>WOXC01006852.1:0-408896 GCA_011680675.1 Gymnobelideus leadbeateri
ATTGCTCGTGGCTGGGTCGAGCTAATATAATAAAAATGACAATTTTACCCAAAGTAAACTACATATTTAGTGCCATACCAATCAATTTACCAAAAAACTACTTTTTAAAGTTAGACAAAATAACAACAAAATTTATTTGGAAAAACAAAAGGTCTAGAATATCAAAGGAATTAATGAAAAGAAATGCTAGGGAAGGTGGACTGGCTATGCCAGATTTTAATCTGGATTATACATCAGCAGTCATCAAAACTGCTTGGTACTGGCAGAGGAATAGAGTAGTGGATCAATGGAATAGATTGGGCGCAGGAGACCCAGCAGTTAATGAATATAGTAATCTATTGTTCGATAAACCCAAAGACCACAGTTTTTGGGATAAGAATGCACTATTTGACAAAAACTGCTGGGAAAACTGGAATACAGTATGGCAGAAACTGGGCATAGATCATTATCTGATGCCATATACCAAAATCAAGTCTAAAGGGGTGCATGATCTAGGAATAAAGGATGATATTGTAAGCAATCTGGGAAAGTAAGAAATAGTTTACCTGACAGATCTGTGGAGAGGGGAAGACTTTAGGACCAAACAAGAATTAGAGAGCATTATAAAATGCAAAATGGATAATTTTGATTACATTAAATCGAAAAGCTTCTGTACAAACAAAGCCAAAGTAACCAAGATCAAGAGGGAGGTGGGAAATTGGGAAAGAATTTTTACAACCTATGTCTCTGATAAAGGACTCATTTCTAAAATTTACAGAGAATTGAGTCAAATCTCTATGAATACAAGTCATTCCCCAATTGATAAATGGTCAGAGGATATGAACAGGCAGTTTTCAGAGAAATAAATTAAAGATATCTATAAGCATATGAAGAAATGCTCTAAATCACTATTGATTAGAGAAATGCAAATCAAAACAACTTTGAGATACTACATCTCTCCAGTCAGATTGGCTAAGATGACAAAACAAGAAAATGACAAATGCTAGAGAGGATGTGGGCAAATTGGAACACTAATGCATTGCTGGTGGAGTTGTGAACTTATCCAATCATTCTGGAGAGCAATCTGGAACTATGCCCAAATAATTTCATACCCTTTGACCCAACAATACCACTTCTAGGGTTATATCCCAAAGAGATCATAGAAATGGGAGGAAGACCCATATGTACAAAAATATTTATAGCAGCTCTTTTCGTGGTTGCAAAGAATTGGAAACTAAAGGGGTGCCCATCAATTGGGGAATGGCTAAACAAGTTGTGGTATATGAATGTAATGGAATATTATTGTGTTATAAGAAACGAGGAGGTGATGGATTTCATATTTTCCTGGAGAGGCTTATATAAACTGATGCTGAGCGAGAAGAGTAGAATCAGAAGAAATTTATATACAATCACAGACACATCATATGTGTGATGGCCAACTATGACAGACTGGTTTCTTTTCAGCAATGCAGTGATATAAGTCACTCCCAAAAGACTCATGAAAGAGAGAAATGCGCCATCCAGAGATCTAACTAGAAAGAACTGAGCCTGAATCCTGATGGAAGCAGACTAATTGATCTTTTTCTTTTCATTGTTTGGTTTTATTTCTTCTTTATCATTTTCCATCACACCTAGTACAATACATCTTTGTAATTGGACTAAGGTCTAATATGAATGTATTTGCAGATCCTATACTGGACTATATGCTGTCATGGGGGGAGGGGGGAGGGAAGTAAAAGAAATTTGAAAATCAAGGAACTATGGAATTGAATCTTGTTAACTGAAACTAAACTAATAAATTAATTTAAAAATAAATACACATAGTGCTTTATGGTTACAAAATATTATATTTTATATTATATTGTAATGTATTTAATTAATAAATATATTAATAACTTTTATTGCAATATATTCATTATCTCGTTTGATTTTCACAAAACTGTGAGTTTCGTGGCATGTGTTATCACTGTTTTACAGATAAGAGTACTGAGGCACACAGTGGTTAGTTAACTTGTTCAAGGTTACAGAGCTGGTAAATTGCAGAGCTACAATTCAAAACCAGAATCTTTACAATAAGTTTTGATTTATCATTCACCACAATCTATAACTTCTTTTATGGATGGATTTCTATGACAGTTTTCTGCTAGTAAACACTCCCATTTAATTTCTTGAGTGCTGTTAAGCATCTGTCATAGAATGATACAATATTTTCATAATGTTAAAAATTCTTAAGTACTCTACAATCTTATGAGCCTTACAAAGCCATTTATTTTCAATGTGTCTAAAACAAAATTCTTCAGCTTATACCCAAGGAAAAGAGGCCTTTTTTGTTTGTATTGCTTTAGTTAATGTTGCTTTTCTCCCCATGACATCTGAATTTCAAATTTATACTTCTCTAAACTTGGGAGATTGACAGTTCAAAACAGAAAGCTCTTCCTGAATCATTTGCAAGTTGCAAATGACGGAAAGCTGGCAAGGGTACCCCACTTGATCTAATAGAGATGTTATAGGGATGAAGTGAAGCTCTGACAGCTTTGAAGGAGCAGAGGATAGGAGCTTGTTCTGTAGGCAGTGAACTGTACCACCCAGGACTCAGAAGTGGACATCAAGAATCTTGGCATCTATTCCCATTCCATAAGTGACTCATTGGTTGTCCTGACACAACACCAAGTGTAGGAACACGTTGGCACCTGGATTTATGTAGCTGGCCAAACTTAATAACTTAGGCAAAAAAATGGCGCTTTTCCCATGAGTACTCTTGAACCTCAAATAGAGGAAGGGGAGAGCTTTCCAAATTTGTCTTGGTGTGGGTTCCTGGAATAAAATCCTTGTAGTGACTTCATCTGTAGTTTAGTGGGATATTATTAATGTCCCCCTATTAGAGGAACTCTGGGTTCCAATCTCTACAGCCACCAATTCAATTCATTTCAACTCATTTTAATTCAACTCAGTTCAATTCAAATTGGCAAGAAATTCAGTGCCTAGTATGTGCCAGTAACTGTGCTAAGTTCTAGTAATGTAAAAAAGAAAAGCAAAATGTTCTTTGTCCTTAAGAAGTTTACAAGGAAGAAAACCATATGTAAATGGATAAGAAAATACAAAACAAAAAATGAAAGCAAAATAAAAAATAAAAAATGGTTTTCTTGGTTGGGGCTGGAGAAAAGCTAAGTGGGAGAATGAGAAATGGACAAGTGGCTCATTATATATGTTGTGGCATTTGGGATGAACTTTGGAGGATGTTAGAGTTCTCAAGGAGTAAATCTAACACAGGAGATTATTTTGAGCTTGCACAGAAACATACAATACACACACAGATGCTCTCACAGACACACAAAACAGCAATAATTAGCATTCATATAATGTTTTAAGATTTGAGAAGGAAACTAAAATGGACTTAAATGAGGTGACTTGCCCACGATTACAAAGCTGGTAAGTACCTGAAGTAGGATTTGAACTCAGGTCTTCCTTATTCCAAGTCCAAAGCTTTATCTTCTGCAAGAAGAAAGTGAAATTCGATGTATGGTGAGTATTTGAGGGAATGGTGAGTATTTGATATAAAGTGAGGTTCGGTTAGAACATATAGGAAGAAGAACATGTGAAAAAGAATAAGTATCCTGGAAAGATTGGTTGGATCCAAATTATGAAGGTCTGTAAATAATAAGAAACTGTGTGACACAAGGCAAGTCTCAGCTCACTTGGGCCTCATTGTTTCTAATTGTTAAATGAAAAACGAGGTCAGGGAATTTTAACATTTTATGTGTATCCTGGCTTCTTTTGTAGTCTAGTGAAGGCTATTGGTTCTTCTTAAAATAATGTATGTTAGTGCTAATAGTAATAATCGCTAGCTTCTCTATAACATCTAATTCATGCTAGGAACAGAGATGATCATTTTACAAGTATCTCATTAGATCTTCACAACAAGCCTGGGAGTTATCTTCTCCTCAAGTTACATCTTGAGAAGCATCATGGCATAGGAGACAGGGCATTAGACCTGGAATCAGGAAGGTCTTGGTTCACATAACTCTTCAGAGCATTTACCAGCTGTGAGATCCTGAGCAAGTCACTTCATTTTTCTAAGAATCAGATTTTTCATCTGTAAAATGAGAGTTGGACTCAATGATCTTTGTGTCTCTTTGTTCTCTAAATCTGTGGTGCTATATTCATGTGGTTTGTAATAAGAAAGAATAAGGAAGCAATTTGAAGAGAAAAGAGAAAGTTAAAACTGATAGGAGTAAAAAAGAAATTTCAGGAGAAAAATAGAAGATCTGGCTTTACGTTTTTTCTTTCTTTGTCTTTTACCAGATACAATAACGTCTTAGTCCATGGAACCAATGCCCATATTTTATTCAGCAAAACAGCTTATTCCTCTCAATAAAAATCTTCACATTCTATCTCCAATAAGCAAATTGCTGAGACTAGAGAAAAAATGGAGGGAAATGGTTGAGTTCCTTCCTCTTGTTCTAACCATCACCCTTTGCCCATTGATCTTGTCAGTATAGTATTAAAGAATTATGGTATTAAAACGAGGACCAAAACTTCCATTTCCTTTTCTTTTGTATTCCTGCCCTGCCCCCATTCCCCAATGCAGAGTATAGTCCTAGTCACATAGAGGCTTAATAAATACTTCTTAAGTGAATATGCCAATTTAAAATATCCTAAGTCAAGTTAAATCACACAAAAATAAAATTAAAAAACTACTTCAGGGATGTGTGAGTAATATTTATGCATTTCTAAGCAAGGATTTATATGAGTCACAAGTTTAGCTTGCCAAATTAGGATGCAAATGTCTATAGAACAGGGACATTTATGACCCTCAATATGTTTTTGAAGATAGGATTCTGAAATGAAGCTAGCATCTAATGTTACATATCTATCTATCCATTTATTCATGTGTATATGCATATATATAGTGTTACAGAAAGTTACATTTATAATGCTATATATAATATGTGTACATGTGAATGAATGTTTATGAGTCTACATAGATTGTATATATCATGTGTGTACACATGTATTTTCAGACAGTCATACACATATACATACACATGTATTCATATGCATACACACATAATGGAAAGCCCCTAGATTCAATCCCTATCTGCTACACTGGTATAAATTTAAGATCTAATTTTACAAAAATTTTGCAGACCCATCTCTCTTCTAATTTGCTCTAGTTCAGGGTTCTCCTTGATTGAATCATTAGACCCTTAATGTAGCCCATGGGTGGTATATATGTATACATACATATATAGCTACACACACGTATATACACACAAATCTACATGGCAGTGGGTAGATTCTGTTTGTTAAGGAAGTCAAAACTCATCATGCAGCATGATAATCAAGTTGAACACCTTTCTTTTTTTTTTTTTTTTTTTTTGCTTTTTGGAGGGCAGTTGGGGTTAAGTGAGTTACCCAAGGTCACACAGATAGGTTGGGGTGTGTGTGTGTGTGTGTGTGTGTGTGTGTGTGTGTGTGTGTACGTGTTAAGCGTCTGAGGCCAGATTTGAACTCAGGTCCTCCTGAATCCAGGGCCAGTGCTCTATTCCCTTCACCACCTAGCCACCCCTTGAAAACTCTTATAGCATGATTGTGGATAAGTAAAGCCACAATTGGAAATTACCCAACACTATTTTTTTTAAGCAATTGGGGTTAAGTAACTTGCTCAAGGTTACACGGCTAGTCATTATTTGTGTGTGGCTGCTCATTTTGTGAGGCCGGATTCGATCTCGGGTCATCCCAACTCCGAGGCCGGCGCTCTTACTCACTGCGCCACCTAGCCGCCCCTTTTTTAGGGCAATTGGGGTTAAGTAACTTGCCCAAGGTCACACGGCTAGGTTTTTGTTTGTGTGGATTAAGTGTCTGAGGCCGGATCCGAACTCAGGTCCTTCTGACTCCAGGGCCGGCGCACTACTCACTGCGCCACCTAGCCACCCCTACCCAACACTATTATGAAATAATAGAATAATAGCTTGTTTTATATAGTGCTTTGAGATTTGTGAAGCACTTTAGAAATATTATTTCCTTTTGTTATTATTACAATGTTGGGGATGTATGAGCATTATTGTTATCTCCAATTTTTAATCTCCATTTTACAGACAAAGAAATGAAAGTCAAGAGAGGTTAAGTGACTTGCCCAGAATCACATAGCTATTGAATTTCTGAGACCAGATTTGAAGTTAGAATTTCCTTACTCCAAGTCCAACTGACTATCTACTATGCCACTTAGTCACTTGAACAGTAACGGAGTCCTGAGAGGAATTTTGGGAATTGAAGATCAGATTAGGAGGCTACAAAACAAGTTTTGGACCTGAAGTCAAAGACGTTAGATTGACATCCAAGCTCTGGGGCTTATTACCTACTTGATTTTGGGTAAGGCACTTCATTTCTGCTTTACTTTCCTAATCTATAAGGTTATGAGTTTGGGTCAGATTATCTCAAAAGTCCTTTCCCGTTCTAAATCCTATGATCACATTTCAGGGTTGGGTGGGTGGAGGGGAAGAGATGCAAACTTGAGAATCCTGGAAAGAGCATCTACTCAGTGTCATGCTATCTCGTTGCAGTTATTATTTTTATTTTTGGATCAGCAAAGCAGTTTATAGGAACATAATTGATTATATGTATGGATGTGACTAAAATACCAAGCATGTCTGTTAATGAAATAAGACACCAGTTGGCATTTTAGAATTCAGACAATCACTGGGACAGGAGGTCAAATGTTTTTGTTCTTTGTTTAAATGGAGGTGCCCAGTCTTTTAAGGGAATCACAAATATTGCATTTTTTTTTCTTTTTGGAGGGGGAGAAGGCACTGCAATTGGAGTTAAGTGACTTGCCCAAGGTCACATGGCTAGTAAGTGTTAAGTGTCTAAGGCCGGATTTGAACTCATGTCCTCCTGACTCTAGGGCTGGTGCTTTATTCACTGTGCCACCTAGCCACCCCAAAATCTTTTTTGATAGCTGAATGGAAGTGTGAAATATATAATACTATGAAGGAGACCATAAAATATTGTTTTGCCTGTGGTTGCTGTACCTGTTAAAATAATTAACAACCAACCAAATGCAAATTGTCCTAAGGATGAAGACTGAATTCTTTGAAACTAAAATGCCATGAAGGAGAGAAAAACACTTGAATCAGAAAGTAAGAAGTGCCTTAGAAGTGAATACTCAGAATTAAGAGATATGTTTACACACACACACACACACACACACACACACACACGTTTTCATAGACCAAGGCATCTACTATATATGTATGTGTTTCTTTTTGTGTATATCACAAAATTATGTGTATATCACACATTAAGTGTATGCAGACTGGTTGTACAAAGGCTGGTATAGTCAATAAACATTCATTATCTACTGTGTGCCAGTTACTGCATTAAGCTCTAGGAATACAACTGATAAAAATAAAGGCAGTCTATTCCCTTAAGGTGTTTAAAAATTTAATCATGGGGGAGAATGCAATATAAAAAGGAAACTGAAAAGGGAGAATGGAGGGGTGTTAGCGGGTTCCTTGTTCAGGAGCATGATGTTCATGGAGTTAAAACCAAGCAGAACCACATATGGAAAATGAAAAGTTGCCTGTAAAGTTCTGAGTCCTATATCAAGGAAGACTTTGGGAGGGGTTCATTGCTCTATCCTTCAGGCCTCCGATCAGTGGAAAGTGGAATGTTGGGGCTTGCTTTATTCTTTGCTGGTATTCTAATGAAAAAAAGTTTTAGGAATCAGCAGTATTTGATATTTGATATTTAAAATTGCCTTAAAGACCAAGAGAGACAAGAGAATATGTTTTATGGCTGATACTATTGAACTCTACAATTCTGCTTAAAATATGGTCACAAACTCAATTTAAAACACAATTATCCCTTTACCATATTCAGAGTGATTAGTGCTTTCCACCTGCTTCTTGCTAAAAAGCAATATGGGGCAATGGAAGATGTTGTGTATGGTAATAGATGGCCTTTTATATTGAGGTCAAGGGAAGAAGCACTGGACTTGAGATGAGAGGATTCAATTCAGATTCAAGCTCTATGTGACCTTGTATAAGTCATTTAGTTTCTTTGTGATTTAGTTTCTTTGTCTGATAAATGAAGGGATTGGACTAGATGATCCACAAGGCCTTTTCAATTCTAAAATCCTATGGTAGGAAGAAAACAACTCTCTCAAACTGATGAAATGTGACATTCCTCACTGTTAAGTTGCCCAATACCCTCCTCAGCAATCTCTGCAAAAGAAACCCGAAGGTAAATACTTCTGCCACATAATTTATATAAATTACACTGAATAAAGTGGATTTTAGAGCTTTTACAGTTTCCTGTAAGCCAACATAAGCTTATAGTCATGAATAACAACCAGACACACAACACAATGCCCATGGAAGAGAATGGGTCCCCACTATGGGAGCCTTTGGAATGGGATGGGAAGCTATGCTCTGCCTTCAGCTGTTGTCACTTTGACTTGTCAAGTCATCCTTGAAACACTCATTTAGGACATTTGCCTTCTCTACTCAAACTCTGCTCTGCCCACAGACCTTACTGTTGAAACCTAATCTCACCAGTCGCACTGCTTGTCTTTCCCGTTGTGCATTGTACTTCAATCCCTCAACATGCCATACTGTCCAGGGATTTCCATATGGGCTTAAATATCACCCCTTTCCCCCTCTCCATGGAATTTCAATCATTCACCTCATTCCCTTTTTTGCAATGATCAGAACTTGAGTGAAAAATCTTCCTGAACAAGTGGGTTTGTCATCATTCTTCAAAGTAAGTGCTTAAAAAATGGTTTTCATTCATTTCTAAAATATGATCCTAAGCCCTCAACATTCCTTTGATTTAACAAGGTTCAAACATACAGTAGTTCATCAACAGAAGTACAATTTGAAGAAGTTTGAGTCTAAAAGTAATTTGCTGGTATCTTTTCAGATAAAAGTATCATTTACATGTATATGTGCATATATACATCTTATTATTATATGTACACATTATATTTATACCTTTGGAAAAACACTACCTGTACTAGAGCTCCTGAGTTCAAAATATTGTTTAGTTATAAGTTATCTTTAAGAAAGTACTTAATTGCTTGTTGATTGATTACTCAACATGCATGTAAGGCACATATGTGTATGTGTATATATACAGACATATATGTATATACATATATATGTACACACAGACACACACAGACACAGACACAGACACAGACACACACACACACAGACACACACACACACACACACACACATATATATATATATATATATATATATAGAGAGAGAGAGAGAGAGAGAGAGAGAGAGAGAGAGAGAGAGAAATCATGTACAGTATAAGTCAGAGTTATTGCTGGGTTTTTTTTTTTCAATATACCTGATTTGTGTGCAGAGGAAGCTGCTGAGGTAGTCAAGCAGCCAGCTCCTGACGACAGGGGATAGTCTACTAGCCAAGGACATTTCACAGTTTCCCCAGCAGAGATGGAAGAAACATAGTATGCACAAGACATGAGTCTCTGGAACTGAATATGGATTTATTCCCTTACTCTGTGCTCCCAACCCCACTAACTGGCAGAAGAGAAAGGAGTTGGAGTACAGTAGCCATAGAAAAAGGTAATCTAAAAGAGGAATTGGGTGTGCCACTTGGGAAGTTATAGAAAATACTTGACCCCAAGTCAATTTCCCATAGGAATGTAGGTACAATTTGTCACAAATTCAACCTTGCTTTTCTATGGTCCTCTGAACCCAAGTGGGGAATCAAGAATGAAATATTACTTAGAAATGTTTGCCCATTGAGATCTATCTCTGTTGTCTCCCTTGAATTTCCCTGCCCCACAATTCTTTCTTTGCACCATTGCCAAAATAATCTCTTTAAGGAATAGATCTAATCCTTGTTACTGTCTTAGTAAAAAACAATCTTGAGGGTCACATCCCCCCATTGCCTACATAGGATAAAACATACAAATCCTTGGCCTGCTTTTTCAGCCCTCTACAATCTTCAGCACCCTATGTGTTTTCAAACTTACTTCACATTGCTTTTTTTCTTGTACTCTAGAGGGACAGCGATTCGAACCTGTGCTTTCATTAGCATTGGAACTTGAGTGTAAGGAAAGTCTCTACCAATACAGAACAAAATCTTCTCCATAATTAATAGTCTTAGAGATTTAGCTAGAGCACTGAGAGGTTAAGTAATTTGCCTATGGTTTTACATGTAGTATGACTCAAAAGCAAACCTTGAACCTATGTTTTCCTGCTTTTGTAGGTAGCTCTCTAACCATCATACCATAATGTGTTTGTCCTATATTTCAGCCAAAACATTCTACCTCCTGCCTTTTTGCATTTGCACATGCTGCCCATCATGTCTGGTATGCATGTTTTTATAATTTCACTTTTTAGACTCTTTCTTTCTTCAAGGCTCACTTCAGGTGCTACTCCTCCATGAAGCCTCCCCTGACCCTCTTGAAGTAAATGTGATCCTACCTCAAGTTTTCCTAGAGCCCCTTGTCTGGGTATCATTCCTGTTTTCCCTTCCATTATATCTCACACTAGGGTCTGCAATCCATTTTATCTCAGTGGGAACCAAAAGGGCCCTGAGGACTGCCTCAGGAAAATTATGTTCATGGGGCAGTGAAAGCAAGACTGCCTAAGGAATGGTTTGAAGTTGCATGAATCCTCAGGAGGCATGGCAAAATACTGTGTGTGGGTTTGGAGCCCTTCTCATTATATTTCACAGAGTTTTCCCTGGAGAGATTCCATCTAACTCTTTCCTTGAGGTCAGGAACAGAAAAAGAGAGTGAAGGGGCTGCTGGTGGGGTCAGACAGTTAGTCCGTTAGGTAACAAGCATTTCTTAAACACTTACTATATGCCAATCAGTGTGCTAAGTGCTGGAGATATATCAGTAGCAGCTGCTTGCTGCTACTGCTGCCACAGATTAGTGGGACAGGAAGCAAGACTGGAGCTGCGGACTGGGATGTAGACTAGAGAACTGGAGGGGCTGAAGTGGCTGACCTGAGGCAGAGAAGGGACCAAAGTGCTGGACTGCTAGGAAAGAGCAGTGAGAAGAGGCAGACCCAGGACCAAGTGTCTTGGAGGCAGAATTTCCTTGTGATGGCTTGGTGATCAAGAATGGCTGGTCTCTTCCTTTTATAAGCATTATTCCTTATAGGCTCCTCTGCCCATAATAGCTGAAGCCAAGAACTTAACAACAAGACAGGGGCCTGATTCAAAGGAACAAAGAGGCTCATGGGAAAAAGAGCTTGAGAAGGACTAGGAAAAGAGCTCTAATGGAAGAGTGCCCAGCTATTATGTTATAATCATGGGATGAAATTCCACACAGTTTCACTAAAATGTGGGGCTTCGCCTAACTTGACTCCTAAGAATAAGAAAAAAAATAATTATCACATATGATCAATTTTTATTTGTAGTGTGAGAGGAGATCTAAGTACCAAGACCATGAGCATCAGAGTAACTCTAGACTAGACGATTGGAACACCAACTTTTAGAGTGGGGCTTGTTTCATTTTTACATTTCCATACCCAGTATCTAACGCAGTGCCTGACATGTAGAAGGTCCTTCATAATGGCTTGGTGATTGACTAATGTCTCAGTAAGCCTATGTTGAACGTGGTTTGAATATATACTACCAGTATGGCCTAGGGAAAATTATTTCCCTTCTTTGGACATCAACATTCTCATGTATAAAGTGAGACGTTGGAATAAATTACTTCTGAGTACCCTCCAAGCTCTAAACCTATGAAGCCATAAGACTGTCAAGATCTCTTCATATCTGAAGAGATCACGGATTTATTTACTTCTTCTTAGTAGCACCATGATGCTGGAACCAGATTCACATCTGCGGTTTTATAGACTTAGGCCAGGGGCCTCTTCTCGCACTAAAAATGAAAATGGTTCATCTATGATATTAATCATTTTTATTCACCCATTCTGATTCATATTGGAAGCACTATCAAGCTCCTTCTGAGACCTAAAAAGATTAAAAAAAAGCCCTAGGGAAAAAAGCTGTCTGTTTAGTCTGCTCAACACAAACTGAGAGAAATCTCACCTACTGATGTTACATTATGCTCCTTCCATGTGAGGAATGTTGGTGCTGATGATCAGTTTCAGTTGTATCTGACACTATATGACCCCATTTAGGGTTTTCTTGGCAGAGATACTGGAGTGGTTTGCCATTTCCTTCTCCAGTTTGTTTTATATAGATGAGGAAACTGAGGCAAAAAGAATTAAGAGACTTGCCCAGGGTCACATAGCTAGTAAGCGTCTGAGACTGGATTTGAACTCTGGTCTCCCTGACTCCAGGCCCAGCACTCTATCCACTGTATCACCTACCTGTCCCACTGTGATAAATATGCCTAAATCATGCAAAGAAGTTGCTTGTTTTGTCAGAAATCAATAATTATTTTTAAACATCTACTGTGAATCCAAAACTCTATTAGTTACTGTTAAATTAATTAAATTAAATTGACGGAAATTTATGGATGTGGTTTTATATTGGACTAGAACTCCTAAAACTGATACACACATAAATCAATATATGTTTGTATATATACATATATACACACATGTATATGTAGAGCATGTGTATCCAGATGTTGCATATGTGTATATACAGATATATGTATAGATATATCCTATATAATATGTACATGATAAATGTACATGATATACACATTTGCATGTATATAAATACAAATATACACATACATACACAAGCACATACATATAGATATACACACATATATGAGCTATCTGGGGTAATGATTAGGCCTAGAGTCAGGAAGACTTATTGTCCTGAGTTCAAATCTATCCTCAGACACTTACGACCTGTGTGACTCTGGGCAAGTCACTTAACCCTGTTTGCCTCAGTTGACTCTCTAACCATAGCTTCTAATTAAATAATCGCTGATTAATTACATATGTTCTCCAATATTGCTTATCTACATGGGCAATTGGTCATTCTAGGCTGGGTCAAGTGCTGGTGGGACAATTCACTTTATGTGATATCTTCAAAGCTAATTCTGGAATTAGAGGATCTGAGTTTGAATCCTGCCTCCACTAGATTCTACATATATGGTGGGCAAAATATTTCAACTTCCTGGGACTCATTTTTCTCATCTGAAAAGCTAAGGGGTTGGCCTAGATGGCTTCTGGGATTCCTTCCATTTGTAGTTTTATGGCTATGTGTGCCTATGAACATATTCAGATGAAGATTTCCATCATTTACTCAAGTTCCTTGTCAGGAAACTTTTGATGGTATTCATACTTCCAGAGTGGTTTGAAATAGATGACATCTGAGATTTCTGCCAACTTAGTATTTACCTGTCGGTTCAGTGAATGAAGCACTGGATTTGGAATCAGGAAGGCCTGAGTTCAAATTTGGCCTTAGCTACTTACTAGCTATGTGACCCTGGGCAAGTGACTTAATCTGTTTGCCTCAGTTTCTTCATTTGTAAAATAGGAATAATAATAGCACCTACTTCCCATGGTTACTGTGGGGATCAAATGAAATAATAATTATAAAGCACTTAGTATAGTGCCTGCCACATGGTATCCACTATATAAATATTTACTACTACTACTACTACTACTACTACTACTACTACTACTACTACCACCACCACCACCACCTTTAAGACTAATAGCATAAATGAGGAAAGTGGCTGGGCAAGAATGAAAGCTATGGTTTTCTTTGCTGATTCTTCATTTATAAGATTAGACAGACAGGACTGAACGAGATCAAGGAAGACCTTGAAAACTAGACAAGGGAGCTTGGGCATGTTTCTTCATAGTCAACCAAAATTTTTTCTGTTTTAATTTAAAGCCCGATTCATTTTGTTTAATTTTCTTTGAATATGTTTATAACTGGTATTTTGTGTTATGCTTGCAAAGTACATCACCAATATCTCATTAGATCCTCACAGCATCTTTTTAAGGTAGGTACCAAAGGGGTAATTATGTCCATGCTTTAGATCATGAAATTGAAGCTCTGAGAAGGGTAGTGGGAAGAGCTTTGAGTCAGGAGTCTGAGGAATTATCAATGTTCCACCTCCAGTGCTCACAATTTTTATGACATTGAGCAAATTACCTAACCTCCTGTGTCTTAATTTTTAATTTGAGGGGAGGGTGTATCAGATGGTCTTTGAGGTCCTTTCTGGCTCTAGCTTTTTGAGTCTGTGAGTTGGTGTCATAGGCATAGAAACTACTAGCATGTCCTAAGAAAAGCCCTCCTTATGGCTGGAAAAAATTACATCTTTACCTTCTTATCTCTAGGACAAACAACTTTTTTTCTTCCCATTTTACTTGTTACATCATTTTTTTTATATCTGTGATTACTTAAGTGAGTCTTCACTCTACTTTGTCCCAGGTTTTCCATAATATTTAAAAAAAATTAATGGTGCTTGGTTAAAAATCCAAAGGTACTTATTTGTTCAAATCATCATCATGAGGTCCAATACTTTATCAGCCTATTCACATATGAAGCTTTGACTTGGACACTCAAACCCTCTCCACCTCCATACTCCAACTGATTTCTTTACTTTCCTGGTAGCTATCACCACTCTTTAATTTATTTTATTGCACAGCATTTGGGATCAGAAAAGCATGGCACAATTCCAAGTCTGGGCCAGTTATGAATGTAAATCATAAGGGTATAGGGAGGTGCTGATGAATTCATCCAGTCAGACTTTATGATGATATCATGGCCCTGAGATCATGATTCAACAATCGTAATGACTTTGGAAGGAAGCTAAGGTGATTTTCATCACAGTACAACACAACAGTCAGAAAGTGGGTGGTAAGTGGGTGAATGATGGTTTTTATGGGTATTCTAGTCACCCAGTACTTTAGGGGCTGGAATAAATTGACACTTGTAGTTTCCTGTAAGTGTACCAAATTCAACTCAATTTAATTCATCATTTATTGAAGTGAGTAAACTCCACCCTGAAAGACATTTACTCAGCTCCCCAAGTAGGATTCTAAATGCTTTCCACAGCATCCAGAATGAGATATTGTTTTACTTTGTTTTTTTTTTGTGTGTGTGTGTGGGATTAACCATTGGACTTCTCATTTTGCTTACAGGTAAAGGTAACCACTTGATAAGTTATTAATTTATGAATGATCCTGGGAATTTTGTCTTTTACGTTTGCTAAGAGATTTTTCTATAAGATGGTGAAGCAAAGAGAAAAAGGAAAAGGAAAAAAACCCAGCAAGTTTAGAACAAGTTAACAAGAGGGAAAGAAATGAACCAAGGAATGCCTCAGGGTGCCATTCCATTAGCAAAACACTATTTGCCTCCCTAATTCAATCTAATCATACCATCTCCTCTAGAATACTGAGGATTATAATGATGATAACTCTTGTATACTGTGCATCAAGGTTTATGCAACTTTCTTCAGGAAAACCCTATGAGGCTGGCAGCACCATTTTACAGATAAAGAAACAGGCTCAGGGAAATTGACTGCTTACCCAAGGTCATACAGATCATAAATAAAGGAGCCAAGACTCAAGCCCAGATCTCCCAATTCCAAGACCAGAATTCTTGTCATTGCCCTATAATTTAGCATTTTTAAAGAACAGGATAAAACAATGAATGAGTGGTTAGAATATATGAATGTGAGTAATTTGATCCAATTAAAAAGACATTTATTAAGCATGTGCCATGTACAAGGCATTGTATTCCTATATCCCTGATTGCAGGCTATTCTTAGATGACTATTTTATCATCATCAGGTATCCTTATTTCCCTATTCACATGTCCCTACCTCCTTCCCTTCATCCTGCTTAAAGAAACAGAGAGAAATGCCTGGTGATCTTTCAAGTATTTTATAAATACCTTGAAACAAAAGGGATATATGCTGCAGTAATAAAGCCTCATAAAGCTGGCTCGACAGTCTGCCTCCCCAGCCAGTCACTTTTTATTATTTTCTGCTCCAAGTGCTATTTCCCTAATGCTTCCCATTCATCTTGCACAAGGTGACAAATCAAATCTGCATTCAACCCTGTGTCTCCCAAGCCTGGGAGCCCTTTATCAGTAGACAGCTTATGGAAAACAATGTGCATCATTTGAATTGCCAGGGTTCCCTTATAATTGATGTATCTGACGTGTTTTACTCCATTTTTGTTGTGGAGCAGAGGACAAGGAGAGCAGCAATGCCTAGCTTGTGGTCTCAGACAAGCCTTTATATTCATTGCTGCCCATCTAATGTGTTCTCTATAAGAACAAGAATAATAGAAGCCACTATCCATGAAACTTGGTGATTAGAAGTTGTCCTTAATGCAAAATTTGAAAGAGCCTGGTTCTCTCAGAATAGAGATACTGAGGAGGGGCTGTACAGAAGAGAGAAGCTGGAAATAAGACTATGCTCAAACAGCAGAGACAAATCAAGTATATAGTATGTTATGGGAATTTAAGCAGACCTAGGAGAATTCGTGTTCCCCAAGGGCAAGGAAGATCTTCAACTTTGTCTTCATGTTTCTAGTGTCTAGAATATTGCCACAATGCTGTAGATAATAAATTCTGATTGAATTTAACTGTTTTGGTGTTGTGGTGGTGGTCATTGTGGTGGTGGTGGCAGCTAGGTAGCAAATAGTGGAGAAAGTACTAGATTTAGTATTAGGAAGATCTGAGTTCAAAACCTGCCTCCGATATTTAGCTAGCTCCATGGCCCTAGGAAAGTTATAATTTCACCCAGTCTCATTTTTCTCACCTATAAAATGAGAGTAATAATAGTACCTATTCACACATGTAATCAATATCATATTGCTTGCCTTTGCAAGGGGGTAGGGAGGGGCAGGAGGGAGGAAATCTTATTTTGGAAGTCAAATTAAAAAAAAAAGAATGTTAATTTAAAATGCAATTGGAAAATAATTTGATGAATTAAATAAAACATTTTAAAATAGCATCTATGTCACAAGGTGTTATGAGATAACTGTTTTATATATATATATATATATATATATATAATGTGTGTATTTATGTGCATATATGCATATATTTGTGAAGTGCCTTACAAACCTTAAACCATTATATATAATGATTGTATAAAAATATATAGAGTAGAAAACAACTACATAAAATAATTATAATAGATAAAGTATGACTATATACTATACTATATATAGTTAACAATAGCTATAATCATAATATATAAACAATCAGGACACATGTGTATGCACACGTGCATATATGTATATACATACATATGTATACACACACACATATATATATCATTATTTATTTTTGCAATTAGTTTTTATGTCCACATTGGATTATCACATAATGAATGATAGTCTAGTAGAACATGAAAGTTGAAGTTAGAGAGTCTAGGCTTGAGTTTTGGTTTTGCCATTTGCTGGTTATGTGATGTTGGGCAACTTATTTAAGCTTTCTGAGCCTTAGGTTCCAAGTCAAATAGGAGTTAAAATCCATAGTTAGCAAGGATTGTTGTGACAATTAAAAGAATATTATATATAAAGACCTTTATGGCCTTCATGTTCTAAATAAATATGAAATGAAATCAGTTGTAACTGCAAACAATTACGTTATGTCCTAAACAAATGAATTTATCACAGCTGAAACTGCTGGTCCCAGTGGTCATTTCACCAAGACTCCCTCTCTCTACTCATTGCTAGTCTCCCCCAACCGTTTTCCCAGTTACTAAGGTACTGGTCCACTAGTCTTCCACCACTAAGTCAAATATTTCCTCACTCTTCTACCTATTGTTTAAATTCTGAGTCCATCTGTACTACTGTGTCAATAGCATTGTCTGATAAAAACAATAATATATTTCTATTGTTTTTGTGTGCCAAATGTTTTTGTCTATGTCCTTATGTGAAATAAAGTGATATTTATAGGTGAATGAGAGTTTTAATATAGAAGTATAATAACAATAGGATAGCTTACATTTGCCAATGGTTTTGCAGTTTAAAAAAAAACACTTTCCCTTTTATTATCTTCTTGGGCCCTCAAGTTAACCTCCTGCAGTGGGTAAAGTAGGGATTAGTATTCACATTTTTTAAAATAGATGATGAAATTAAAAGGCCTAGAGGTTAAGTGACATGCTTATGTTTATACAGATATTAAGTGGTGGGTTTGGGACTAGGCGCCAGACACCCTGATTCCTAAACTGATTCTTTCAAAAAATGAGTGTGTATGTTAGATTGTGCTGTGGAATTTCTATATGTTTGAGGGGCAGGGGAAGTACCTGTTCATGTGTAGGAAAGGTGGTATAAGAGAGAGGAAATGGGCATTCAGTGGTGCATATGACAGAGGTACAACTGAGGCAGGGTGGTTAGGTCCTTAGGGCAGGTTAGCAACATGAGAGGACATACATCATTCTCACAATGTTCTTCTGGTCTATCCCTGTCCCTTCAGGTCTTATATTTGTGCTGCTTCAAGGCTTTCTCCTCCCACCTTTGCAGTGGTGTCTTCTATTACCCTTTACCACTGTTTAGGGTTGGGTAATGCCTTGAGTGCTCGGGCAAGAATCTGAGGGATGAATGACCTCTTTATTTTGGGTGCACCTGACAGTGCTGAACTTTTCTCCGCATGTCTACCTCATTCCCCATATGAATTTCACCAGAATTCCTAAGTGTGACTGTTCTGGGGTCTGTCTTAACACTTGATTCTTTCCCTCTTGTGGTTCCTTTGTCATCATTCCAATTTAAGAAGCTTATTCTTATTTTCATACTTTAAGAGCAGTGTTTCCTTCTTTTTCTTAACCTATTTTAACCTAGGCTTGGGCTTTCAATGAAGTCAGAGGAGGGTGAAAAAAATAAAATCTCAGCTCAGAGATTCCTATACATCAAAAATCTGGTCAGTTTCCAAATTTTAGAATTTTTTTCTCTTTAACATCCCCTGTATATTTTTCTACTCTTACAGTTCATAGTCCAGTTCAGGCCTCATCACATATTACCTGAACTTATGTAATAGCATTCTAATTGGTCCACTTGCCTCATCTCCCCTTTTTCTTTTTGCCTTTTGGAGGGCAATTGGGGGTTAACTTGCCCAAGGTCACATGGCTAGGTTTTTGTTTGTGTGTGCGTTAAGTGTCTGAGGCCAGATCTGAACTCAGGTACTTCTGACTCCAGGGCCGACGCTCTATTCACTGCGACACCTAGCCGCCCCCAAATTGGGACACTAATGCATTATTATTATTATTATTATTATTATTATTATTATTATTATTATTATTATTATGCATTTTTGGAGGTCAATTGGGGTTAAGTAACTTGCCCAAGGTTACACAGCTAGGTTTTTGTCTCTGTGTGTTAAGTGTTGGAGGCCGGATCCGAACTCAGGTCCTTCTGACTCCAGGGCCAGTGCTCTACTCACTGTGCCACCTAGCCGCCCTCATCTCCCCTTTTTCTAATCTGTTCTCCACACTGCTGCCAAAGTGTTATTTCTAAAACGTTGATCATTTTGACTTCCCTTACCTACTCTCTCTGCTCAATAAATGCAGTGCCTTACTGTTTAAACTCCAGGATCAAATATTAAGTCATAACTCTTAATAACCAAATCTCCTTCTACCTTTCCATCCTTCTAAATTTGTAGTCACTTCCATAGACTCTCTGATCCAGCCATATTGGCTTACTGTTCCTTCCACAAGAAAATCCGTCCCCTATCTCTGCGACTTGGTGACAATTCTCTATGACTGGCATGCTTTCCTTCTCAAACTTGGACTCTCAGAACCCCTGCCTTTAATTAGGACTTAGCTCAAGTATTTCCTCTTCCCAGCTGCTAGTAACATTCCTTTTAAGGTTACTTTCTATTTATTCCATATTCCTAAAATATTCGCTGATTTACATATGTTGTCTCTCCCTGCTCCTTAAGGGCAGCATCTCTTTTTGCTTTCTCTTTGCATCCCCAGAGCTCAGTACACTGTAGTCACTAAATATATGCTTGCTGATTACTTAACCTTTCCAAATCTTTATTTTTTCAACTGTAAAATGACAGTGTTCTATTAGATGCTTTTTAGTTCCCTTCCAGCACTAAATGTATGATCTTAGTCTACAAATGAAATGTTAGGTGACTTGCTTATGGGCACAAGACTAATGTTATCTGAACTCAGAATCTAACTCCTATTCCACTTTGCCATACTGTTCCTTCTTTCATTGAGTGCTTTCCTCAGCACATCTAATCATTTGTCAGGAATTGCCACATCAGAACATTCCCTGTATCTGTCCCCTTCTTTTTATTCAAATGGCCACAACCTAGCTCAAATCCATATCACCTCTCATTTGAACCATTGCAATAGGCTCAAATTAGTCTCCGTATCTCAAGCCTTACCCCTCTCTTCCATCCTCCAAAGTCACCAAAGTGATTTTCAGAAAATGGAGTTGAGACCATGCCATTCCCCTACTCTAAAAATTCTAGTGATTTCCTAATACCACTCCATTTAATTACAAACTCTTCAGTTTGACATTTTAAGCCCTTTACAACCTAGCTTCAGCCTAGATTTCTTACCCTATTATGTGTTACTATCCTCCACACACTCTACAGTCAGGTCAGACTCTCCTTCTTTCTGTTTTTCACACACATCATGTCATCTCCCATCACCATACCTTTTCACAGGGTATTCCACACCTTGGAATGTTCTCCCTCCTCACCTCTGTATCTTAGAATCCTTAGTTTTCTCCCAATCTCAGTTCAAGCATTACTTACACTGTTATTGTTGTTGTTGTGGTTGTTGTTACATTGTTTCAGTCTTTGTCAGGCTATTTGCAACTCTATTTGGGGTTTTCTTGGCAAAGATGCTGGATTATCTGAAATTTTGAAGATTTTATGATTCTCCTATCTACTAGCATCATCTTCCCAAATTTGGGTTTATTTTGTCATATGTCACATGTGTATATATATAAAAACATGTCACATATATATCCACACACATACCTATACAATGAGGTGTGTGTATATACACATGTGTGTATATGTATGTATATATATTCTTACATGTGCATATGTTCTTTCCCCTGATAATATATGAGATAGAGTATAACCTCCTTGAAGATGAGGACAGTTTAAATTTTGCCTTTGTATCCCAAATGTCTTGCACAGTACCTTAAAAATAGCACTGCTTTAAAAAAAAGTTTTCAGATTGATTCTTGACATCAAACTTTATTATTATTGTCTACCTCAAAAAATAAATTCATAGTTCCCTCAGATATTTATTGATTTCTCTCATTTATACTTTCTGGTTTTTTCTGAGTTTATTAACTGTTTTCTCATAAAAATATAAATAAAGAATTCTACGATAATCCATGTTCTGTGTGTCACAGTAACTATCTTTCTTATATCAAACCTAAGCCTCCAAATGTGAGCAGCCTGGGAATTACAAGCCTGGATCTCTTTCTTTCCTTCTCTGACAGTCAGCTTCCCTCTGTCACTAGAAGAATGAGTACAGATGTCTTAGCATTCTATCAGAGTTCTGAAGACTCTTTAATGGGGCAGTAATTGGTGTTTTTATGTTGTTCACATCATTTGCTGGCATTGAACACTTGACTGGTTCTACCTCACACTATAGAGAAAATAATGGTTCAATTGACTTCATATATGATGACAAGAAGTCCAAACTGACTAACAAGTCTGGAAAATATTACATAGAGTACAAGAGAAATTAGTCATCTAAACCCTGTCTATCTTGAGTCTTGGTCTAAATGACAAAAGAACTGGAAAAAAGTCATATCCATCCTCTGTGACTGATGTCAGTATCGTGGTGAGAAAGGATTATGGCAGAGTACAAGGATGGTAGAAGCCTCAGAGACTAGTAGGCTGTAATTATGTTATGGCAACTGAGAGCAGTTAGGGCATGGTTGATAATATCAGCACCTTTTCCAGGACTCTCTTTATCCAGAGTATGGAAAACAAGCAGGTATGGTGTACTGGTGTATCTTGTAAAAAGGCAGGCATTTTATTATGTAGGTATGTGAACATAAATAGTGGGATGGGGTGTGGTTTAGTCACACTAGTAGTCAAGAAGCATTTATTAAGTTTCTCACTTTTTAATAAGTGGAGGAGATTTTGTTGTTTTTCAGTCATTCAATTGTGTCTGACTCTTATCCTTCTCTATCTTTCAAAATCTTTCCAAGCTCACATTTATTGTTTCTATGATAGTATCTGTTTCATCCTCTGCCTTCCCCTTTTGATTTTTCCTTCAATCTTTCCAAACGTCTAGTCTTTTTCAATGAGTTCCATCTTTCTCATGAGGTCAAAATATTAAGCTTCAGCTTTAGGATTTAATCTTCAGGTGAATATTATGAATTGATTTCTTTAAAGATTAGCTGATCTGATTTCTAAGGTCATATCCAGCACCACAATTTAAAAGCGCCAGTTCTGTGGCACTCAGCTCTCATAGTCCAACTCTCATGGCCATACATTGCTATAGGAGAAAAAACAAACAAACAAACAAACTGTAGCTTTGGCTATATGGATGTTTGTTGCCAAGATGATATCTCTGTTTTTTAGTATATGGTTCAGATGAGCTGTGACTTTCCTTCCAAGGACCAAGTGACTTTTAATTTCATAGAGGCTGTCACCATTTGCATTGATCTTTGAGTTCAAGAATTTAAAAGCTGACATTGCTTCCATTTCTTCTCCCTCTATTTGCCAGGGAGTGATGGGACCAACTGGCAAGATGTTAGTTTTTTTTTTTTAATGTTCAGCTTCAATTCATCTTTTACACTCTCCTATTTTTGCCCTTCTCAAGAGGCTTCCTAATTCCTCTTCACTGCCTTCAAGGAGCTCAGACTCTTGAGTGTGTTCTATATATGTTTTTGTTCTCAAACATTGCTTCCATCTTAGGAATGGAGTCAGGTTAATCAGAGAGTGTAACGCATATTTGTAGTCTGTCTATTTCCATTCTTTATGCATATCAGAAGCAATAAGGTGATAGACTTAGACACACACACACACACACACACACACACATATATATATATATATATATATATATATATATATATATATATATATATATATATATATATATATTAATGTGTCCAGGGTCAGAGGTCTCTGTGACCAGGGGAATTTTCTTTTTGAGACTTTCCCTTATGCACTGGGCCAATGGCCATTTGACCTTGTCTAACAGTCATGAGCACTTGGCAGCCACAAGAAAAGAAATCAATGGACTAGGACTAGTGTGTAGTGATAGCTTGTCTGCCTTCATTTAATAAAATATTTTCATATTTGAAATTTGAATACAATGACTCCTCATAAATGTTTTGAAATTGCTGTTTTGAAGTTCAAATTATTTTAAAATCGTGACTATGTGTCTGTTACTTGTGCTGAGTCTATCTACAATATGTCATGAAAGATAATGACAACAAAGGAAAGTTATCACTACAGCACATATTAAAATATCTCTTCTTCCATTAAAGTCCTCCTCCAATGCATCATCATGTTGCAGAGGTACCCTCAATTTTGGAAAATTATTCTGAGGAACAAAGTTTTGGTTTAGTAGATCCTATGAAATTAAAAGAGTTCCAAGTGCTTGCCCAGTGATAGACTATCTTTCCCTCATGAGAAGCCCAGCTAATTTGAGAAACTGGTTCACAGATGCCTGAACATTCACATGATGAATTATTTTGTTCACAACAATTCAAGCAGATCATCTGCAAAAGCCTCAGTGTACCTGCTTATGGACCTTTGGAAGTTGAAGAACATGTCAGGTTATATTTTACATTATGGCATCATAAAATCTTAATGTAAAAGGGGTCTTCAGAGGTCATTTGATCCAATTTGTTACTGAAAGGTTTATCCTCCTCTGTAGAATTTTTGGTAAGTGGTCCATTAGTCACTGCTAGAGCACTGTCAATAGTGAGAAAATCACTGACTTAAGGACATGGCAGCCTATTCTGTTGTTACATAGCTCAGTAAGAAAGGTTCCCCCTATATTAAATTTAAATTGTAATTGCTACTCATTAGTCCTAGTTCTATTCTCTTGGTTCATCAAAATATTTCTAATCTTTTGTTGTAACAGATCTTCAAATACTTAAAGACAGCAATCCCATTCCATTGAAATCTTCTCCAGGTTTATACTGCTAGTTTTGACAAGTCTTCATATGGTATAGTCTAATATCCCTTGGGAGAGAAGAACCTGAAGTAAAAGCCTGATTAATACAGTATGGCTAGTCTAGAACTGGGAGCCTTGTCTATTTACCTGACATAGCTTTCTAATGGCTTTTCATTTAATGTTACTCATGCCTTATTTTTCTATACACTTTTTACTTTTGGTTTGTTCATAGTTTGAACATTGTCTCTCCCATTAGACAGTGTGATCCTTGAGAGTAGGGACTTATTTTTTACCTTCTTTTACATCCCCAGTACTTAGGACAGTGTCTAGCATACTGTAGGTGTTTAATAAATGCTTCTTAACATGTTGGCTTTCATGTATGTTCATAAACTTTAATTCTAAACTCTTTTCCTGTGGGCTTCTTTGTTTACCTCAAATATTTCTGTTTCATGTGTTGGCATAGCCACTGTAAAACTCTGAGGAGGTAACAAAAAGTCCCCTTCTGGGAACTTTTCTACAGTTAAAGATCAGACCTGGAATTTAAGCACCTGTACCCAAGTAGTACCCAGGATCTCCTTCCCATTTATGACTTCCATGTGGTACATTGGTAACCATCTCCAGGGATTATTGCCTGAGTTCAGTTTTGAAAGTATGATGATAAAATTGTCCACTCTCCAGGACTCTGGCAGAGTAACTATTTTTAAAGATCAAACCCATTTTTTTTTGTGAAGTGCCCCAGGGCTCTGTTCCCTTCATCCTTCAGAATCCAATAATAATGGCATCTATTCTTTGTGCTGTTTAGCAATTTAAGACCTCCAATTGTCCCTTCACTCTGTTACTTAACATGCCCCTCTTTTTACAGAGCCTCATTTTCCCTACAGGGGAAGAATAACCTGAGGGCAGGAAGTTTTCTCATCATCCTCTGTGGTGGAGAGGGATGTGGAGACCTCATTTAGTTTCTCAGCAATCTCTTTTTATCTTCTTTGATTTCTTCAGTCTTTGGTGGATTGCAGATACTCACTGGGGCTGCCACAGACAACACATTAGAGAATTTCTCATTCACTCTTTTAAAATTTTATCTTTGCCCTTCAAGTCATTCCCTGACCTTACTTTACTAAGTTTCTATTTCATTCTATTGGCAGCATTCATCATTTTTCCATTTTATTCAGAACTTCTGAGGGGAGCTTGAGGAGACCCTAATGGGCAGCTAGTCTAGCTTTCCATTCAATGAGAGAATTCTTTCTACTATATCTCTGAAAGATGGACAGGTATCCTTTCCTTGAATGGTTTCAGTGACTGATAATATTGTACAACTCTATAGAAAAAAGGTCTGCTTTCTAGTGAGGCAATATCTAACTACAATAGTCTAGTTATTCAAACTATAGACTACACGTAGGGGGATAATGGGAAAGAAAGCTGAGAGTCAGGACATATCAAGAAGGTATCTTGAGCACCTCTCTCAACTCTCAACTCCTTTACAGAATTGGAGGATTATGAATATGTGTGCCTACATACATTCATATACACATATACACAATACATATGTGTGTATACTTGTATATGTGTGTATGTATATATGTATGTGTGTATACACATATGTATGTATGTATGTATACAGAGAGGGAGAGAGAGAGGAAGCATACAGATCTGGACTTTTGCTTCTCCTGTGATCCTTGGCATAGCATCGCCACCACTATATGTTTCAGGAGAATCACTACAACTGACCTACTAAGTCATGAGCAGGTTGTCATCTCTGGTTATGTGGGCATTTCCAAGTTGTGAGTTCCCTACCATAATGAAACTACGGATCATGTCCATATATATGTAATAAATATACAACCGAACTCACAAGGATATTATGGGGTTGATAGAAGATAATAAATAATGAATGTGAAGAGGCTTTTAGATATTAAAAACAATATGTAAATGTGATGTTATCATGATACCCAAAACTGAATCTTCATATACTTATCTATACATATGTGTATATGGGCACACATCTATATGTACATGTACATGTGTGTATCTAAGGAAAATTTGCAGGATAGATTTGGAGAGTTGGTATAGACATATTTTCACTTAATGAAAATTATAGACATTCTAAATGTTACTATATACACACATATAAAACATGCTTACACGCATATAAAACATGTTTACATAGATGCACATTTAGACACATGTGTATGTGTGTATAGTTTGTATGTGTATCTGATGAAAATGTAGAGGATGCATTGGAGAGTGGGTAAAAGCATATTTTCAATAAATGGAAATTATAAGATCTCCAACTGTCACGGGAGTTGTAATCATTAATTTCATAAGACACCATGGCTAAACAATTCATCAGCTCATGATTAACTTTTCAAAGATACACTTTTCTTCTATACACTACTAAAAGAAGAGGAAGAAGAGGAGAAAAACAGGTGCTCCCAGAATATAAGAATATAAGAAGGGTTTTTCCATAAAGAGAAAAAAATTATATTTACATAGTACTTTACATCTTACACAGTGATTTCCTCTTATCTTCCCTGTGAATTAGTTAGTGAAAGTACTGATATTCATATTCAAGCTTGGGGAAATTGAGGCTCAGAGAAATAAAAAGTTGCTGGAGTATGATCATGTCACTACTAAGTCAACTGAGCTAAGACTCAAACCCAGGGTTTCTGAGGCATCATGGTATGTGGAAAGCAGCAAAACTTCATGGAAAGGAACTGGGTTTGAAGGCAGAAGACCTGAGTTTGAATCATGCTACATCTTATCCTTGAAACTGAGCAAATGAGTTACATAACTCAGTTTCTTTTTCTGTAAAATGAAAGAATTGCATTAAATGATCTTCAATGTCCTTTCTAAATCCAAATCCTAAATTTCTATAACCCCAAGGATAGGACTCATTTTGCTACACCAGGCTACTTGGTTCTATTATTAAGAAAAGGACATTTAGCCTTAATGATTTATACCACAAGTCACGAGACAGGGTCAAAAGATCACTCTTGGGGCAGCTAGGTGGTGCAGTGAATAGAGCACCAATCCTGGAGTCAGGAGGACCTTAGTTCAATCCAGCCTTAGACACTTAACATTTACTAGCTGTGTGACCTTGGGCAAGACACTTAACCCCAATTGCCCTGCCTTCTCCTCTCCAAAAAGCAAAAAACAGAAAAACAAAAATCCCCAAACCCCCAAAACAAAGATCTCCTTTGCATCACTAAGATTCATTATCATTCAAGAAATATTTATGAATTCCTTTCCAATCAAGGAATCAGTAGAATTTGTCAAATGCCAACTATTTGCAAGTTTCCATGGAAGTGTGAAAAAAAAATGTATATAAGTAAATGTAGACAGCAGAAATATAAAGCAAGTAAATACAAATATATGCATAGTATAGTTAAATACAATGTAGTTTGGGGGTACAGTATCTTAGCATTTTTGGTGGTGTTGAAAGGTTCAGGAAAGGATTCGTGTAGAGGAGTGTGCTTAAGCTACATCTTAACAATAGAGAGTGGTTTTGGGGGCAGAAGTAAAGAGGGAGCACCTCCCAACCATGTGGGAAAAGTTATATGGAAAGGCATGAAGATGAGAGATGGCATATCTTGTATCGCAAACCAAAAAGAAGACAAGTTTGTACATAGTGTTGTGTTAAATATTGTGAAACTTACACAATGCCATATTCTATACTCTTGAGAAGTTCACAGTATGATTTATTTGCGACATGGGGGTATATCTGCATGAAGAGTTAAAACAAATACAAGATAGTGATCTGGGTAAAAGTCCAAAGATTGATGGAGTCAGTATCATGGGATACCAGCGGATGGAAAGGTCACTATTAGTAAAATGGGAAAGGAAGCCTCATAGAAACTTGCATTAAGTTAGGGTTTTTAATTCTCAGTAGGATGTACATAATTCCAGAAAAAGTTTGGGAATGGGTGGTGGGCATGGTGGGTAGGGATAATATGAATAAAAGCAAAAAAAGTAAGAATGAGCAAGATATCTTTGGGAATAATGAGTAAAACATAACCCAGGTGTTGGACAATAGTTAGATTTTTAAAAAAATGTTTGTCATTTGGCAAAGTTAGACAAGAAGATTGAGAGCAGAGCTTAGAGCATTTGGAATGCTAGCATAAGGACTTTGGATTTTACCCTGTAGGAAAATCGTACAGTGCCTCTAATGATTCCAAGTTGAGTGATTCCAAGCAGTACATATAATAAAATCAATGCTTTAAGGATAATGTGGGATTTGTATATAGGATAGATTGATGAAGGAAAAGACTCAAGGAAGGGAAAACAGATGGGGAAGGATAAACTCTTCCCCAGATCCATCAAACAGATCTCTGCCATTTACCCCGAATTGACTTATTGTGTGTTCATAATAATTTATTTTTTCCCCAGAATCTAAATGACATTTCTCTTGTCCCTCTATGTACCCTATGCTTTCAAGAAGTTGCAAAAGGAAACTCCTGCTTCTTCCTTTACTTGCTTTTCCACTTCCTATTTTCACTTGAGCCACAGGAGCTGGGCTATGCATATTACCTTGGACTATTAAAAGAAGAGGAAGAAGAGGAGAAAAACCAATACTTGCTCCCAGAATATAAGCCATTGACTCAGAGGCAGCCAGAACCTGTGACTCAGAGGGAGATGGGCAATCCCTTACTACATTAAGATGAGAATATAATTCTATTTGCCCTTTATTATCTATGTACATATATCTAGGACATATACTGCAAACATACTGAGCCCAGAACTGAATAGGAGGAAGGTGAGCAGAGATGCCTTTGGAAACTGCACAGTCCTGCTTTCAATGTTTACAAGATCTTCACCAAGACAAAGGCCAGTTCTTTAAAACAAATACAATTGAAGTGATGCTTGGAATGCTTTAATTTTTGAAGAATCACATTTCTAGATCATCTAAAGGGCAATGGCAAGACTCAAGATGATAGTGAGTAAGTTACAGAATATTGCCAATGAGGAATGGCACAGTTATAAGGGTAGAAAAGATACTAGCAAGAAAATGAGAGAGAGAGAGAGAGAGAGAGAGAGAGAGAGAGAGAGAGAGAGAGAGAGAGAGAGAGACAAAAAAAAGATGAGTTGTTCATGTATTGAGAACCAGAGGTAACCAGTAAAAAAGCTCTGTCCTCCACTGGCATGTGCATGACATGAAAAGATCTTGAGGAATTCCACCCATATCCACCAAAGTAAACACCCAATGAAGGGTTTATGGGATCTTGTGGATGAGAATTATACCAGAGAAAATGGAATAGGCAGATTCCAGTTTATTGAATATTTTCATTAAATATTTATCGGACCTATTGATTGCATACTTTTGATTTTGAGTGACAATTCCTTATCATCATTTGTTTAATTTTATGATACCTCTTCCCTGCCTTTAAACTTGTTTGTTGAGATTTTCTCTCACATTCAGTTCCCAACAAATTTTAGTTTAGTTGATTTATCATCTCCCTAATATGGTTATATTGCTTCTAGCCATACACACAGAGTAGACTAGTCTGTGATTGACTCCAGCTGCAGTAGAAAATATATTACAAATATATTACATATTTTCTGTTTGAAGTAATTTTTCTGTGTTTCATGATCATCTCATTTCTTGTCCTTCATGTATAGTTCATGAACATTTCTACTTTCCTCTGACTTCTAATATCTGTGTATTCCCTGGCTTCTAGCTGATGAGTGCTTTCCTTCAGGTTCTAACATTTTTCTGTAGCCTGTCTCCTAACTACTTGCTTGGCATCTGACCCACTTCTTTGTTTTGAAGTTCAGTAAATATGAGTGCTGTGACTCATAGAACCACAAATTTAAAGTTCAAAGTGAGTTTAGATGTCCTTGAGTCCAGCTTTTTCATTTCTTACAGATAAGGAAACTGAGGCCCAAAGAGGATAAAGAGCTTTTCTAGGGTCACCTAACTATTGGGTACTTTGAGTCAGGATTTTAGTTCAGTCTTTCCATTTCCAAATCTAGCATTCTATCTACTGCACCACTTATTTGCCCTGACTTTGAAATCCTAACTAAGTTGCTGGTTTCCAGGTGCTCTGAATCCATCCCTCTCCCACACATGACCCTCACATTTCATTTCAACCTTAATTTCCATTTCCAATCTCTCACCTTGCCTTCACAATCTGTGATTGCCTACAACATCATCCTAATGTGACACTAAGTCAGAAATGGTTACTTGATTTCCTCCAGGGATAAAGTCGAAGATATTAGGGTCTAGTAAGCTCCTAGAAGTAAAAGATAAATGAGGTACTCATACCAGGATACTACACAAAATTCATTCCTCATTTTGAGACATAATTGAACCTTGCTTCACCATAACATAGAAGGACATACCTGATAAAATTATCTGGACATTGGAATGAAATATTAAAAAAAATAAATGAAGACTTGGATTGTTTTGTTAACTTTTGAAAATTTAGCCTTGCAAAAATAGCAACTAGGAATTTGATAATGGACTGAGATGAAAATATATGCTATTTTGTAATAGATCTCAGAACAAAAATCTCATGAAGGGAAATATATTTATCTTAAGTCAAAAAAGAATTATCTGGTTATTGTCTGGACTTTGGATGAACCGAAGTCATACATTTTTGGGCAAGAGTTTATTTTATAGACTAACAAACAAACCCTAAAATGGATAAAATCTAGGAAGGACCATAGTAGTAAAGGACAGATATGGTCAGGGAAGCCTTAGGCCCTCTGGATGAACATCAAGTAGGGTCTTGCATGAGAGAATATCTCAGTAGATATTTAATATATAGATTTTTTTTTTTCAAAAAAGAATGTGGGGGCAGCTAGGTGGCACAGTGAATAGAGTGCCGGCCCTGGAGTCAGAAGGACCTGAGTTCGGAGCCGGCCTCCGACACTTAATCCACACAAACAAAAACCTAGCCGTGTAACCTTGGGCAAGTTACTTAACCCCAATTGCCCTAAAGGGCGGCTAGGTGGCGCAGTGAGTAAGAGCGCCGGCCTCGGAGTTTGGATGACCCGAGATCAGATCCGGCCTCAGAAAATGAGCACCCACACATAAATAATGACTAGCCGTGTAACCTTGAGCAAGTTACTTAACCCCAATTGCTTAAAAAAAAAAAAAGAATGTGGGAGAATGTGATTCTCAAGCATCTCTTGGACCTACCCAATTGTATGCATATTATATTCGGAACTTCTGTTAAGATAAGAGCACCACTGTATAGTGAGAAGGACAAGAGGTGAAAAAATCAGTGAAAGTCAAACTCATTTTTAAAAAAAATCTGTTCTAGGATAAGGCATATCACTTTGAGTGAAGACACTAGTATGTAAAGTCTTTTCTAGTAGCCACAGGACAGTGTGGTGTAGTGGAAAAGAACACTAGAAATGTGATCAGAAGATCTGGAGCCAAATCCCAGATCTTCAGTTTCTAGCAAGTGTGACCCATTAACAAAATAATTCATTTCTCCAATCTCATCTTACTTATTCATAAAGTATGGATAACAATATCTCCCCTACCTATACCCTAGTGTTCTTTTAAGGAAGGTAATTTGTGAATTGTACATTCATTACATGTTGTTATTGTTATTATTATTATAAGTAAATTTGTAATTTCATTACTATGACTATATTAAAGGTGTTACTATCATGGTGACCAATCTAACATAGCACATAAACAACTGAGAGTTACCTTGGCTAAAAATTTCATTAATCGGAGGGCAGAGCCAAGATGGCGGAGTTGAAACAGCACTTCCATGGTGATCCAACCCAGACCATTACAAAATCATGTAAAAGGGGGACTCTGAACAACGTCTGGAGCTCCAGCACCCACAGAACAACACAGAGAAGCTAACCTTCCACTGACAACAGCCCAGCAGCCCAGCAGGGAATGGCCAGCGAAGTGCTCTGGGAGCCGACAGCACAGCGCTCTGGGAGCTGAGCCCAGGTCCGAGTGAGCCTCAGTTTTAGCCCCAGGTGGCCAGGCCAGCAGCCAGCTGTAGGGACCCCAGAACACCAGCAGCTGTCTCAATTCCAGAATTACCAACATAGACATGCCTAGGACAAAGTGAGAGGTTAGTCCCCTATGGACTTTGGGACCAGTATTTGGGAGCGTGTTGGCTTCTTCCCCTGGGAGCTAGAAGCTAGCTGAGGAGAAGTGGCACAGATGCCATTTTGCAGCTTCAGTTGCAGCTTCAGCTCCTGGCCTTTGAACAGTAGGAGGACCCAGCCATCAATGTGGGGGGTGGGGGGTGGGAGTAATCGCTGTTGCTTTAACCTCCCAGGATCTGGATTACCATCAGGGGTGGAGGTCTTGGGGTGTGTGTCCAGCTTGCCAGAGTGTATAGGGGCTCCAGGGAGGGCACCCAACTAATACCACTGGAAGTTGTGAAGACCCCAATGTTTGGGATGGAAGCTCCCCTGCCTGGTGGCAGAGTCCTACTGAGGCAACAATCCCAAAAGTCAAGTAATTGAGTGGCAACATGCCTAGGCAAAGGAAACAAAATAAACAGAAAAATTCAACATTAGACTCCTATTTTGGGGGCAAAGAGGATCGAAGCATGGAACAGGAGGAGGACTGTGAGGTCAGAACTCCTGCGCCAAAAGCCCAAATGAAAACACAAGCAGCTACAGGCCATAGAGGACCTTAAGAAGGATTTTAAAAACCAAATAAGAGAAGAGGAGGAAAAATTGTGAAGAGAAATGAGAAGGATGCAGGAAAAGTATGAAATGAGAGTCAACAGCCTGACTGAGGAAAATAACATCTTAAAAAATACAGTAACTCAAGTGGCAAAAGAGGTTCAAAAAGGCAATGAGAAGAAGAATGCCTTAAAAAGCTGACTTTTCCAGATGGAAAAAGAATCTCAAAAGCTCACTGAGGAGATTCATTCCTTCAAAATTAGACTGGAACAAATGGAAGCTAGTGACTTTATGAGCAATCAAGATGCTCTTAAACAGATCCAAGCGATTGAAAGAATAGAAGACAATGTGAAATATCTCATGGGAAAAAACCACTGACGTGGAAAATAGATCCAGGAGAGATAATTTAAAATTTATTGGACTACCTGAAAGCCATGATCAAAGAAAGAACCTAGAAATCATCCTTCAAGAAATTCTCAAGGAAAATTGCCCTGATGTGTTAGACCCAGAGGGGGAAATAGAGGTTGAAAGAATTCACTGATCACCTCCTTAAAAAGATCCCAAAAAAGAAAACTTCTAGGAATATTATAGTCAGGTTCCAGAATTCCCAGATCAAGGAAAAAATACTACAAACAGCCAGGAAGAAACAATTTCAATATTGTGGAAAAACAATCCGAATAGCACAGGACCTGGCAGCTTCTACACTGAGGGATTGAAGGGCATGGAATATGATATTCCACAGGGCAAATGACCTGGGATTAAAACCAAGAATTACACACCCAGCAAAACTGAGTGTCTTGTTTCAGGGGAAAATATGGTCATTCAGTGTAATAGAGGAATTTTAAGCATTCTTGAGGAAAAAACCAGAGTTGAATAGAAAATTTGACATTCAGACACAAGAAGCAAGAGATACTTGAGAAGATAAACAGGGAAAAGAAATCAAAAGTAATTATCAAAGTTGAACTATTTACATTCCTACATGGAAAAATAATAACTGTGTCTGATGAAACCTTTCTCAATATGAAAATAATTGAATAAGGGTATATGGACCTATGAATCCATATTTGAATGTGTGTATATATGTTTACAGGTATACATGGATAGGTGAGAGAGGAATGTGGCAAGAGGAGATGGGGAGAGACTGGGGCAGGTAAACTCTCTCATGTAGAAGAAGCAAGGGGAAGTGGCTGCAGAGGAGGGGTAGAACAGGAAGGCAAAAAGGCAAAACCATATTCTCATTGAATTTGGCTCAGGGAGAGAATCACATACATGCTAAATGGGATATCTCACCCTGCAGAGGAATAGGGGTGAGGGGGATGAGAGGGGTGAGGATGGAGGGGAGGGCATGCTGTTGGGAGGGGAGGTTGGAGGCACCCACTTTTGAAGAGGGACATGATCAAAGTAGGGAATGGACCAGGTGGGGGGTGGGATGGGTGGGAGGGAAATATAGTCAGTCTTTTACAATATATCTACTATGGTAATGCTTTGCATAGCTATACATGTACAACATAAACTGAATTGCTTATCTTCCCAGTAAGGCTGGGTGACAAGGGATGAAGGGAATGGATCTGGGATTCGAAGACAACTACCATTCAGTATATCATTGGACCCCAGGTTAAAGTTCATATTCATATGATCAGCTTTTTCTATTGGCATAGCTTTTGAGGGTAAACTCCAAAATGTGATGAGCCATTAGAGTAGAATCTTAGTGGAAGAAAAAGTAATATTTACACCGATACTCTAATGGATCCATGATACAATTGATGTGGACTTTCCTTCTTGATTGTAATCTTTTTTGTAGATTGTGGAGAGGTGACCCACCTTCCTCATCACCACAAATGGACAACTGTTAACCAACTGCTAGTAACAGTCAGGTAGTCACAGGAACCCTTAGAGTGGCATCACCTGTTGGACCACTGACACTATTTTTAATCCAACTCTTACAGCCTTTATTCTGGGTAACAAACCCTGCCAAGAATAGTAATTACTCTTGTAGATGCATTGTTCACAAATACTGAAGACCCAAAAAAGGAAGCTCTTGGCCACCAGAGTCCTTGGCATTATCAAATGATCCTGCATTGGAAACTGATATAATTTCACCATTGGAAATGACATTAAAGAAAAGGGATTACCTCCTGCTTTATTGCTGCATCCTAGAGAGTATGGAACTTTTTAATTTAGCACAGCTGAGTCTTTCCATATATATTATCTCCTTGCTTAGAATAATGTGAGCTCCTTGAGATCAGGGAGTATCTTACTTTTTATATTAATGTTCTAGTTCATAGCACAGTGCTTTGCATATAGTAAGCACTTAATAAATACTTTACTGTTTAATGAATTCATCTATGTCTGCCCAATCAAAATAATAATTGCTCATAGTCTAACATAAACCTATACTAGTGAGTCTATCAAAGATATGATGGACTCCCTCAAATTCCCTTGACATTGGATGGATTCCATCAGTACATCGAGGCTGTTCATTGGTTATACCTTGCTTTCACTAGGAGAAAGGTCTGACTTTTATATACAGTCATATGTATCCATGTTTCTGATTATGTTTTTATTATTTTGCCTGAATTATTCTTCATTTGTAAAGTGGTGCAGTCTACTCATACATAATGTACACCTATTGTCCTCTGGGTGATCCTCAACTTAATTTCTTTGGAGCCTGTAGTATTCTGACTCATAGCCATAAAACAGAACTGGAGGAATGATGATATTAAAAAGGTGAACCTTAGTTTCAGGGAAAATCTGAGAATCATTAGAACTGCATAAAGTTCTAAAGGGAACAGCTTACTTTTCCTCTTTTTGTTCAATTCCCATTGTACATTTTTACTGCCTATCCAAGATATGTATGCATTGATGAATAACCTCTATTGTTTATTCATTCAATTGCATGCTATCATTGGAATAATAAGTATTTTTCATCAATGTGGTTTTTATGATAAAGTATAAGTAATGTGGCAGAGAAAACTTCAGATTAAGGAGTCACTCTGACCTGTCTTAGGCAATGGAGAGGAGTCAAAGAAAATTGAGATTTTTTGAAGAGAAACACAAAATTTCAAAAACACTTTTCAGAGAAAAAGAGACTTATCTATGGGATGAAGAGTATTGAATTCTGAGATGAGTGCATACAGATTAAATTAGTGAAAAATTAAATAAAGAGTAGGTCGTGGATAAGGACAGTGATAGCAATATATCTCTAGACTGAAGTCGTTATATCTCCTAACTATATATCCCAGCCATTTATTAAAGATAGGGCATTGCTTTTTTAAAAAAACAAATATTATTCCCTTTTCAACCATTCTTTGCTTTCAACACTTGTTCAAGCAAATCAACTAAAGACCCAAAGACACATATATTTGGGTAGATGATAAAGCTTTTTTAAAGCAATTTTCAGAAGTCACTGAACTTTTAAAGAAACAAATATATGCAGATTTTGTTTAATTGGATTACTTGTAGCCATTCTACCCAGATGACCTACCATTTATCTCTATGACTCATGCTTCATGAAAAAGGCAATTTCAACTAAACCAGGTAATATATGAGTGATCTTGTACCATAGAAAGTATATTCTTTTAGTTTTACCTGTATGTAACAGTGCAATTAAAAGAACCCTGCTTTAGCTATTTGTAACTGTTATAATTATCTGCTCATTTTATGCTAGGAGGGCTAATCATCATGATGTCTCCCTCTTTTACCACACCTCAGTCCTCCCTTGATACTCAGAAGTGTTCTGGAAACACCATGTTTTCTCCACCCTTTCAAATCTAGATGCTCAGAAACTCTCCCCTTTGCTATGAGATAGACGTCCTCTTTTACAAATCACTTAAGGCATAACCAAGTCTCTCACACAATAGCTTTGGTTGATTATAGGAAGCGTACAGGCCCCATTTAAACTCAGTTCTGATTATTTGGGTTCTTATCTAGTTGAGGTAGAATGATTCAATATTACTCTCATACATTGTAAGATTCTTGTTCTTGCTTGCACTATCATTAAACCATTTTCCAGACACATGCGTTTTTACTCCTTCCTATTTTATTTATGTTTCTAGGAAGTCATATATAATGGAGGGGAGTCATACATGATGGGGAACCTACACCTTTTTGCTTGACATACAAATGAAATTATCCATTATTTATTGTGATAGTTATGAACTTTCACTTTTTCTCATTTACTTGATCTCTTCTGATAACACTGGTAGGCATGACTTTTCAAGACCTGAGTTTTTCAATTCTGAGACTTTGTCTCTTCACTCAGAGGAAAATCCTTTACTCTTCTCCCATGTGGATAAGTGCATAAGGCTCATTTGCTCATCAAGTTACTGGAAAACCTAATTATACAGAACCAGATGTGCTGTTCAACACCAACGGATATGGCAAGCAGTTGGCTTTTGACAATGAGGTATTAAACATACACAAATGTCAGATCAGCCTGCTCAGACTGTACTTTGGGAGATGAAGTCCCAATGTCATTACTACCATCATAGCTCTTGTTTTTAAACTTGTTAAGTAATGAGGGCAGCCAAATGTTGAACAAGCTGTAATGCTATAAGAAAGGAAGGAGCAAGACTGAACAGAAGGAAATTGATAAAACAAACAAACAAACAACAATATATGGGTGGAGGAGGGGACTAAAACATGAATGACACTATCTCTAAACTTAGGGATGGACGTGAACTAGAAAGAACACTGTGTTTAGCATCAGAGGACATGGGTTTAATTCCCAGTTTAGTGCTTAGCAATCCTGTGACCGTGCTCATCTTTTAATTTTTTGTGGTATTGATGGCTCTATCTGTGAAATGGGGGTGAGATTCACTGCAATGTAAAGTCTGCCTTGGAATCAGGAAACCTTGACTCCAATCCCTGCCTCTGGCATAAGCTAGTTACATGGTCATTGAAAAGTTGCTTAACCTTTCAGTGAAGGAGTTGCTAGCTTGCACCACTGGGAAGCAGTACCACATCCACAGTTCCTACACTAGAAGTGTAGGATTAAATTGTAATTAAGAAATTAAATTAAAATGTAATTAAGAAATATTTAACAAAATAAAGAAAAATACAATAAAACATAGGTAATGTTTTATTCCTACAAGGATCCTTATGTGCAGATTAGTGGCCCTCATTTCTATTTTTAGCTTAATATCATTGCCAGACATAAGAAAGAATGTGAGTAGTTAAGAGTGATGACATAAGGACCCATACAAGTTAGAACTGTAACTATAGTTATGGATGATGCTTTAAGTGTTTACAAAACACATTTCTTACAGCAATCCTTTACAGTCAATAGTGCAAGTGTCATGCCCAATCTACAGAGGCAAATATTCATCTTAGAGAGAGGATATTACTTGTCTATATTAACAAAGTTAGCCACTTTCAGAGTTGACGTTCATACTCAGATTTTCTCACTCCAGATCTATCCTCTTTCTATTATACAGAGCAGAGAAAGGAAGGTGTAATTGTAATGGAATTTGAAGATCCCTTCATATTAGAAAGCTGACAGGTACTTAGCACCTAGTTTCAAATTAATCTTGTGTTAAAGAAACAGAAGGTATGAACCCCAGTTGCTGATGTAACAGGAAGAGGCTGAACAGGGAAGAGCTATACCATATTTAGGAAAGAGCACAAGCTGGGAAGTCAGAACTTCTTGGGATGAGCACCTGAAGGCTGGGCTGCTGTTGGACTGGATCTGAGTAGTGACTGATGATTGAATAGTGACTAATGGCTGAATAGTGACTGATTTGTAACTTAGTGTGACCCATGGGTGGAGGACTTTGACCTTTTGTACTTTATGATTGAATGATTGGGTTACTAAGTGATTGATTAACTAAATGATTGTACTTTGTTCAAAACTATGTGACCACTTTGGTGAAAACTATATGGCCATTTTAATGAAAAGTTGTTGAGTTGTGACATGTATGCTGCATTTTTATTTTCTGTGATAAATTGTAACTGTGAATGCTGTACCTTGATTTTCTGTGAATGCTTTGCTTTGATTTGTTATTGAATAGAGAGTTCACTATACTGTGTAATCAGAATCTTGAAAAGCTATTCACAGCAGCAGTCCTCTGGAAAGCTGCTTTGTGTGTGGCTTTACAGAAGGAAAGAAGAAAGAGAAGTCAGGAGGAAAACAATAAGAATTTTTATTGCATGTTCCAGGCATTCTGGTTAGTGTTTAGCAAATATTAACTCATTTGATTCTCACAACAACCATGGAAGGTAGGTGCTATTATTATATCCATTTTACAGCTAAAAATATTGAGGCAAACAGGATTAAGTGATTGGTCCAGGTCCACTTAGCTTGAAAGTGTCTGAGTCTGAACTCAGGTCTTTCTGGTACCAGCTCCAACACCCTAATCACTGCACCAGCAGCTGCTGAGTTAAAGAATTTGGGTGGAAATAAAATAGAGAAAGGAGGAGGAATAGGAAATAAGAGATATAATCATACATAAAAAACAAAGATCAGAAGTAGAATAGGTTTGGGAAAGTATATGTCTATATATGTGTGTATATATATATATATGTATATATATATATATATATATATATATATATATAGTTGTATGCATATATCTATGGCTATAGAGAAATATATCTAAACTTTATTGTAACATTTTGGGGGAGACTGGGGGAGGGGAAAAACAAAGTGAAAAAGGTCACAGTAGAGAACAAAAGAAAACTCACAAGGGAGCAAAGAAAAGATGGACAATTCTCACCGCAGGTATTATTTATTATATGGGCTTTCTTGAAATGAAAATCTATTGTTACATATTTTGAATCCTCTCTTATATTCTGCAATTGCACATGACATTTTTTTCCTTTCTAACTTTGTATTTAAGTTCCAATATTTAAGTTTATGGTATGTTTTTGTTTCTTTTCTCTATTCTCTATTTGTGTCCTGGCATTTGAGTCTAAAATCAAAATTTGAAAAAAAATAAAGGAATTAAACTGGAAAAAAAAGAACTTGGGTAAAAGTAAAAAAAAAAGACAAGAAGGATTTGTAAAAATCTCCAAATGCTTACTGTCTTTTGAGGTGACACTGTGGATTTTATCTTTCCCAATATGGCCATCACCCTCTATGATCATGCATTTCAAAGACACAAAGGAAATCTTCCAGTAGAATATCTACTTTAAAACAAAAAAAAAATTATTCTACCACAAAGTACCCCTCCTCAGGCCTATTGACAATTAGAGGACCTTTAGCACATTAGTATTCCCTCCATACTTGAGTGAAATATTCTAGTTTCAATCACTGTGCTAGTAAGAACTCTATTCATGTCCGCAGGTTTGATCTTGGGACTTGAAGGCATGTGTGACCTCCATTTGCCAGAAATAGAGCAGGTTAGAAGGAAGCACAGGCACAAAAGCTCCTGCTCTATCCAGATACCTCTGTTTAGAACTCTCTTAACTTCCCACCACATTTAGAGAGTGATAGGTTGACATTTGGGGGCAAATATAGGAAACAATGCTAAATGTGTCATTGTTATAAATGAAACCTAAATCTGCAGCAGATACAGGAATTCTAATTCTCTTCATGTAATTTAATGCAGTAATTTTCCAATTTTCATTAGCTTTTCCTCAAAGGCATTTTCAAGGTGTGTAGGGAATAGATAGGAGGGACACATGTCATTCTGAGGACACTTACTTATGTCTATGTACTCTACGATGCATCAAAACTAACCTTTTTGTTGTTCTTCCCCTATGACATTTCTTCTCTCTAAATCATGTCTTTTCCCTCACTTTTGTCCGTGTCTAAAAGGTTTTCCTTCCTCACTTCTACCTCCTGGCTTCTTATCAGATTCATCTCAAGTTTTATCTTCTATAAATAACCTTTGTTATTTCTCCCTACTGCTAGTGCCTTCCCTCAGAAATAATCCCCCATCTATATGTTGTATGTTCACAATTGTTTACATGTTTTCTCCTTCATTAGAATGTGGGCTCTGGGGGAGGCTAGGTGGCACAGTGAATAGTGAATAGAGCATTGGCCCTGGAGTCAGGAGGACCTGAGTTTGAATTTGGCCTCAGATACTTAACACTTAGTAGCTATGTGACCTTGGGCAAGTCACTTCACTCCAATTACCCTGCCTCCCCACTTTCCCCCCAAAAAAAGCAAAAAAAAAGAAGAACATGAGTTCCTTAATGATAGGGACCATGTTTTTCCCTTCTTTGCATTTATGATCCTTATCATGGTGTCTGGAATATTCAAGGCTTTTGATAAATACTTATTGATAATGTATTCATATATAACATGCATCTACATGTGCAAATATATACACATATATGTATGCATCATACATATGCATATGTGCATATGCATAATATCCATACTTACATAATGCAAATATACATATATTTTTAAGTGGTAGGAAAATAGCTAAACTTAGCAGTCTCTGAAGTATAGGTGTCAGTCCTAGGGGAGCAGCTGTGTCTGGCACAGCGGTGGTATACAATTGCCCTAGATTTCCCAGGCCAATTTAAGGATATCAGGAAGCATCATCCAGAGTCATGTCAATATTCTGGGAGGTTAGGAACTGACCTCTGTGAAGTGAAGGAAAGCACATTGAGAGAGAGCTATCATCATGTTAGTATTTCAGAATGAATGAGTCAAAGCAGGGCTTTCAAGGGAATGAAATGAAGGAAAGTATTGATCATGTGGAGAGAGAAAGTGAGAGGGAAGAGAGAGATAAAAAAGAGAGGAGCAGACAGAGACAGAGAGAGAGAGACAAAGAAACAGAGGATACATATGAAAGAGAAAACAGATAGAGAGACAGAAAGAGATGAAGAGAGAGATGCAGAGAGAGATAGACAGACAGATAGAGAGACAGACTCTGCTAGGAAGGGCAGTCTTCTGCAGTTTGTAGCCTAGAGTCCTTGCATATAGTAATATATTCCAGCACAAAGACCTATGCTGAGAGACTGCAATCAGATTTCTTTCTTTTTTTTTATCAGTTATCTGTATGATGCTAATACTTCAGGAAGAGAGTATCTAGGGAAATAGTCCAGCAGAGAAAAAACATGTGTGTTTGTGTGTGTGTGTGTGTGTGTGTGTGTGTGTGTGTGTGTGTAATACTTTAGTGAAAAAATAAGGCAATTAAAAACAGAACGGGGCTGATAAAACAGGAAAAAATAGAAGGTTGTCAGGGCTAGAGTTCAAGAGGAGACTGAAGAATAGGTCTGTAGGAATGAGGAAATAGGAAGCAAAAATGTGATAGGAGGTATTTATGAAAGGACAATTTCAAAGTGAAATGTCCTGAGAGTGAAGAAGTTTTTATTGACAGTAGGGTCTGGAATATGGATGTGAGAAGTCAAGGAACCTAAAGAATTTGAGGCACTCTGGGGTCTAGCTGTTAGAAGAATTATAACGATGGGTATTCATGCCACCAATGATGGCAAAAAGAATGGGAGTGGGAAGAAAACCTAAAACACATCAGAAAATATACCAAAAGTTCATAGTTGACTCTAACCAGGATAGAGAGTGGAAGAATTAGAGGAACAAAATTTTGAGGAAAAATATTTTGTCATAGTAGCAGAACAACAGTTAAAAATTAATACTGTGGGGCAAGAAGGGTACTGTTTCTCTTTTCTTTGTTTTATAAAAGTTAGAAGAAAAAAATGAAATGTTCTCCATTATGAAGGGCAGAAAGGGTTATATTCCAAGAGGACAATGTATCTTGTAAGACTTTTCTTTGGCCCCTAATGGTCCTGACCCTCTTTCAGGGAATATTAACAGCCAGGTGGAGATCTTAGGCCAGAAGATATCAGTGTCCCTTCTGATGAAGAGATCAAAAGTTCTCAAGGAATGAGAACAATTCCTTATGTATATAGAAAATGAGCCGGGAAAAGGGCTTTAGTCCCTTTGATAGAATTTTAGAGAGGAAGTAGAATAAATGAAATAAGCTTTGGATTCTAAGGTTAAAAGCTCTCAGACTAACTTCAGAAGATGTCAGAGTAACTCCTATTTCAGGGAGCAATCCAAACTAGTGAAGTATTTCTATCTGAAACTTCCTCTAACCTTGCAGATGCAGAAGAGAGGGTTGCTTTTTTTTTTTGGTCTCGATGTATGACTTGCTATCTCTTCCTGACTCACTTTGTTTGTGACTACCGATAATAGAAGCTACCTGGAACATAGTAGGCACTATGTAAATCATTGTTATAACTATTATTATTTGACAATGACCCAACTTTTGAATTAGTTAATTGGTTAACTTCTTATCTCCAATAAATAAGTGAAGAAACAATACATGCATCCATATTAAAATTAAAAGAAATATTTTTACAAACAAACAAAAAAGAATTAAGAATAAGTAAGGGGGAAGCTAGGGGGTGCAGTGAATAGAACACTGGCCCTGGAGTCAGAAGGACCTGAGTTCAAATCTGAACTCAGACACTTAACACTTACTAGCCATGTGACCTTGGGCAAGTCACTTAACCCCAATTGCCCTGCCTTCCCCCCTCTGGAAAAAAAAAAAAGAAAAACAATGACACCTTAGGCATAAAAGTTACAAGATATATTCCCAACCTCAAGGATCTTATTCTTTAGCCAAATAATAGGACAGAAACACGAAAAGATAAGGAATAATACTATATATTATGAATGCTGGATAAATAATTTAATTTGTGCTATTAGAAGATCTCAATTTACTTACCTCTTAATTGTAGATGGTAAGAATATCATTTAATGAAAAATATTTATCTAGAGGATGGTTAAAGCTCATTCTGGTTCTAATATATTACTCAGTGTCATTCAAATGATGGAGCAGTCATCTTGGAACATGTGTGTCATCAGTGCAGGTTTAATTGAAGAGGCAATTGCAACTGGACTTTGAATAAAGGAGCAAGATTAAGTGAATATAGGAGAGAGTATAAAGCAGTCTAGATGGAAAGAGTAGTCATAGAGGTTAGAATTTATATTGTCATTTTGGGGTATAATTAATAGGTCAATTTGGCAAAATAGTGGATTTATATAAGGGAATAGTGAAAGACCAGTCAGTTGGTGGGGGATGGTGGACAGATTGACATGTCGTCCAAAGGAGTTCAGACATTTTGCTAAATAATAATAAATGGAGTCCCACTGTAGGTTTTTGAAACTAGATGATTAGTAGGTATGTGAAATAGTGTGTTGGGGGACGGGCTTTGAATTTACAGTAAAGACTTTGTTTTTAGACACATTGAGTTTCTAGTGATTCCAAGTGGAAATAAGTGATAATGTAGATATTTAGGATTATAACTTAGAAGATAACAGGGTTGGAGAGATCAGTTCTAAAGAGGTAGATGTAATAGCAATATACCTGGAAGAGAAAAAGGAAGCCATTGAAATGTGTGAGGAAAAAGCACTGGTTCTGGCACTTGAATATCTGAGCTAAAATTTCAACTCTTCCATGAACTACCTGAATGACCTTAGGTAATTCACTTGACATTTGGGGGACACTTTATTTATCTGTGAAATTAAAAGTTTACAATAAATGTCCTTTGAGTCCCCTTCCAGTTCTAAGTAACAGCAAGAGATACAGAGAGTATGTTGAGAGAGAAGAACAGAAGGTTCAGGATTGAGTTTACAAGGGCACCAACATTCATGGTACAGAATAAGAAATTAAACCAGTTAGATGGACAGAAAAAGGAGAACTATAGCAATATAGTGTAAGATATGAAAACCAAGGGAAAACAGTGTCTCAAAAATGGAATGCTAAGGGTAGATAATGAAGATGAAGAATGAGAAAACAATTGGATTTTTGCTTTTTCATGATAACTTGTATAATACTTTCCTCATCTGCAATAAACTGTCAGCAACCCCAGTTAACTTTGTTTTGGAGTTTACCTTGCCCTTTTTCCTCCAATACATTATCACAAGGCCTATTCTCAGTCTCATTCATTTATATATTGATTCCAGCTGCTCTTGTTGCTTTGAAGCTTTGGGTTTGAAATCTTCATGTTAAGCTGGCTGCTTAAGGAATCACAATTTTATCATTCTTACTGCCATATTTTAAAGTCATCCTTTCCTAGATTTCAGCTGTTCCTACCAGTGCAGCTGCTGGAGTGAAAACCCTTCTCTGTTTTTGCTTTCTTTAAGCTTCATTTCAAGTGAAAACTAAACTAAATTAACACCCCTTCCCCCATATGTCTGTGTTCTCCTATCAGGAAAGACCCATCTGGCTTTCCTGCTCCTGCTGCATGACTACTCCTAACTCTTGTTAGCAAAATTAACCTATCAGTCAATCAGCCATTCATATAGTGCTGAGAGCTGCTTTTGAGATATGTCTTGCTGCATATAACTGCATGATATTATGATACAGCATCATGCAATGGAAAGAAAGAAGGAAGAGGGAAAGAAGGAAGTGTGGAAGGAAGGAAAGAAGAAGAAATGGAAGAAAGGAGAAAGAAAAGGGAGGAAGGATGGGAGAAAAAAAATAAGAAGGTAGGAATGAAGACCTGATTTAAAATATTTCTTAAGTTAGTCCTACAACTTTTAGCAGTTCTCAGAACTATGGTCCTATTAAAGACAATGGAAGAAGTACATAGTCTTGAACCCATCCAGGGATGAATTAGTATTTAGGAAATATGACATCATCACATGTGCAAAAAAGCTGGACCTGCATTCATCTATGAAGACCATCTTGGAGAACCAAGGCACACATTGTTCATATCACCCTTTAGTCTGGTTATTTTCTGTACTCTTCTTTCGAATGGACATTTTTATCTTCAAAATATAGTACTTATATTCCATTCTGTTTATCATTCTATGATAGAATCCATACAGAATAATAATACCACTCCTTTCTTCAAGAGTTTCCAATCTCAAGAACTCACTTGTCTAAACAGGTATTTTGCATTTCCTCTTAGAAACAAACATGTGCAACAGTAACCTCCTTCCCTCATTGGCACAATTTCCTCTCTTTTAGACTTCATAAAATTAAATTTTTGTATGGATTTTTTGTTTCTATCATCACTCAAGTACATCCCAGAATTCTTTCCCCGTACTCTATAAGAAAGCGATCCCATTTAACAATCCCATATAATTATTACAGAGGGAAAAAATGAGAATGGTAAACTTCCTCCCAGCAAAACTTATCAATAGAGTGACAAAATCTGAAAAAAAATGAAATGCCACATAGCCATTGGCCTCTCATTTCTGCAAAGGAGCCAGGCGGAGGCATCTTTGAGTCCTTGCTTGTTCCTATGAAATTGGCATTGGTGTCCTGAAAAATTCCTTTTCTAGGAAGTAGTCTGAGTAAAGAAAAGGCCGGGAAAAAGTAGCTGCTTCAGGCTTCTCCAGACTTAATGAAAAGGTAAATATGGAGACCAAACTTTGGTTTTTAAACAAAACAAAGCTTGTCAGAGACCTAGTTGGCTTCTGAATTGGTTATGAAGGAGGTGGTTTGGCATTGAAAGGTGGCACACCATGTGCCATGAAGCAGGAAAGTATCAGGGCAGTGGGTTGAGTGGTTGGCACTGCTACAATTGCTGTTACCATTAGTAATAAGAGCAAGAGTAACGGCAATTCCATTTTTTTGTCTGTACTTATCATAGGCACCATTTTACTAATGTCATGAGTGGCTTCCATGGTATCAATAGTCAGGCTTCAAAATGTTGTGGAAATCTCACAGGATCCAATCAATGAACAGCAACAGGAGATCTAAGAGAAGATATTTGCAGAGGAAGGTCAGCTTCTGCAGGGGGGATATGGGAGTGGTAGGGGTGAATTTACTGCCACTGAGGAATACAAGGTTCGATTATCATCATAAATCTAAGTCCGCCCCATGAGTCATCCATTTCCCACTTGAGGGTATCCAATGAAATGAGTTGGGTTTAGGTTTACCTTGAAGAAGTTCCCAAAGTGATGTACCTGGGGTCCTTGGGTAATGATTTCTATTTTGCCACTTGAACTTTTGATTTTCTACTTCGAGGTTTCTCAATAAGGAATACTGCTCTAGCTGAAATCTACATTTAGTGCAGGAATTTCTTCAATTTCCCAGATTTTGGATAGAGCATAAAAAGGTGGTCAGGGCATCTCAGAAACAACTTCCCTCCTAATGTTTTAAGTTGCATAGACTGAGTAAACACTAAGTGAGCTGAGTTCCATACTCAAGTATAACTTAAAGCTAGTTGGACTTGTCTTGTGCTTATCAATAAGCTTAACAATATGCATAATTGCTAATGTCATACATGACAATTAAACAAAGGCATTTGTGTTAATGGAAATAATATTTTTACACAAAAAAAGTATTTGGAATACAGGCTCTCATATACTAAGGTACTCAGATACCTATATCAAAATCATTAAGGATTCCTTGAGAGATGGAATAGAAATAAGACTGTTCAGTGACCTTTTGATAATAAACATCATGTAAGACATATGATAGGGGGATATATGCTTGCCAAAAATTATCTGCTACTGTGATGGAAGAGATCCATGAGAGAATCTAGGTCAAGAAGGGATTTCCTCTGGATGCTAAAATACTCCAGATGCTCCTTTTTGCAGATGCTATTGTATTTATTATATCAAATCTCAAGGTACTTCAGAGCCTCCTGGAAGAGATCTGAAATCACTCAAAGGAATATGCCCTGTACAAGCAAACAGGAAAGACAACATGAATGAAGAATGGCTATTTTCCACATTTCAATGGATGCCAGAAAGAGATTTTTCTAACAGCATGTGAACATGTGGACACACACACATATACAATATACCTTTCAATACATTGGAAAAACAAATTAGCCCAGCACCTAATTGGCAAGCAAGCCTGGAAGCTACTAGATGACTTGCTTCCTTTATCAAGATCTATCTAAACTTCTACCCAACCCTTTCCTATCTTACACCTTTGCCTGGTGGTAATTTCCCAAGAAGCAATCTTGTGGTACCCCATGAACTCTATCTCTTCTTCTAGGACAACGTCCTATCTCACATGGGCTCTTCTGTTATATGTACAAGGTCTCTCTTCCCTTTTCTTTCCTCCTTCCTTCCCCCCACAAAAAATCATGGATGTGTTTTCTGGTGTTTGCTGATGTTCCAGAATTATTATCTTTGTCTCTGTAAGAAGATGCTTGTATGAATGTTCTTGGTTGTGTGTTTGTGTGTGTGTGTGTGTGTGTGTGTGTATGTCTGTGCATCTGTGTGTGCAAACAAGCTTATAAGGGTATGAATGAATGTTTGTACTCCTTCAGTCTCAAATAGGGCAGTGAATCATCGGGAAGCTTACTTCTGTTCTTCATTACTTTGAAGTTTGATAGTACTGCTCTCATATTGGCTTGGGGAGGCTTTTGAGTTCTCTTTATTCCTTTCATTTCATTTTTCTGTTTGGAAAGTAGGTGTTTCCCTTCCCCAAGCCAGTTATTGCTTTGCTTTTTTTCCTCTACTCTCAGCTGCTGCTAGCTTTTTCTTTTTTTTTTCTTTTTTACTTAGAAGTATTTTTTTCCAATTGCAAGTAAAGATAGTTTCAACATTCATCTTTGTAAGATTTTGTGTAAAATTTTGTAAGATCTCTGTGTAAAATTTGAAATTTCTCAATAACATATGAAACAAATGGGAAGGTGGTAGTGAGAAGAAGCAAGCAAACAAATAAACAAATAAGAACTAAAACAATCATTGGACCAGGAGCAACCTCTGAGTTCAGTTATTCCTAGTCTAATGTGTGTCCTCCATGATATGAATAGGTGAACTATAATATTAGAGAAATATACTGGGACTCCATTATGCTATCCTCAAGGTACATTTCATAGTTGTAGCTAATAAGGAAAAATGAACTTCCTTCTGATGCAATTCTTTGGTAATATTAAAACCATTTAGAGAGTGTTCAGGAGTGGCCCAGGGACATCTAGGTGGTACAGCAGATAGAGTGCCAGACCTGCATTCAGGAAGATTCATCTTCTGAAATTCAAATATAGTCTTACATGTTTAACAGCGGTGGAATCCTGAGCAAATCACTTAGTTCTCTTTGCCTCAGTTTCCTCATCAGTAAAATGAGCTGGAGAAGGAAATGGCAAACCCCTCTAGCATCTCAGCTTAGAAAACCTCAAATGTGGTCACAGAGAGCCAGAAATGACTGAAAAATGACTGAACAAGAGTAGCCCCCTTTATACTTAATCCCACAATAGTACAGTAGACATTCCTATGGAATTATGCAGTCATGTATGTACTACTTTAGCTGAGAAGAATCTAATTGTTTATCCATTAAGGCAGAATCATCTATGCCCCTTTCTATGCTATGGGAAAAATATCTAGTCAGTTAAATCAAAAATATATGTCACTAATTTTTTACATTTCTCTATGAGATACCAAATATGCCTATTGACTGAACTTTTTTTTTTGCTTTCTTTTTTTGGAGGGGGGAGGACAGAGCAATTGGGGTCAAATGACTTGCCCAAGGTCACAGGGCGAGTAAGTGTTAAGTGTCTGGGTCCAGCTTTGAACTCAGGTCCTCCTGACTCCAGGGCCAGTGCTCTATTCACTGTTCCACCTAGCCACTGATATTGACTGGATTTTTTTTTTTTTTACCAAATTGATTGTGTATTTTGGCAACAATACTTCCTAAATACCTTAGGCTTTGCTTTTGCTTTACTTTAGCCTAGACTTTCCTCAAGCTCAGAAAGAATCATGTCTCCTTTTGTTCTATCAATTTGTAGCTAATTAATAAACATTAACTGATAAAGATTATTTTGAAGATTAGTGGTGGTGATCAGGGTAGCAGAAACATCTGAGCTCTCCCCTTATCTCTAGGTGATCAACTAATTAATGAGTGCAAAGTGAGCAGTGAGTGTTAACACCAATGTCAAATGTTGTGATTTGTATGGACAGAGGCTGAAACAACAGACTTCAATGAGTGTGTGTGTGTGTGTGCTTAGGCAGCATGGTTTGGCTTTCTAAGTTTATCCCTATTTATAAATAGAATTTCATCAATTATGTTTCTATGCATCTGACAGCTGCATTAGGAGAGCTATCAGGAGACATCGCAGAGCCCATAATGTCTTGTTTCTTAATGCTAACAACAGGGTGTGAACATGTGGACAAGGAGAAGGAGGTGGGGCAGATTAGAAAGAGACCTAGGTGGCAGCTCAACTGCAAATACACCTCATCACTTCCATTTCCAAGGCCATGTCCTTTTCTACCCAGGTCCCCACTAGGGGTATTGACAAAGAATTTAAAATTCAAGTTCTTAATTTTCAAGTCATGCCATAATCTGTATTTCCTTAACACTTTAATGTTACATTGCTAGCTAGAGAAAATTCATCAGCTATTTATTAGTTATCTTCAGTAGGGAAAGCATGGTTATCCCCTAAGTCTGGAAAGCCCATCATCCTCCCTTCTTACAAGACATCTCAAGCTTCCTTTAAAACACTGTTCAGGTGCCATTCCCTATATGATGCCTTTCCTAACAAGCCCTCATTGCCCCCTGGCATTCCCCTACTAGCCTTCTTGAAATTACTTCTCATTACTTTATAGATGCTTTTTACTTATCACTGTATATGTTATATTCCCCTCCCCCTCACACACACCACTAGTAGAATGTCCATTCCTCGAGGACAGAGATGATTTCATTTATTATTATTATCATTAATATGATAACATACCATAATAATAACTATGTTAAACTTTAAGGTGTGCAAAGTGCTTTACGTATGTTATTTCAGTTGGTTCTCATAACAACCCTGTGGGGGCAAGTGCTATTATTATCCTAATTTTTCTCTTGAGGAAATTGAAGGTGAAAAAAGTTAAATGATTGCCAAGGGTCAGAAAATTAGTAAGTGTGTGAGGCAGGATTCAAACTCAGTTTGTCTAGACTTAAAATCCAAAACTCTTTCCACTCTGTATATTGGGTTACCTGGCTGCCTAGCATTCTCTTTCCCTAGAAATTGGTTCAGTAATTTGTATATAGTAAGCACTTGTATTTTTCTTGCATTGAATCATGCTAAACTCTAAAATGATTATACATTTTGACTAAAAATAAAATTTCTGCCTATATATGTAACTTTTAGAAAATGCTCTTGGATTTGCTAAGTCACCCTTAAATAGACATCAAAGTACCTTTATTTACTTGGAAAGGGGAAAGATTGCTATATTGGGTCAGAATTCATTGGCCCATCTGGTTCAGTATTTTGTCACTGACAAGAGATGGGTGGTAACAGTGCATAGTTAGATAGAACCAAGAGCATCAAGGCAGAGGCCAGGAATAGAGTGTTGAGACACATTAACATTATTCTAGATCCAAGAAATTCAGAGAAGGGATGAAGCCAAGATGGAATAATGGATCAATGCCATGCAAGCAATAGAATAAAGGATGGAAACAAAGTGAAGCATGAATTCCAGGAAATGATTAGGAGTTAAGGGATACCCAGAGACCTAAAGTCAAAATAAAGTTTTGTAATATTGGCATCCCCAGACCCCAAGAACTTGAATCAAATTATTGAAGAGACAGTAATGAGACAGATCTTAACAGTGGATCAAACTTTTCTGAGGTAAAAGCTCCTTGCCTAGGACCAGAATTATTGTTAGGACACAGGAAAGGACAAATCCACAATTGAAGGGAGGAAGGCCCATGGCCATAGAAGCTGAGAACCAGAAAGTTTCTCATAACCCTTTTCAAAGAAACTTAACTTTCTGTTGGCCTTTCTTTTTCACCTCTAACTATAGGTACAAATCAGGCCAGTGTTTTCAAGGAGGAGGTTCATGTGATTTTCAGTTCTCCTTCCAGGACTGTAATGTAGAGGCCACAGTCTATCTCTACCAATATGGCTTATGGGATGGAGAACCCTTTAAATCACAGCAACTCAGGGAGAGTACATAATCTTTGACACTTTAAAATGCCTGAGCCATACCCAGATTTGTAGAAGCAAATGCTCGTGTTTTATCTGTCCTTGAGATCTGACTTTAATACATCTATAAATATAATTTGTTTTTTTCTCAGTGTATTACCTTGTACTGATCTTCAACTGAAACTAAAATTTGCATCTGATGGTCAAAAGTTAGTTGTAGGAGCAATGAGTGATACACGATGATGATATATGAGTCAGTAAAATCAAGTAATGACAGATTGGTCTATTTATAAAGATCAGATCCCATGATACAAAATTATGGGAAGGATAGTTAGTTCCTCCTGAAATATTTAATTTGCCTTAAATCCTTTCTTAAAATGTCTTTTTAGGTCAAACAACTTGTAAAGCTAAGAAAAGAACTTTCCACATAGCAAATGAATTCACTTTATCTGTAATTATTGTATGTAAAGAATTAAAAAATTCTTGATTTCTCTAGTATAGATTTTCCCTCCATCAATGCATATTTTAACTCTTCCAGGCCTGAGAAGATGATTGAGTGAGTTGCTGTCACCCATACACAAAAATTCATCTGGTGGCCCATCCTGTGGTGATGAATATTTCTAAAATTAGTACCTCAGACAATAGGCATGCGATGTTAGGTTGACCCAGGTCTATAAAGCACAATCTTTTTTTTTTTAATAGAAAGCCAGACTTTTAATGCTAATGATTTAGATCAGTTGTATTAGAAAAAAATCCTGATAATTTTCCACTTTTCATCATTGGATACTTTATAGATTATGAATCTCTCTGCACTGGGTTGAAGGGAGGGTGTTATGACTTATAAATGGACCACAAGATCTCCTGCCACAGACACATTCATAAAGGAGAAGCACCTTCATGACACATACAAGAGCTCTCCACATTTTTGTTCAACTACTTTCATTTTTCCCTGAAGGCTATATCTTCATAATATCTCATTGTAGCCACTGAGTGTCCTTTTCATTTCTGATCCTAGGAGGAACATAGAGATAAAACACATAAATAATCTATAAAGATCCTCTACGAGGGAGTTCTTTTGTCCTTCCTCATGATAACATATTGTCCCTCTGATCATCAAGTGTTATTGACTTTCTTGGGATAAATACCCCTGAAAACATAGAAAAGTCATAGCCTTGAAATTTGCATAATAATTGAAACAATCATGACTATTAGGGAGAAAAATATTTATTAGGCTTATTGAGGACAGACATGGTTGAATTCTTTTCATCTTTCTATCCCTAATGGCAAACACAATGCTTCTTAATTGTAGGCATTTAGTAATTGAATTCATTTTAATTTTTTAAAATAGTATTGAGCTGAGACTGTTAACCAATGCTACAGGAAGCAAAATGAAATGGTTTTGAAATGTTTAAGCTCTGTTGGGGAGAAGGGGAAGATCAAAAAAAGGGATAAGACCGGTGCAAGGGAAAGATGGGATAATGTCAATAGATGATTCTGTTCCTTCAAAATCCAGTTCCATGGAAATCAAGGGGACACCCTTCAACTGGGGAATAGCTAAACAAGCTGTGGCATATGAATGTAACGGAGTGCTATTGTGCTATAAGAAATGAGGAGCAGACAAACTTCATAATAACCTGGAGAGACTTACATAAACTGATGCTGAGTGAGGGGGAGCAGAACCAGGAGAACATTGTAAGCAGTTACAGACACATTATCTATGATGTCTAACTTTGTTAGAATGGGAACTTATCCGTAATGGACAGCTCCAAAAGAATCATGATGGAAAAGGCTATTTGCATCCAGTGAAAGAATTATAGAGCCTGAATGCAGATTGAAGCAAACTACTTGCTCTCTTTTTTGTTTTGTTTTGTTTCTTTTTTCTCACGATTCATTCCATTGGTTACAATTCTTCTTTACAACTTGACTAAGGTTTAATGTGAAAGGTGTATGTAGAACCTATATCAAATTGTATGTTGCCTTGGGGGAGGGGGGAGGGCAGGGAGAAGGAGTGGGGTAGGGAGAAAAATTTGAAACTTCGAAACATGTAGAACTGAATGTTGTAAACTAAAAGTAAATAAATTTAAAAAGAAATAATCCAGCTCCAACATTTTATTTTACATGAAATTCTAGCTACAAGTCTCCTTCCTCCTAAGCTACTTTTTATTTTAGAACATGGTTTTATTTTTTAAAATTTTGCATGCAAATATATGTGCACTTGTTGCCCCCCCGCCCCCACCTTGGATGGAAAGCTTCTTGTGAGTAGGGATTGTATCATTCTTTGTATTTCTATTTTCTAACACATATCCTGGTATTCAGAATATATTTAATAAATGTCTGCTGATTTATTCATAATGGAGAAATCATCTGTGTTCAACTAATATTTTTGTTTCTGTGTCTCTACATAATAATTATCTTTGACTGGAAAAGGGCACAACAAAAATGAGTAACTGGCAGTTCAAACTCAAGGTAAGTGAAGTCATTGAAAGAAAATGCCTCAAGAAGATTGTCAGCTAATTGGAATGAGCTATGTGTCCAGATATTGAAAAACTTGGTAAATTTGACTGTTTAGCCACTTTTAGTAAATTTGAAAAATTGAAGAAACTGGAGATAGGCAAAAGTGTTTCCAATTTTAATTAAAAAATGTAAGAGGGTGAATTATTTATTAAGTTAGGCTATGAACTTAACTCTGACTGCTGCAAGATTATATTATATATTATTAAAGGGAAAGTTATTTTTTGGTATCTTGAAAGATCACCTAAAGTGATCACGCAAAGTCACTGTGAATTTAATATGTTGTATTTCCTTTTCTGACTGGATCATTCCTTGGTTAGATGAAGGAAATGCCATAGACTAGGATTTCATTGAGGCATTTAAAAATTACTCTCTTGATATCCTTGTGAATAAGAAGAAGTTACAATCTAAATCAAATATGTCAATCATACACCTGGCAGGTTGAAGGCAGCCCTCAACACTCTCAGTGAGGGCTGAACCAGATTAAAATGCAAATGGGAAATATTTAACAAAATAAATAAAATACAATAAAAAACAAATAGAATTACACTTTAAATTAAGTCACTATATGACCTACAGGGATTCTTATGTGTAGTGGTAACCCTTTCTACTTGAGTTTAATATCCCTGGTTTAGATGATGATATTTAGGTGAATTCAAAATTAGTATAATAAATGGAACTGAAAGGTAGTAATTAATAGATTGATGCCAGCCTAAAGGCACTCCCTATTAGAATGCCTTAAGAATCTATACTTGTTTTTAATCATCTAAACACTGCTTAGATGACTGAATAAATGCACATAACATAAAATGCTATATCTGAAGATGCTTAGTTCTTAGATTCTAGAGTTCTTAGATTTTATACATCTGAGCATTTGGACAAATGACAGTGAAAGAAGAATTTTAGCTAAGTGGATAGTGATTAAGTATTGAACTTCATTTTCTCATTTACAAATGAGAATATGCTTAGTCACATACCTCCCCCCAAAAAGGGGGAAAATACCTTCTTCCATTCCTCCTATATTATTTTGTTAGACTTGGGATTTGTTTCTGAATATTTGGTAGCTTCCATGATGTTTTAAAAACAGTACAAATAGGGGCAGCTAGGTGGCACAGTGAATAGAGCACCAGCCCTGGAGTCAGGAGGAAATGAGTTCAAATATGAACTCAGACATTTAACACTTACTAGCCATGTGACCTTGGCAAGTCACTTAACCACAATTGCCCTGCCCTCCCCCCTCCAAAAAGAAAAAAAAAAAAACAAATCCCCCAATATAAAAACAGCATAAATGATACTTTATGGTAAATTAGGTAGTGGCTTTTGTGCTGAGAGAGTACCATTTTAGAGTTATGTTTAGATTTGTCCCAATTCCTTGTCAATAGTCCCTTTTAAAACTGAATGGTTAAAGCCCTGCTTAGGTAGAGTTTACCTCATTCTTATGGGGGAAAAGGAGATTTCTTTCCATGTTATAATATTAAATTGGTCATCTAGAAAAGATTTATGGAGGTTACCTCCCTATACAAAAGAAAGGGAATCAGTTTCACCATTTCATGGTGATGTTAGCAGTAGTAATAAGCTATACAAATATGCTTTGATGTTCATTGTAAAGAATCAGCGAGTTTCTTGTTACAAAATTTTGAGTGACTCAAGCCACAAGACTTACCTATGTTCCTCATAGGAAATCGTATTCCTATAATCACCCTGTTAGATTGCCCTGTCCTTACCTCACCCAACCAGAATAATTTCATTTGAGAATAAAATATAATTTAGACTAAATATATAACAAAATATAATTTTAGAATAAAATGAAATTTTTAAGCACCTCCTAGTCCATTTATGCACATGTGTGCTCATGTACTTATAAATGTGTACTAGCTGGGCAACTATTCCTGGGCCAAGAAAGGAAGCAAAGTTTCTTTCACAATAGAAAACATTTTCATGAACATATATCGCATGGAAAAAAATAAAACATTTTAAATTCTACAGATAACTTCAGGACCATCGACATGTCACATCTCCTCTGAAATTCATCATTTTCTGGAGTGATATGTACTTTCCAGAAGAATTCATCAAAAATGACAATCCATGAAAGACAATCCAGAGCTGGATCACTAATTCCCCAGTTTGCTGTCTGCCATTTTCTCCTTTGCCATATCATCATGGCTTCCAAATCTGGAGTAAACTAGGAAAATTCAGCTATGGAGAAAATTATCAGTAACTTCAAAATGGCAAAATAGGCCTTGTAGTAGCCATAGTAAACATTACAAAACTTGCGTACTTAATTTTAGGAGGGATCCTTAGGACCTCATTCAGGATCTGTTTATTCATTTTTTCTCATGTAATTCTAGCAAGCTGCTGGTAAACTGAGACTTGTAAGAGTGGTAATTAGGGAAGAGGGAGAAGCACTGGAAAGAGCTGATAAAAGAATTTTTTAAATTAATGTCATTCCAGGGCCACATGAGATAGTGACAAAGTGCCTGATCACCATTGCTACAGTTTATCTGAACAAAATAATGACTTCTGCTCACAGTGCTGACCCTGAAGCATTAAGTAAAGTTTAAATTATGTTTGATATTATGGTTCAATTCAACAAATATGTATTAACCACACGTTCAAATTACTGTCTTACTTGAGAATGCAGAGAACTGTGTCATACTTTTTATTTTAGGAAAATTTCCACCAAAATAGTTAAAATTTAACGACAAATGTTTAGAGTTCACAATTATATCATCATATCAGTTCAGTTCCCATATTCACTATGAATTTGTGGAAGGAGGAACACATGGATTGAAGAAAACTAGCTTCTTACACACACTGTGTATATGGCCCTGAGTAAGTCACTTAACTGTTCAGTTCTCCAGGCAGCTCTTTAAGATTATAAGTTGCAAAGAAAATGGCAATCTTCATTGGCAATGAGATTTCCCTTCCTTCCTTCCTTCCTTCCTACTTTTCAACAATGTTCATATTTACTATTGGGCAGGTCAGTAGTAAAGTGGTTAAAGTGCTAGACCTAAAGTCAGTTTGACTCGTTTTTCCTAACTTTAAATATGGTACCTAAGATACTTACTAGCTATGTGATCCTGGACAAGTCACTTAACCCTGTCTGACTCAGTTTCCTTATCTGTAAGATGAGTTGGGAAAGGAAATGGTAAACTATTACAGTATCTTTGCCAAGAAAATCCCAAATGGGATAATGGAGAATTGGACATAACTAAATGATTGAACAAAATTTACTCTGTACATATCCATACCCACAAATGTGCACATATACAATGTCTTTGGGGAGAGAGAGAAAAAGAGAGAGAGAGAAAGAGAGAGAGAAAGAGAGAGAGAGAGAGAGAGAGAGAGAGAGAGAGAGAGAGAGAGAGAGAGAGAATTCATCTATATGGAAATGTGCACTCCCCAACACAGATAGAAAAAAAAAGGAAATATTGCTACATAAAAGCCTTAGATCAGCAAAATGGATGAATGGACAGACTATGAAGGGTTACTTTTTCAGATACAAGAGCAAGGAATGGCCAACTCTTCTACTATTGTCCTGCATTCAGAAAACAGCCCGCCATACAGACAAGATACATTTTCACTGACTGCAATTGGCAGCTTATCTAGAGCCATTAATAACAGCTGTTTCTCCAGCTGTATCCAGCCTCCAACTGTCGGAGTCAGCCAACCTGATTCTCTTATCCTTCATATTTCATTATAAAAATAATACCAGGGTTTTATACTTATGTGTCACCCCCCAGAAAAATAATGGTCCATTCAGTATTGGAGGAAGAAGAGGTAATGAAATATACAAAACCCTTTTTTGTATGTGTTAAAGAAGAAAGAAGAAAAGAGTTCCTGAACTCAAGGAACTCGCATTTTAAGGGCAGAGGCAACATGTAATAATACATAAATAAAAATGCACAAATACAAGATATGTGCAGAATAGATGGAAATTAATATTGCAGAATAGATGGAAGTTCTTTTAGAGAACTATGTCATAAAGATACCAGTCTTTTATCAATTATAGCTGTTATGTTTCAGGGACCATGATTTTCTGTATTGCTGGCTCATAGAGTTCTTTCTTCTAGTGTGTAAAATGTTTTGCACCCGGTATCATAGTTAATCCTCTTAAGAGATCTATGAAGTAAATAGTGCATTTATTATGGTCATTTTACAAATGAGGAGACTGAGGATTACTGAGACTAGATAGCTTGCCCACTCTCATATAATTAGCAAGTGGCAGAGTTGGGGTTTGCCACCAGCCCTTCTAGTTTGATACAAGGGCTTCTTGCTGCTGTTGCTAAGAAGCCATGTTATATTGGGGTTCTATTAGATCTATACTTGGCTTGACTCAAACACATTTTCTTTGCAGACACTTAATATAAGTAAGTGTATTTTCTCCAGTGGGCTTTGTAGACAGTCTCTCATATTTTAAAGTCTTAGGTCAATTTCTTCTTTTCGAAGTATTTCCACTTTGGACAAAACAACTTCATCCCTTGTATTCTTTTCCTCTTATCTCTTTATTTTATGGTCTCTCTGAGACTCTAGTATTGTCAATGTGGATGTGATTTTTTCAGAAATAAAAGATACAAGATAGTTTTGTTGCTTCCTAAATTTCTTGAATTCTGTGTGCCTTAACTCCACTATTCCCAAATCAAATTCAAACACTTCTAAAGAAGAGAAAGTCAGAGATTAGACACACATGTATCTGGAAGGTTAGTTTGCTATTGAGAGATATGGACAGATTCTAAGGGGCAAAATCATCCATATGAGAAAACGTATAAATATATATTTATTTCTCTGTCTCTCTGTCTTTGTCTTTCTCTGTCTCTGTATCTCTCTGTCTCTCTGTCTCTGTCTCTGTCTCTGTCTCTCTCTCTCTGTCTCTCTTTCTCTCTCATCTCAAGACTTTTGAAAGTCTTGTCCTTGTGTTTACTACATAATGTTCATAGAATATTGTTAGATGTGTATACGTGTGTGTGTGTGAAATACTAGTTTGTTTGTTTTAAAATCATTAAAAATTGATTAGAATTTGGGAAGATGTGTTGTATTCCACCATCCTAGTGATAGCCTACTGTGGGTTTGCATCCAACACAATCATATTATCCCCCTCATCCATCATAGCTCAGTAGTTCTCCACTCAATTGCCTCCAACCTCTGATCTTGGATGGACAGTTTCAGCCCTTCATTGTGATTAAATACAAATTGGGATACAGATGTACCCAACATTACTATACTTTACCCTCTGCATTCCCTCATATATACTACAGGCATCCTTCAGCATTTTGGGCTCTACACTGGAGCAAGAACCTTGCTGAATTCTTCACACATATTTTGTATTTTGGTGGAAAAGGGTGAGTAGCACTGGAGTAGGCAGGGATGTTTTGCAATTTGCATCATAAATCTTAATTACACCATCATTCCTTTCAAATCCACTCCTCTTTGCAAACTTTCTCATTACTTTCAACAAGGACAGAACTGTCCTTCAGCTACCCAGGTTTGTGAGTATCATCCTCAAATTTTCACTGTCTCATCCCACAAATCTAATTAGTTATCACATAATGGCATTTATGCCTGTAAAATATCTCTCACTTCTGTCCCCTTCCTTATACTTACAAAGTCACCCCATTAGTTCAGGACCTCATCACCTACCAAGCCATAAGTGTAGTGGATAGAGAGCTGGTCTCAGAACCTAGAAGAGCTGTGTCTCAATACTTCTTCTGTTACCAATGACTATGTCACTGAAGACAAGTCACACAAAATCTCAGTGTTCTAAGAAAATATCTTAAGACTTTAACCTGGAGAGAAGGTGTCAACCTGCATTAATAGAGGCAGGTCCTTCTTTCCTGAATTCCTTATAGCAATAAAGTCATAGATTCAGGCTCCACCCTGTATTACAACATTTCAAGGATCTGTTATTTTATTATTAATTCAGATTATAAATTCTCTATGCCTTTGTGATATTCTTCTTGAGTTTTGTAGCATATAATGTAGGTGCCAGTATTCTGGAAATTTTTTGAAATTGCCTAGGGAATAATATTTCATTTGTTACCATGCACTGCTAAAAAATAAGGCACAAAATAATTAATGAAAACCAAAGTAATTTTTGTCCCATTCCCCCACCCCCCCACCAAATATAATCTTTAAAATGTTGTGTTCAGCACCCTTTGTAATCAACTGGAGAGTAGGTAAGGATAAAGTTGCTGCTTCAGCGTGTGCATAATCAGTTGAGAAAGATTGTGGTGGGGAACTGGAAATAACAATTGGAATAGTCACAAAATGAAAGAAAGGGAACCCGAGATAAGCAATTGCTGTGGTATTTTCAAATGGCTGATGTTTAGATAGGAGATTGATTTAGGTGTAGAAGGAAGGGGAGGTAAAGGGGCAGGTTTTGTTTGTGCTGTGTTTATTTGGTCTTTGGAAATGAGGTCAGATCCTTTCATTCAAGACATTAAATAGAATTTAATGAATTAATGGGTTTATATGGCATAGCACAAAGCAAAATACAGAGGAGATAATACAATTACACATGCTCACTGACCTCTTGAAGCAGGATATTTGAGTAACAAACAAAATGGAGTTATGGGTGAGAAAAGGAATGAATGTTATTGGCATCAGGAAATGTATTTTGTCATAATATGTGTGATTTGTATATTATATGTATGCATGCATATTTGCATATATCTCACTTGTATAGAAGCATCATCATCATCTTCTAAACAAATTTATATAGCATATTCAAGTTTGCAAAGCACTCATTTTATCCTCACAATAACCCTGTAAGGTAGGTAGCATTGTTTTTCCTATCTTATGGACAAGGAAATGAGTGAGGTTATATGACTTGCCCAGTGTCACAACCTAGTAAGTGTCTGAGGCAGAATTTGAACTCAGGTCTTCCCCACTTGACTTCTAACGTTCTAATAACTGCATCACCTTGATGCCATTAGTAAGAGCAAACTGACCCAGGATTTTCCCAGGATGCCAAAAATTAGAGGGGATAAATGATATCACCAACACTTCTTCAACACAATAAAATTTAGCATTCAACACAATTGAACTTAGCATCCCCAATCCAACAGGGTACTGTTAACATACAAGAATATATAAGTATCTCAGTGGAATAAGTATAGGTTAGTTATTTTCTAAGAGCCACAATAGAATGCTGCAATGAATACAGAAAGTCTCATGGAAATATGTACAAATTATGAACTATTTTGTGGATAAGAAAAGAGTAGAAGAATTGCAAATAGACTTCAGAATTATCTGGCTGCTATTAAAGTTGGAGAAACATTAGCTGAACAAAGTCCTAACAAGCCCTGCAAAGATTTACACAAAGCATATGTGATAAAATTTTCTGACCAAGAGACTAAGGAACATATTTAGATATACTTGCACTTTTATTATTGATCTTTAGAGCTTATGTTTTCATATATTAAATGAACTGGGATGAAGAAAATAGTTTGAATTCAGACCAACAAGTCATTATTTTATAAATGAGTTGAAAACCCATTATCAATGGTTGGTTGACTAAATGTGACTTCTTTGCCCCTTCTTCCCCGTATATGGTGGATGACATTTTTCTATTCTCTTTGACCATAGGTATACAGTTTATTTTTTTTAATACCCATGCACCCAGGATTGCAAAGGTACATGGAGCTAGAAAATTACAGATTTGGAAGAGATCTAAGATGTCATAGAGATTAATCTTTATCTGGAGAAGAATTCCCTCAACAACATTCTAGCCTTGAGGGGGATTGTCACTTCAACATGTGTCCATTCTAACTGAGTAGAAAATTTTCCCTAATATCACATTTCCATTTCCCCATATTTTAGATGTTTTAAAAAAAGATTTAAAATGTGACCAAGAAGAAAATATTCTGGGGAAACATATCTGTATGTGTGTAAGTATGTGTGTGTGTATGTATATACATATATACACACACACTAATATAGGTATATTATATATGCAAACATCCATATATGTCTATATGTATATGTTTTATACTTGTATATATGTATACTTTATCCATCATTAAATATATGAAGGGCTGTCATGTGCAGGTGGGATTAGATTTGTCATGTTTGACCCCAGGGGGTAGAACTAAAAATAATGAGTAGGTGTCATCACCTTAATGACAGAGGGAAAATTCCTGACATTTAGAGCTATTTAAATGTAAAATAAGGCCCCTTGAAGTGATGGGGCTCCTCCTTGTTGGAGGTCCCCAAGAAGAAACTAGATGACTATGTGTCGGGGACAGTAGAGTAAGGATTCCTTCTGTGTCTGTGTTAGACTACATGGCTTACAAGTTAAACTACATTAGACTACACGTGACTCTAGCATTCAGATTCTGGAATTAAATCTGATTGACTATGGGAATTAAAAAAATTAATGTTTTACTTATTTTGTCTTTAATTTATGAAATAAAACAATCATTTCTATAACATAGTGCAATAAAATAATTGCACATGAAACTGCAAATTTATTATCTACAACTTAATGTTCCTTTTAAATATGTAATAATGCTTTAGGAATCTTTTATTAAGGCAGCTGTAAAAATAAAATATTGACCCTTGAATGAATGACTAGTGGCAAAAATAATTTAGTATCATTAGGTTCTGTGTCTGTTTCTCTCTTGGTTTAATCTGTATGCCTATAGCTGGCTTATACCCATTTACCCTGAGTTAATACAGTACCTTTACACCTCACCACTTGTGTGACTTTAAGCCATCTAATTTGGCTGTAGAAAAGCAGAGCAAGTGAATCTTTCAGACACATCTGATTACAATCATGAAAAGAAAAGTAGATTTGGGGCTAGATAACTTGGGTTTAGTCCATGCTTCATCTCTGACTGTGTGACTTTGGACAGGTTGACAAAGGATAGACATGATAACTGCCTTCAAGTGTTCTAAGGGCTTTGTGGATGAGTGATTTGGGATTGTTCTGTTTGGCATCTGAAATCTAAAGTAGGAGAAATGTATGGATGTTGAATACAGGAAGACGCAGGTTTAATGGAAGGAAAACACTTCCTAGAAATCAGAACCAACCCCAAATGGCAAGCACAGCCACTGAGGTAGCTGGTTAACTCTCACTATAATTCTTGAATCAAAGGATGCATGATCATTGGTCAGATCTAAAGTAGAGGGGGTGATTATTCAATAATGGGTTAGAATAGATCCTTTTTGAAGTTTCTTTCAAATATTCTGTGGGATTGAAAAATTAATTAAAATCATTAGGCCTCCATTTTCTTCTCTGTTGAATGAGAGGACTAGCTTGAATGATGACAGTGCTTTCCAGGTCTAAATTTTATTGTCCTCTGATCAACCAGAGGTTGATCAGAAAATCAGTTGTATATGTGTATGCATATGTATATGTATATGTATGTGTATGTGTATGTGTATATGTACATGCATATGTATGCATGTTTGTATGCACATGCATGTATATCTGCAGAGGCATATATATTTATACATGTCCACACATACACATATATGTGTATGCATACATGCACATACACACACAAACATGCGTCTGTACACATACACATAAAGGAGCAACATGGTTCAAGTTCTTAACAGTCTAATCATTAAAGGCAGCAAGGAAGGGAGAGTTGGCTCACATCCCCCAGTCACAAGCCTTTGAGCTTCTCCAGGCTATTTTCCTTTCATGGACTCTCAGGGTAATGGAACTGAACCTGATACCCAGAATGCCAGGGGATAAGCAAATACCAACCTGTAAGGTGGTAGCAGTATTAGTATTAGATATATTCAATTACAGTCATGTCACGAATTCACAACTTACTCAAGCAATATAAAAGGGACTATGGGGAATACATATACACACATATATACACACACATACACACATATCTCTATCTCTATCTATCTATCTATCTATCTATCTATCTATCTATCTATCTAATTTTAATAGCAGTTAACTTATGACCCAATAGATGGAACACTGGGCCTGGAGTCTGTTGTACCTGAGTTCAAATCTGGCCTCAGAAATTTACTACTTCTGTGACCCTGGACATGTCATTTTAACCTCTATTTGCTTCAGTTTTCTCAACTGTAAAATTAAGATAATAGTAATCTCACCTATGTCTTAGGGTTGGGATAAGGATCAAGTGAGATTTGTAAAAGTACGTAGCACAGATTTCATCAATATTATAATTATCTATTTAGATGCATGCTCTTGTTTGCGCGGGAACTTCTATCAGTGCAAATCCAATTCAATTTTTACCTTTTCACGTTTCCATACATTTTAGTAATGACAACAGTAGCATGTTTGTGTAATCGTTGTATACATGTGTATTAAAAATCTATGATTGACAGAGCTTCCATTTATAATATATAGAGAGAAATGAATTAGGAAGGTAAATTTAAGCAAATCTTTAAAAAATTAAAATATCAGAAATATCAAGCAAAGATCCTACCAACTTAATGTTATATAAAAAAGAATACTACATAGAGTATTCCTTGCACGTAAACATGTACAATGTATATTTTATTTACGTGGAAACACACTGTGGTGTAGCAGACACAATAGTAGAATTTGATGTAGAAAACTTGGCTTCAAATTTTGCCTCCGACACTTACAAGCACTTTGAACCTGGGCAAGTTGCTTAAATTTTCTTTGCCTCAATTACCTCACTTGGAAAATGTAGATAATAGAGGCAGTATCTACTTCAGAGCAGAATTTTGAACTTCAAATTATATATGTAACTAAAATGTTATATAAATGTCATTTATTATCACTGTCACTATGTGGACAGAATAGGTAGATAGCTCTGAGAAATGAACATTTACCATATTATCTTCCTCATCCATTTTTGTGGGAATTTGTATATCCTTGTGGGTATATATTTGCTCATAACCTAGCTCTACTAAAATATAAGAGGCAAAAAGGAAACATCTAAGTTTTCAATAACTCCTGTCATGACAGAAATATAACTCTTCTCATGACACTCTGTTCTACCTCAGTCCAAACAAATCAAATTTATCTATATTCTTTGAGAAATTCTAAGGTGTGTGTCCATATGTTGTCTTGGAAAACAACCACATTTTTGACCAAAAATTTAACCAAACAAAGGCTCACCTCCTTGTAAGGCCATAAAGTAGATTAGGTAATTCCCTTTTTCTATCCACTGTATATGTACAGGAGCATTTTGGTTTTCAATCCCCTACCTCCCTTCAAAACCCCCTCTCTGCTGATCTGAGCTCTTATACTCTGTAGGCTTCCTGGTTCTGTTCAGGTTTCCCTAGAACAATAGTGTCAATATTTCATAGGAAAGTCCTCTCTGAGGAAAACTAAAATAAAATAAAATAAGCTTACCTTTGATGCTCATCTTGTGAAACATTCTATATGTTTGTCCATATAAGAGCTAGGTAGCACAGTGGATAAACTACTGGGCCTGGAGCCAGTAAGAACTGAATTCAAATCTGGCCTCAGACTCTTCCAATCTGTGTGACCTTGGGCAAGTCACTTAACCCTGTTTGCCTCAGCTCCTCATCTGTAAAATGAACTGGAGAAGGAAATGGCAAACCACTCCAGTATCTTTGCCAAGAAAACTCCAAATGGGGACATGAAGAGTTGGATATGACTGAAATGAATGAAAAACAATAACAACTATTGGTACAAGTGAAGAGTGAATGTGAGTTTGAAAATAAGTGTGTGTGTGTGATAATAAGGTAGGAGTGCATAAATGGAAGATCTATGAGCTTTTTCTCTGGGCAGTTCTACACACTTAAACTGGGAGGCAGAATAGAAGTGTTGGAGGAGAATCTTGCTCGTGCACATATCTGTCTTTGGATATTATCTATCTGGGTATGTGATTGTCTGCATCTGTGTGGGGGGAGGCACAGTGACCTAATGTGGATGAAAATGAGTATTAAAATGTTTGGGAGAGAATGCTTGTTTCCCTCTGTGTCTGCATCTGTGTGTTTCTCTAGACAAGAACATAACAGGATGTCTGTTGGTCATCATATGGGTTTATTTTCTCTTTCTTTCACCTCCAGTCAATGCTCTTTTTGACCACAGGAATACTGAATATAATAGGAAAGCTGACCTGGGGATAACCTAGAATTCAATCCAATCCAACCAATCTAAAAGGTGCCTTCAATGTGTAAGATACTGTGCTATGTATGGATACAGAAAAAAATAGCTCCTGATCTGAAGAATCTTACTTTTTTTGCTGGATCTGGAATTTTATCTGGATTATATATATATACAGTTTCTGATAAAGCTCTCATTATCATTTTGTCTTCTTGTCCTATGCAGTTCTGACCAACATCTTTCCATAAATCCTTTCTGAAAGATGAATCCAAAGTAAACTTCCTTTATTAGTTCTACCAGGATATCAGTTGTACAAATGAAACCAATGTGGCCAAGATCAGAAGGAAAACAAAAAATTTGGGGGAAATTTATAGATATTTTCTCAGGTAAAGGTCTAATATATCAAATATATAAAAAAGCTTTGTTAAATATATAAGAATGAGTCATTCCCAATTGATAAATGACCAAAGGATATGAACGGGCAGTTTTCTGATGAAGAAGTCAAAAAACTTATAGTCATAAAAAATTTCCTAGATAAATGCAAATTAAAACAGTCTTGAGGTATCATTTTACACCTGTCAGATTGGCTAAAATGACAGATGGGAAAAGAGATAAATGTTAGAGGGGATATGGAAAAATTGGGACACATTCACTATTGGTAGAACTATGAACTAATCCAACCATTTTGGAGAGTAATCTGGAATTCTCTCCAAAGAGATATTAAGTTGGCTAAACCCTTTGATCCAAAAATACCACTACTACGTCTGTTTCCCAAGATGATTAGGAAAAAAAAGGAAAAGAATCTTAATTTCCATTTCTCTAAGCCAATAAATCATTGACTCAAAGATAGTTCCTGAACCAATGGGAATCCTGTGTATCACAAAAAAGTGATATTCTATTAGAGAAATAGTATATCTTGCAAAGTTCCTGCTTTACTTAGGAAGTAGAAAAAAGACTTGGAATTTCTGAGTTGTGTTTAGAATAGTCACATCAAAGGTAAATGATGTCATCCTCAAAGAAATATTTTTAAAAGTGATTTTACATTATTGAAAATAATCATTTATCAAAGATTTCTAGTTCAGTTTTCATGGACATGATTGTGGACAGACTTCTGAGGTGCTACTTTCTCCATCCTTCTTTGAAGTTTCAGCATGTATCTGCATACAGCTTCTTTTAATATTAGTGGGCCCTAGGTGGAGCAGACTCTTTCCCCACTGAAATTCTATACCTTTATAATCAGAGTACACAGATTATTTTTACAAGTGTATGATATAACTTGACACCTACAACTTGATGGGGTTTTCTTATCATGAGCTAGCATTTACATCTAATGACTCAGCATTTGTCAAATGTTGAATTGTTTATTCATGGATAAAATAGAGAAAGGATGCATTAACTAAAAAAATACACCATAATTCTTAGAACACCTTTGTTTTTGCACTTTTCTGGGTTTTTTTTTTTGATTGTTGTTGTTCTATTGTATCTGACTCCTCAGGACCCCGTTTGGGGTTTTCTTGACAAAGATATTGAAGTGGTTTTCCATTTCCTTCTTTAGCTCATTTTACACACAAGGAAATTGAAGCAAACAGGATTAAGTGACTTGTACTGGGTCACACAGCTAATAAGTATCTGAGGCTGAATTTGAACTCAGGTCTTTCTGACTAGGACTAGAGTTCTATCTATTGAGCCATCTAGCTGCCCATTTTTTTCTGGATACCTGGCACTAATTTTCCAACTGAGGCCTACCTTCTTTACTTTACTTTGTCTGAGAGGGAGGAGTTGTTCATAGGTAAGAAGTGAAGCATTACATGGAGATTCAGGACAGTAAAATATGGGTCCAAATCTCTTTAAGGAATAGCACATTGCCTCACCCAAGATTTAAACTGATCTGCATATGGTAATTTAAAAAATCGCCATAAATCCAGATGTACCATAGAGGGTTTACTCTATAATTTATAGCCTTGTTCAGATATGTGTTGATTCATAAAGACCTAAGTCATGGATTCTGAAAGGCCAGTTTCTACAATGGGAAATGGAATCACAGAATGGGGCCTTTACTTCCATAATTATCTGAAGGCCTACAGTACTGAATCAGTGTTCAGTTTGTAAAATGAGGCTAAAAAACTTGTACCTGCTGCATCTGTTGTATTCTACCCACTATCACACTCTGTCTCTCTCTACAATGACATTTATAGGAGTTTACTATTCTTCCTTAATGAATATGAGGGAAATCCTTCTCCTCAACCTCTCTGTTTCTCTGTCTCTGTCTCTGACTCTTTGTCTCTGTCTCACATATATTCTATGTGCCCCTGATCACCAGGACTCCCTTTGCATTCTCTGCTTACTACCTACCAACATCTCTTTTTGGCATAGAAAAGTAATGATGTGTTCTTATTATCTACACAAAGACTGGAATAATTCCCACAAAAAATGTGGTTAAGAAAGTCTGGTGCTATTTTAGAGTCAGACGGAAGTATGATGTAACTGAATTAAAATTTTAAAATCCAAGAAAGAGCTAATTCATAGCTCAGACTTCTTTTATATTCTTTACTATGCTTATTAATCTTTGGGGTCCGCCAATATTACCTGTATGTCCTACCAACTACTTCCAGCCAGCCAGATAAAGTATTTTATTGACCATCAGTTAAGAATTTGACTAGTGGGTAACCATATGCTGCCTTCATAAATGCTGGGAGCAGACACAGGAAGCCTACAGCCATACTGTAAGAGTCTTCTAATTGGGGATCGTGATGTGTAGTAAATTGAAACCAGTCAATTTCCCATTGTTCATTTCAATTATGAGATCCATTAAAATTAAAAAAAAAAGAAAAAGAAAACATATGTGCATTCATCTGTTAGACCTCAACAATTCATAGTACACTGCATAGTTTAAAAAAATAGTAGGTTGTAAGAGAGGATGTGCAGAATTTGAGGTGCTAGTACAATGTATGTCATAAGCAATTCCATATGACACAGATAATATTATCTGTTCTTAGAATCTTGTTTTCCTCAGTGGCAAACAACAATGACAATAACAATGTAAATTTTCTTATTAACATTTCTCTCTTGTTCTTTTTCAAATGTGCTTTAAAATTTTAATTTTAGTGTAGTCAGGAGAGGGAACACCAACCCTTTTAAAAGTAAGCAGCAGTATGGGTATTGGAGACTAAAGGTGTTTCATCCTGTGTCTATGAGGAAAAGCAATGGATCTGAAGTCAGAAAACTGGGTTTGAATCCCAGTTCTGACACTTAGTGCTGGAGTGATGTTAGACAAGTCAGAGAGCCTTTTTGAGACTTTTGACTTATCAGTGAATTGAATTACATGAATTCTTACATGGACCCCTCCACCTCTAAACAAAATGAAATGGAGATGTTTTACCTGAGTGTGAGATTTAGAAAGACTATCACAACTCAAGTTGTTGAAATTGTGTCAAATAATGAGAAAAATAGACTCATTCTGCTTGGTTACAGAGAAAAGAAAGAGAAACAAATTATCATGGAAGTAGAATTGACAACTAATTTTAGGTATGAGGGGAAGGAGAACTTCAAGTTTTTGAGAATGAGAAACTAAGAATTTTAAGAAGAGAAAGACCAGGAAGACCTTGATTTAAGTTTTACTTTTGACTCACTGTGTGATTCTGAGCAAGTCACTTAACCTCTCCTTCCTCTATGAAAGAAATGGTGCAAATGTGCATTGCGGAAACGAGGTATTCCTTACATAGAAATTTCCTAGTGCAATGAAATTATACCTCTAGTCTCTGTTGCTATCTTATTTTTTCTTAAAATAAAGGAAAGGATAGACTGGAAAATCATTTATTTTCTCTGATTCAGTTAACCATGCCTATGGGAAGCAGAGTTTCCCATAATATAAATTCACCATGAGTGTATGTAGCCAAAGTACAACTGCCCATCTGGTGATAGTTTTCTCTAATTGCAGCTCAAATACCTAGAAGGAAATAAACAGCCTCATTAATACCAGCCTTGAAAATCCAAACCCATAAAGTGACTTCAAAGTCATAGCCTCCAAAGATTTCAGATTAATTTAGAGTTCAGATTCATTTCTGATTTGACATAGAATCACAGAGTTTGAAGTGACCTTAAATATCATCTTGCCCAAATGTTTCCGTTTTACAAATAAGACAGCTAAAATTTAGAAAGGTTAAAATTCATTTCAAGGTTACCCAACCAGGACTAGACTCTCAGTTTCTTGGCTCCCAGTTCAGAGCTGTTTCTATTTAATCACGTTACTTCTCAAAATTTCTTCTTCCTTATTTCTACAAAGTAAAATATTTTTGTGTTCGGGGTAATGTTTGGAGGATGGAATCAGAAATATTTAAAATATGCATAAGGTTGAGAATATTTTTCTGAGACTCATTTTAAGTACTATTCAAACTTGACTTCAGTTGGACATGAAGTGTGTGTGTGTGTGTGTGTGTGTTTTAAAATTTTCCTTCTTTCCTCTCATTTTCTGCTTTAAGAATGAGAATCCTCTTTCTTATCAAGGGACCCAGAAGGAGAAAGGGGGGAAAAAACTTGTGAAACTTTCTCTTGCTAGTTCAGCATATTAATCCTTCTTTTAGTTGCTTATTTAGCAGATCAAAATTGGAATATATTTGACATTGGATAGATAAAACATCTGACTGAATGTTTTATGCTACATTTGGGCATTTGGGGATCATGGAGACGTATTCAGAACACATTGATAAATTCTCATAACATCCATGCTGAGATATGGCTACAATCAGATGCACACAAATATTAATATGAATTTACATGTGCAGATATACATCAAATAATGTGCAGACCAAGATTAATTTGCACTACTCTAGGAGAATACCTTCCCCAAAATTGAGTGATAAACTGGTGCTTTGTTTGATGTATATAATTATATGAGTGGATAGCTAGATTAGAAAAAAAAAAGTGGATCTCAGGGCAGGTAGAATCAATGGATACAAAAAAGAGCATGTGCTGAGTGGAGAGAAGGTGAGTGGCAAACAAAACATCTGCAGTGTTGTAATGTGAAAGCAAAAACAAAAGTATTATATTTTGAGAACTCTCCTATCATCATATAAATGTATCCATTACATAATTCAATTATGAAGGTCAATACATTGCCATTGGATATTGTTTTCCTTTCATGAAATTTTTTTCTTAGCCAGGATCAAGTTGCTGTTCTCTTATTACAATAATGTAATGCTGGCCTCATGTTTATGTTGGTCTTAGCCATTTACTACAAATGGTAATATATTCTCATGATCCCACTTTGAAAGGTAATATAATACCTTCCATCCTTGAGATGCATTTTGATCAAAAGAGTTAAGGAAGACAAAGAGAAGATCTGTTCCTGGGGAACATGGAGGATATTGGTATTTACTTCTAGTGAACAGCTCAACAGCATAGAGTACTCCAGGTTGGTACACTTCTAACCTTGACCCAGTTGGATAACCATACCATTGAACCATGACCTTTTAAAATCAATGTGATCTTCTCAAATTCAAGGAAGTTCCTATTCACCCCCAATTACTCAGCTAATCCAGAACATCCACTTGCTCTAGAAATGTTTTTCTTCTATTTTCTCGGAGATTCCCTCTGTTTCCTGTTTCTTTTCAGATGACATCCTAGTATAGCAGATTCCCTTTAGGTTTTCTAAGTCCCTTCCTTGCTGACCTCAATATTATCTTTATAAAGAGAATAAACAAGGACAAGAAGACAACAAAGACAATCTTGAATGACACTCCCTCTATCATGAGAAGGGAATATGGAGTTATATCATTCCTCCCATGGCAAGTCACTTAACCCTGTTTGCCTCAGTTTCCTCATCTGTAAAATGAGTTGGAGAAGGAAATGGTAAACCACTCCAGTATCTTTGTAAGAAAATCCCAAATGCAGTCACAAAAAAGTTGGACATGACTGGAAGGACTCAGAAACAACAATAAAGGTCATCTTTTGATTTGCATTTACAGCCATCATTATAGATGCCCTACAGGATGAAAACTGTCCCATTTGCATGGGAAATATCTGAAATCTTTGCTTGAAGAACTTGCCCATTTCAAAGTGTCACTTTCTAGTCTGTGTGCCTGCTATTGCCTCTCACATATACCCAATAATGCTGCCTGGTGTGAAGTCTTCCTTCAGAACACCCGTTAGAGCCCTATTGCTTCTACCCTCCCAAATGACACTTCTCTCATTCTTTTCATCATCTAGTCAGTCACTGCTTTCAAGTCTTCAAAGAATCCTAGCCATGGGATGAATTATGCTCTTAGATAAAATGGGTGTTTCCCTATATCATCAAATTTCAAAGGTCATGCCCTAATTTTACTACTCCAAGTTGCTCTCTGATAATTTAAATTTCTTTTGTCAAGGGATTAAAACCTTTTATTCCAGAATTATAATGAGGGCTGTATAAGGTTTAAAAGGCAAATGCCCTCACAGGAGAAGAAATAGACTTAAATTCATACAAAATGTGACTAATAAAACATCCTTTCATCAGTGCAAGTTTTGTTGGGGACAAAAACACTGGTGTCCTCAAATGGAGAGAGGAAAATGACAGAGACAGAGGAAAGGAAGACTGAAGACACAGAAGACACATTTGAACTGCTTCATCGCATTCAACCGAGCTAGTAAATGTCACTGATATATTGGGAAGCTTATTATGTTCTGCATCTCATAGGTGATTAATAAATTCTGTGTTAGTGAAAGACCCCTGGATTGAGAGTCAAGGTATCTGAGTTTGTGTCTGACTTGTATCATTAAAGAACTATATAACCTAAGATATGATAAGGGCATTATGGTGGAGAGCAGTGCTGTCATACTCAACAAAACATGGATCTATGTGGGTGGCATATTGACTTAGAAAGCCACAAGTCAATATTATAGTGCATTGTATTTTTATTTATTTTGTGAAATATTCCCTAATTACATTTTAATCTGGTTCCTACCTCACTCCAGCAGGAGTTTAACACCTCTGGTGTAGAGGTAGGTATTTGGCATAGATAGAGTGCTGAAGCTGGAGTAAGGAAGACCTATGTTCAAATCCTATCTCAGACATGAACTGTGTGACCCCAGAATTCATTTTTGCCTTACTCAGTTTCCCTCCTTGTAAAATAAAGAGGCCCCTTTAAGCTCCAACATTCTTTTATTTTATAACTGGGGTGGTACTGACAAAAGTGACCAAAAAGGTAAATGTGACATCTGTGTTCATCTATATATTTTTGCAACAAATGTCTAAGAAAGAATCTTTTTTTTTCAAGTAAACATAATCAGAGGGAGAAAATTTATGTAGCCCTTTAAGCTGCTGAGAATGTCTCAAAAATGCTTCAGGATCTAAAGAGCAGTTGCCAATTGTCTTATATTTTGTTTTGTTTTGTTTTAATTTTCAATCTTTTATTCAATCAGAAAATCTGGGCCAAAAAGCAGTGCCAAGGATTGGAAAGAACATTGGACTTGAGAACCATAGGCAGCTCTAGAGCTACATTTGAATGCCAGCCCAGAATGTTATTAACCCAGAGGGCCCAAATTAATCATTTACCTTTTATGAACCTCAGTTTCTCCATCTGTATAAGGGGCCTGATGCTATTTTTTTTTTTTATTACCACCTCAAAATGTTGCTATGGGATGATATGGAAACAAAAGACTTTATTATGATAAAAGAATTTTAGAATCTCTGCATTCCTCTAGTCAAACTCTGAATTAGGAATCCCCCAAAGTATCATGAAAACCTCCAGAAATGAGGAACCTACTGTTTCGTGGAATATCACATTTGTATTCGTCAGCTCTCTTTGATAAAGAATGTTACCTGTACTCACACTCTTATCTCAATCTTAATTCTGATTCCTACAACTTCCACCTCAGGGGAGGGAGGATAGAAGTGGAGGACAGTGAAAATTGTATCTCTTTCCCTAAATTAAAAAAAAAAAAATAGAATAGGGAAGAAGGTAGTAATGGGTGGGGGCTGTTAACTTATGTTAAATAATTAGAATTAAATATTACCAATAAACCTGCCAGTTTTTTTATATTTCTGAGACTTCTTTTCTGCTGCTAATTCATGGAAACAAAATCATTTCACCAGGTTCCCGTGTTTATTTTTGTTTATTTAAGTAGTCTGTAGTGCCTCCTGGAAACCAGAGGAACATCATAATGGCAATAATCTAAAACTAAGCACTCCTTCTTAGAAAATATTCTTTCTCTTGATCAGATAATTTTTAGTTTTTATCTTCCCCTGAGTGTTTTCTAGAGATTTGCATGAAAACTACTTCTGTGCTAGAGAGTTCACCCATCTTGACTGTTTGCTTGTCACCTCAATTCATAATCCTCTATTTGTATCACTCCAGTGATTAACCGTAAAGATGCTTCTGGTGGCTCAAAATAGGTCTCTCATTTCAAATAAATAAACCACAAAAGACATAGTATAAAAAGATGAATAAGAAAAAAAGAAAAGGCAAAGGGTAAACAGGGCTTGCTGCAATAGATACAACTATTGCATTTATTTAAAAAAAACTATTTTCCATCTCCCCCTTTTTCTGGTCAAAGTACATCAATAACTCATTGATATATATGTGTGTGTGTACACACACACACGCGCACACACACACACACACACACACACACACACACACTTTTCCAAAGACTATAAAGTCTAAATTAAAGAGTAGAGGAATATAAATATTCATTCATATATATATATATATATATATATATATAGAGAGAGAGAGAGAGAGAGAGAGAGAGAGAGAGAGAGAGAGAGAGAGAGAGAGAGCTAATTTAGAAACTCTCTGAAATAAGCAATGGCTGAAAGTCTTAGAAAGTTGTGTAGAAGCATTAACTGGTTAAATGACTTGTGCAAAGTCACATAGCCAGTATGTTTCATAATGGCACATAACCCCTAGTCTTTCTACATTTGCCTCTCTGGATATTTCTATACTACACTACACTTCCCTCTGTGTGTATATATATGTGCATGTGTATGTGTGTATGTGTGTGTGTGTGTGTGTGTGTGTGTGTGTGTAAGAGGGGGTGTTACATTGCAAATCTTACACCTACTATAGTAGACACTATATAACAACTTCTCGAACACAGTAGAATTTAACTATAGACAGTACTTTCCACTCCCCAAGCTTGAGTTGTAATAATCATGACTGCAACCTGGATATGAGTTGACTCATTTTTTTTTCTGGCTCTGCTCCTGATTTTCTGACCCTCTCACGGACCATCATCCTTCTCATGCTGCTGCAAAATCCTTCCATCCTTATAACCTCTTTCTGTTATTGGTCAGTTCTTTTGGAACCTCTAATTTTAAGGAAGGGTCCAGGCCAGTCATATTTACTCCATTCCTTTCTGTGCTCCTATCCTAACTCTCCAGACTTCTTTTGTTATACGTCCCTAGTTCCTTTCAGCTCCTTTCTATGTGTGGCCTTATATTAGAAAATAAGTTCCTTGAGGGCAAGGAATATTTTTCTTTTTGCTTTGTATTCCCAGCACTTAATACAGTGTCTGGCACATACTAATCACTTAATAAATGTTTGTTGACTTGACTTGATTTGACATATCACTCATTCTACATTGTAGTCATGTTTTATAACATCTCTAAATAAAATTAAAATTTCCATCAGAACTCGTTCTCTTTCCCTGTCTCTTTGTCTCTGTCTCTCTGTCTCTCTCTGTCTCTGTCTGTCTCTCTCTCTCTTTCTCTGTCTCTCTGTCTCTGTCTCTCTCTCTCTCTCTCGCTCACTCTCTGTCTCTCTCCTTCTTTACAGACTAGGAAATTAGTTAATGCTTACAAAAGTTGAGTGATATCCCTACTTCCATGCCCACTCTCAAATATTTCTCTTGTTAATTAGCTAGCAGTAACATTGATTTTACAGTATTTTACTCCAAGCAATTCAGATTTGGAAAAGATATATTGGTTATATCTTAATTCAATTAAATTCAACCAAGGTTTATTAAATACCTACTATGTGCAATTCATTGTGTGAGATGCTAGGGCTATAAAGCTAGGTATAACACCAAGCATACATAAACAGTCCATGGTTGGAAGAAGAATAATGATTTATATTAGCAATTTATTTCAAGGCTTATGAATTGTTTTTTTTTTCCTTACACAAACTTTATGAGATAGGTAGAGAGGTAGTGTTTAGAAAAAAGCAATATCCTCATTCCAAATTTTAATGACTGGACTAATTAACACTTTATTTTGCAGCATCTATATTTACATTTGAGTCAGTAATTCATTTTATAAGTACTTACTATATACAAGGAGTTATGATAAATGTGCTATAAATGCAGGTTAAAATATAGTAACTGCCTACAAGGAGTTTCCATTCCAAGGGGGGAAGACAACAAATTAAAGGAAGCTGAAAATCTGTGGTGAGGCATTATCCCATTAAACATGTAGTGCTGTAGTCTAGGAAATCAGAAAATCAGAGAAGAAATGAAAGATGGTTTGCCTGGGTCCCTCCTCAAAATGGGGGTTTAAGAAAGAGCTGACCAATGGGAGAAAAGGGCCACAGGAATAGGGGGTGTTTGAGAGTGAAAGAGACACAGGAGCCGAAACTCTAGGATGAGGTAACTTAGATGGTTAATAAATGGATGACTGATGAAGAGCAAGCAGGGAAATGAAAAAGAAGAGTTATGTTAATCAGAGAGAAGGCTTGAGGACAGCAAAGCAACCATATGTTACCTTTCTAAATGTTAATCTAACTTTTGTAATGAAAAAAGGATCATACAGGTGAATATGATTAGTTCTTGAATTAGCATGAAAATCCCAAAGCATTAGTTGTTGCATGTCAATTGCCACTTTCTGTTTTAATCTTTATTTTTATTAGAACATTGTTCTATCCATCAGCAAAAACCATAACTTTTCTGTGAGTCAATGGAAAATCTAGTGATAAAACTCTCTGATCTTCTCTGGCTGGGTCCTCTGACAAAGTCCATCCACAAATTCATCTTTGAAATCTGTCTGATATGAGATTATCCCACCAGAGATGATGTTATATTACTGGACACAGCTTTCAAGAACCCAGGATCAGCTACATGGTATAATGAAATAGCCAAACTTTTGTGTTAATGATTTATCTGTTCTTTCAGTATATAGAATTATAAGATACTAAATCTCCTCAGTCTCCAAAGGATCAATGGCTTTCTGTAGAAGGTCAATACTGATCCAACATTTGTTTAAGGTCCTCCAGAATGATGGAAAGTGATGTAACATTTCATTCTGTAAGAGCAATGTTACACACCCACTAGCTTAGTATTGTCATTTCACAAATTGCACACTATGAAAGATTGCTAAGAACCTAATCAAAATATTGAACCTTGGAAACACATTCTGTTCTTTGGGAATGTGACTCCCAGGATGAAGAATATTGTAATATTTTTTTCATTTGTATAGAACTTTTTACTCACTAACTATAAAGACAGTCAACTCTACTCTAACACTTAAAACATGTACTACACAGTTGAGTACTTCATTGTACTCACACTGCCTTCTATTTTTCCTATTTTCTTTTTATGTATGCTGTCAGTCTCTTCTCTAGAACTAGATTTTAAATTCCTTAATAAGGAATTTATACTTATATGGCACTTCAAGGTTTTCAAATAAGTTTGTGTGTGTGTGTGTGTGTGTGTGTGATCTCTTTTGATTTTCCCACTACAGACATGAAGTCCATTTTATGGATAAGGAAACTGAGGAAAGGAATTAAGCTGTGTGTAGCATCATACAGGTAGTGTCTAAGTAAAGATTTAAACTGATGTCTTCTGGTAAAAGTAAGCTATCCAATTGGCTCCCAGGTTTATGGGTCAGAGACCCCACTGGGGTTTGCGCACTTCAGTATAAGAGAGCGTGTGCTTTATAATAGAAAATAATCTGGTTCAAATCCTTGTTCAAATATGAATTAGCTGTACCATCTTGGGAAAATCATTGAACTACTCTAACCTTCAATTCCCTTATCAATAAAAAGGTCTTCTTCTATTTTCAGTATACCTCATGGGTATTTCTGAGATCCTGGTGAAGGACTGGGGAAAAGAAAGGGATTGGAATTGAATATGTGATTTTGTTAGTTTAGGAAAATTTCAGTTGAGGATAGTCCTTGGAGAAATACAAGAGGGACAGCTAGGTGTTGTATTGAATAAAGCATGGGTCCAGGAATCAGGAGAGCCTGGCTCAAATCTGACCTCAGATATTTATTAGCTATGTGATCCTGGGCAAATTACTTAACTTCAATTGCCTGCAAAACAGAGGGTGGAAAAGAAAAAAAGAGAAATGCAAGTGCCTAGTGGCATAGTCTTAAAGAACTGTCTGGAGCCCTGATGCAATGTCTGAGGCAAGACTTTGATCCAGGCATTCCTGCTCTCTATCCAATATTCCACACTGCCTCTCTCCAGTGAGACAGTGTATATAAATTGCTTTGTGAACTTTAAAGTGCTATACATATTAATATATTTTACTAATATGACAATTTTTTGTATCTTCCATCCGGACTGTGCATGTGGAAAACAGGCTTTCTGGAAATATCGACTATTTGACTTACAAGCTCTTTGGACTAGAGAGTGAACTTCCATGCTGGCCCCTTTACTTTATTTCCCCCTAAGATTCAGATCCTTTTTTGATGCTCTTGTTGTTCAGTTGTTTCAGTTATATGCAACTCTTGGTGACTTCATTTGGGGTTTCTTGGAAGAGATACTGGAGTGATTTGCCATTTCCTTTTCCAGTTCATTTTATGGATGAGGAAACTGAGGCAAATAGGGTAAGTGACTTGCCCAGGGTCACACAACTAGTAAGTATCTGAGGCCAGATTTGAACTCATGAAGAGTTTTCCTGATTCTAAGCCTAGCAATCTATCCACTGTACTATTTAGCCACCCCTGGTCAGAATAATACTTTAAGAAAAACACTTTGACAAGTATGTGGGTAATTTTTTGGAGACTTTAGGCAGAGACATGATTAACAACTAATAAAAATTAACATTAATAGAGGACTTATAAGGTTTTCAATATACTTTATGTATAATATCTTATTTGAGCCTCAGAATAACTTGGCGATATTGTTATTATTATTATTATTTCCATTTTACAGATGAGAAAACTGAGGCTGAAAGAGGTAAGTTGATTTCCCAGAATGACACAACTGGTAAGCATCTAAGGTGAAGCTTGAACTCAGGTCTTAATGATCTAGTCACTTCCACCTAGCTGCAATGGTCCAAGTAAAAGGTGATTTAGGACTGCACTAAGGTGGCTCCCTGAGTCTGAGTTTCAGAGAGAAGTGGATGTATTGAGAGAAGTTGAGGATATAAAACAGGATTTGGTAATTGATTGCATATGACTGGTGACTGAAAATGAAGAGTTGAGAAACACACTAGGGTTGTGTATTTGTAGGAAACTCAACAGAAATTAATCTCTCTGTTTCCTGAATGCAAAAGATGTCTTAGCCTTATAGCACTGATGGGTACCTGTTTATAATACACACCAAGTAGGAAGAAAGCAAAGCTTTTCTCCACTAATTGTTGAGAGAGAGAACAATTTGTCCTACCCAGTACCTTATATAGAAACCATTCCATAGATATTGTGCAAGAATGGTGACTAAAATACGTACCTCCTTAAAATGCTCTTCAAACCTTAAATTTAAGGTTCAGTGGAGCTTCCTGTTTCCTCCTCACCAGAGCAAGATTTTCCATTCTTTAGCTTCAGTACTTCATATTCAGAAGACAATATTCATCCTTAACTGGTATTTACATTCTCAAGACTCTTTCCTTCTCTCAGAAATAGTCCAGTCACTGGCGATACCTACATGGATCCAATGGGATTTTAGGAAGCCATCAATTGCTGTATGATTTTTTCCTGTGTTTAAATAGGGGGAGGTGATAGTTGTTATTCATTCTTTGTTTTTCAAAGAGTACAAATGACATCAGAAGAGTGATGTCTTGACCTGTGTGTATTAGATTTAAGTGAGTCAGGAATGCACAGTCATCATCAATTTCACTCTTTCTTCCAGAGTCATCAAAATCCAGAAGCAAGACTGGGATGCAGTGGATGACCTTGGTTTCTTTGATGTTTGACCAAATTCTAAGTGCTTCACAGTGCCTGCTTCAGCCACCTTCATGGACATTCAGAGCAAATTATTCTCGTTCTCCCATTCCATTGGGCTCCATATGCTTGGGGTGGACATGTCCCTAATACACCAAAGAACTTGAGCGTTGTTAGTTACCCTCCACCTGGCTTAGCCCATCTTTCAAGACAGTTTTGCCAGGATGTCACTCCTGCACATGCTGCAGCTTGTTAGGAGCCACAAGTGATAGTTGGGTGGTCACCAAAGGTGGATGAGCAGCCATAAAAAGGGCTCAGTCAGCCTTCATACCAGAAGTGCTAGTCCTCCCTGAACACCCTAGACATGGGAGGTGGTAATCAGGAGGTCAAGCGTACGGTGCCCATATCATTATTTTTTCCTGAGTTATTATTCATACTAAATACATTTACCATTTGTGCTAACTTTTTTTTTGCCTTTTTTTTTTTTTGGAGAGGGGAGGGCAGGGCAATTGGGGTTAAGTGACTTGCCCAAGGTCACATGGCTAGCAAGTGTTAAGTGTCTGAGGTCTAATTTGAACTCAGGTCCTCCTGACTCCAGGGCCAGTGCTCTATTCACTGTGTCACCTAGCCACCCCTTGTGCCAACTTCTCATATGTTGGAGGGATGGTTAGAAAATAAATAAAGAAGCAAAAAAGAGAGAGAGAATAAACCAATTGGGAAGAGGAAAGGAGGGTTTTTGTCCCAAAGGAAAAAATATAACCTTAACAATGGGGGAAAATGTGTTTGCCCCTTCCCCCAAACCATGTGAAATACCGAAAAAAGAAATTGCCTTTCTGAACTTTTCATGGGTGTCATTAAAATGGGTTAAAAAAGGCTCAGTACAATGGTGCAATACAAGACCCATTAATTATACTGTGAGTTACACCTACAGTACCCAGGGGAAATAAAAAAAAAACACACAGAGAACTGAATATACGACAAACTGTATTCAGTTAAAAATGATCTAACACTGCAGTAAATCTTGGAAGCATTCTGATTGCAAATTGGCTTTTCTTTGCTCTCTATTTGTTAATTATCTTTCCTAAAAGTTATGGAGAGAAGAAGTAGTGGATTGGGAAGGAGCATAAAGGGTTAAAAAATAAATGTACTCATTAATAAGTGTAAATATGCATGAATCCAAACATTTTCTTACCTAGATTCCTTTTCAGCTAAGTGTGTTTATAGTATGCATCGGTATCATGTGACATGATTATATGCAATGAGGCTGGTTATTTTTTTTTTTAATCTACAACCAAATTGGATTTATCCCAGTCAGAAATAGTCACATTGGGAAGGGTGGGCAATTTTTTTTCCAATCAGCATGTCCTTGTTGCTCCCTGTTGGGGGTCACCTTAAGATTCTACAACATGTTCCTTTGAACACTTTCAATTATTACTATTCTTCATTTTCAAGAGTTAACTATTTATTTTGGGATTAGCCAAGATTCATTGAGAATGACAGCTTGTGGGTGAACAAGGCAGGTGATATAGCTGAGTCATTCCCTCTGGGTTCAAAAAGAGAAATATCACTATAAAGTTCATTAAGACAATTTCCCTTGAGTAGAGCATAAAGTGATTTTGAAAGGAAACTTGAATAAACGAATTCCGAAATTGTTGTGTGAGTAAAAAATTAAAAATCTATGATTTCACAAGTGATGAAGCTTTCTTCATATTCACAAATTGCAACCCACTTTATAATAGAGAACTATTTGAGAGACCTCCAAAGGTTAAGAGACTTTTGAATGGTTGAACCCATATGAAGAGTCAGTATCTAAACATTGGTCCTCTTAATTTCAAGTCTGGCCATTTCCTTCTCCAGCTCATTTTGCAGACAAGGAAAATGAGGAAAATAGGGTTAAGTGACTTGCCCAAGGTCACACAGCTAGAAAGTATCTGAGGCTGCATTTGGACTCAGGTCTTCCTGACTTCAGTCCAGGAGTTCTATTCATTGCACCACCTAGCTGCCCCTTAATGTACTACAGACCACTTGAAAAGTTATAGAAATAACTGAGGAATTTGTAAAAGAGTCCAGAAAGATCAAAGAAGGATGATTTCATAATGATAGGTGATATCAACTGTCTGGACATCAGCTGGGGACTGAGTACCCAATAGAGAAGTCATTTACTTTCTTAGATATAAACTTCAGTTAAATGAGATTTTGTACATATGGAACTCACACACACACACACACACACACACACACACAGACACACACAGAGTACACAGTCACTTGACAAATAACAGGAATTCTCAATTGCCTACATCAAAAGTGTCAGAAACACCACCTGCTTATCCACATGCAGCCTTTTGTGTTGGAATCAAATTAAAATATAATTAAGAAATATTTAACAAAACAAGTTTTCTAAATCATTGTGAGGCCTACAAGGATCCTTATGTGCAGTTTAGTAACCCCATTTCTTTTTAAGTTTAACACCACGGATTTATGGGCTGTGATTTTATCAATCCTGGCAGATATGACTGTGTGATTACTCTACTCCAGCAATTTGCATGGCGTCACTAATGTTCATACTTCAAAGGATGTCTGGAGACATTTGCCTTTTTATTGAGGATGATGTAATTTTTCACCTTTATGTCTCTGAGCATAGAATTCCCTAGGCCTGGAATGTCACATTCCCTCCTTCTCTACCAACTGAAATATTAGCTTTCCTTTTAACCACCTTTATAAACCTATCCTGATCTCACAATGAAAAATTGATATCTCCTTCATCTTATCTAATATTACTTATATTTTTCTTTAGCAGTTATGAGTATAATTGGACTTTGGTCCAAGGGTACTGAAGCATTGTTAAATATTTATGCTGTGTGCTATATCTCCTCTAGTAGCTTGCAAGCTCCATGAAGGCAGGGACTAAACCGATATTATCTCATCTAACCTATAGCACAGAGTATGGCACAAAGTTAAGTACTTAACAGATGGTTATTTTTATGCTTCTGTTCTAGGAGAGGGGGGATAGGTCCTCAAAACAGAATTATTCTATTTTTTTAATCAGCCTTGCAAACCCACATAGGTTATAAAAATAATAGCTGATATGTATATCGTGCTTTTAGCAATACAAAGCCAAATACCTGCCTGTCTATTTATCTATCTATCTATCTAGCTATCTATCTAGCTATCTATCTACCTACCTAGCTATCTATCTCTTTGCATTAAATTAAATAGAATTGAAAGTTAGTTTTAGTATTAGAACTAGAATCTAGATCTTCTGAATTCGAATTCAAGATCTAGCCATATAAGTTCAGGGTGTATATGCTCAGGAACATAAATATACACATACCCAGACACACAGCCAGACTCCCTACTCACCCACCCACCCACACACATACATACAGAGAAACTGTAATGACATATTCTATATTTTACCCCCAGAAAATACTGGAGTTTCATTTAGCATCACAAAATAGACATTATGAATGATTCCCCATCTTCACTTGCCTCTCCACACTGATTAGAGGACTGCAGGGTAGAGCAATGAACTCCTCTCAATATCCCCATTTATAGAGGGCCCAGATTTTTCCAGGTAACTTAGTTTCTCATTAGCTGCTCTACTTGGATTTAACTCCATAAACATCATGTCTCCGGGGTATCTTTCATTATTTTTTTTACCCCTCTCTCTCCCCTCCCTGTGTTTTCTCTTCCTTCATTTTATTGTTCTGGGAATAGGGATATTGTATTACTCTTTGTGTGTGTGTGTGTGTGTGTGTGTGTGTGTGTGTGTGTGTGTGTGTGTGTGTGTGACTGGGTGTCGATGTGTGTATTTCTATGTGTCTGAGCATATACACCCTGCATTTGTATGGAAAGATCTTGACACTGAAGTCAGGAAATCTAGGTTCTAGCTCTAATACATCATGTTGAACCCACCTTGTAGAATGCAAGCTCCATGAGGTTAGAGACTGAATCATTTTTCATCTTTATGTCAAATAAATTTAACAAATATTTATTAAAAGTCCATTATTTGTAAATGTTTGTTAAATTGAATTGAAACAATTCATTCCTGATTTCCAGTCTGGTTTAAAATATCAACCAGTTTCCCGATTCTTTGAAAGGGAAGATAAGTCTTCTTACTGACTATGAAGGGTCTGGACTATTCCTTTACTAAGTTCCTTCTGACTTTCTTGTGAAATCTCTCAGTGAATCTCTAGGGAATACAAAAAGGGCTAGCGTTACAAGTTACTATACAGGTAAGGTATCTATAGTCATAAACATTTATTAAGCACCTACTGTGTGCTAGCTATTTTGGTAAGCATTGGTGATATAAGTAAGAAGAAAGACAACTTCTGTCCTTAAGGGGCTTACAATAAAGTGAGACTGGATTTGACCTTCTTGACTCATCTCAGAGGCAATGCGTGAGCTGAGACAGAGAGAGAGACAGAGAGAGAGAGAGAGAGAGAGAGAGAGAGAGAGAGAGAGAGAGAGAGAGAGAGAGGAGAGACAAGAGGAGAGGAAAGCGAAGAGGAGAGAAGAGCATTTCAAGGCTGAGAAAGAACCTATATAAATGCACATCGTGGTAGGAGAAAGCATTTTGGGTTTATGAGATAGTAATTACGATTTGACTAGAACATAGTTTTTAAAGGGGAGGGATTTACAATGAAGCTAAAAGGTATGTTGAAGTCAGATTGTGGAGGGTCTTAAATGCCAGACTACAAAGTTGGCATTTTATCCTGTAAGTAATAAGCAGTCTATGAAAGTTTTTCGGCATGAGTCACATGATGAGATCTTCTCCTAAGGAAGTTTGGAGTTGGAGGTCTATAAAAGAGAATAGATTAGAGAGAGCAAGAGGATAGAGGCAGGGAGGACCCTTTTAAAGGCTACTATAACAAATACTTTATTAACTTCTGTTTTACATCATTCATTTCTGCCAGATTTTGAGTTACAGTCATTTTCCCCCCATTATTCCCCTACCCAACCTCCCAGAATAGCAGTCCCACAAGATATCGCTTCCTCCAACCTGCTCTCTCCCATACCTTCTCCCATACCCCCATTGACTTTTCCATTAGAGGAAGATGAATCTTTGTGTCCCAATGCCTGCACATCTTATCTCCCAATTATAAGCAAAAGAGTATTAATAATAGTATTTATATATATTTGAAACATTTAATGTTACGACCTCGAATTTCAGATCCATTTCCTTCCTCCCTTGTCACCCATTCCTTCTTGGGATATAAGTAATTCAGTATATGTTGTACATGTCTAGCTATGCAAAACATTATCATAGTAGATATATTGTTCAAGGCTGCTTATAATTCCCTCCCACTCATCCCACCCCCCACCTGGTCCATTCCCTACATGATCCTGTCCCTCTTCTATAGTGGGTACTTCCAACCTCCCCTCACCCCAAGGATGCCCTCCCATCCATCATCTCTCCTCTCATCCCCCTTCCCCCTATCCTGCTGCAGGTTGAGATATCCCATTTAGTATGTATGTCATTTTCTCCCTGAACCAAATTCAATGTGAATGTGGTTTTGCCTTTTTAGCCTTCCTTATTCTCCCCCTCCTTTGCACCCACTTCCCCTACATGAGATAGTTTACCCTACCATGTCTCTCCCCATCTCCTCTTGCCACTTTCCTCTCTCACCTCATAATTTCATCCCTTGAGTACTCTCCCTTCCCAACAAAATCAACCTATGCCCTCTATCCATATATAACTGTAACCATATACACACACATTCACATATGTATTCGTATGACCACACCCCCTTCTTCCATTATTTTCATAGTGGGAAAGATATCATCAGTCACATATATTGCTTTTCCATATAGGAATGTAAATAGTTCAACTTTGATAAGTTCCTTTTGATTTCTTTTCCCTGATTACCTTCTCAGGCATCTCTTACTTCTTGCGTCTGGATGTCAAATTTTCTATTCAACTCTGGTTTTTTCCTCAAGAATGCTTGAAAGTCCTCTATTCCACTGAATGACCATATTTTCCCCTGAAACAAAATACTCAGTTTTGCTGGGTAGGTAACCCTTGGGTTCATTCCCAGGTCTTTTGCCCTCTGGAATATCATATTCCATGCCCTTCGATCCCTCAGTGTAGAAGCTGCCAGGTCCTGGGCTATTCTGATTGTGTTTCCACAATATTGAAATTGTTTCTTCCTGGCTGCTTGAGTATTTTCTCCTTGATCTGGGGATTCTGGAACCTGGCTATAATATTCCTGGGAGTTTTCTTTTTGGGATCTTTTTCAGGAGGTGATCAGTGGATTCTTTCAACCTCTATTTTGCCCTCTGGATCTAAAACATCAGGGCAGTTTTCCTTGAGAATTTCTTGAAGGGTGATTTCTAGGTTCTTTCCTTGATCATGGCTTTCAGGTAGTCCAATAATTTTTAAATTGTCTCTCCTGGATCTATTCTCCAGGTCAGTGGTTTTTCCCATGAGATATTTCACATTGCCTTCTAATCTTTCATTTGTTTGGATCTGCTTAACAGCATCTTGATTTCTCATAAAGTCACTAGCTTCCATTTGCTCCAGTCTAACTCTGAAGGAATGAATCTCCTCAGTGAACTTTTGAGATTCTTTTTCCATCTGGCAAATTCGACTTTTTAAGGCATTCTTCTCCTCATTGCCCTTTTGGGCCTCCTTAGCCATTTGAGTTAGTCTATTTTTTAAGGTGTTGTTTTCAGTCAGGCTGTTGACCCTCATTTCATACTTTTCCTGCATCCTTCTCATTTCTCTTTCTAATTTTTCCTCCACTTCTCTTATTTGATTTTTAAAGTCCTTCTTAAGGTCCTCTATGGCCTGCAACCCGCTCATGTTTTCCCCTGGGGCTTTTGGAGCAGGACTTCTGACCTCACAGTCCTTTTCCCGCTCTATGCCCCCAAAATAGGAGTCTAGGGTTGCATTTTTCTGTTTCCTTTGCCTTGGCATGTTGCCACTTAATTGCTTGACTTTTGGGCTTGTTGCCACACTATGGCTTTAAGGACAGATAGAGGAATTTTCGTCCCGAACGTGTGGGGGGCAACTTCCGTTTCTGGCAAGCTATAAACCCACCCACAACTTCCACCCTAGATCACAATCCAGATCCAGGGAGGTTAAAGCAAGAGCGATTACCCCCCAAGACTGATCGCTGGATCTCCCCACGATTTGTAGGCTGGGAGCCGGAAATGCCTCTGAAAACTACAAAATGGCGTGTCTCCTCAGCGGCTTCTAGCCCCCAGGGGAGGGAGCTGACGCATTCCCCAAATACAGGTCCCAAAGTCCATAGGACACTAACCTCTTACTTTGTCCTAGGCATGTCTATGTTGATAATTCTGGCGTCTCCACAGTTCCTGGTGTTCTGGGGTTCCTCCAGCCGGCTGCTGGCCCTGCCGCCCTGGGGCTAAAACCTCGGCTCACGTGGACCTGGGCTCTGCTCGGCTCCTGCGCTCTGCGCGCTGCCGGCTCCCAGACCACTGCGCTGGTCCTTCCTGCAGGGTGCTGGGCTGTCCTCAGCGGGAGGTTAGCTTCTCTGTGTCGTTCTGTGGGTGCTGGGGCTCCAGAAGATTTTCAGAGTCCTTTTTTACATAGTTTGTGGAGAATCTGGGGGCAGAGAGGCTTGGACGAGCTGTTTCTACTCCGCCATCTTGGCTCCGCCCCTTAAAGGCTACTATAATTGTCCAGATGGGTAGTGGTGAAGACAAAAATCTGTCTGTGGCAGCATGTGGAGAGGATGAAAAAGATGCCAGAAACATAGCCGAGATAGAATGGGAAAAATATGGATTCTGATCAGTACAGTCTCCCTTAGAAGAAGTGTGGTCTTTTTTTTTTTTAGAAAAACTAGGCACTGATTTTTCACTTTTTTGAATCTTGCAAATTCCTTTTAGGATTCTTCAGGGGAAAAAAAAAGCTGTTGTAGTTTGTTGTACAAATTGATAAGAGAAGCAGATGCAAGCAGCAGCTACATTCCATTTAGCAAAGAAGGACCCCCACTACACACACTCCTCTTCCCTACAGGGCAAGCCATGAAAAATGGCCCCATTTTGGATCACATGACTTTCAAGTCTTATCTGGACAGTAATAATCTGCCTGTGAACAGTATGGCATTTAGGTCCTACCCCAGAAGCTACAGGAATTGTGCCTACTGCTTTCTGTAGTTTTGTCAATTTTATTACAAAAGGGGAAAAAAGAAGCCAAATAACAAGGTGAAAACAGAGTGGTCAAGTCTCAGGAGCACTGGATTTTTAAATCACAAGGTCTGGGTTCAAATCCTGCATGGATATTTTGCTGTATTTGTGACTCTGGGCAAGTTTCTGTACTTCTCTGGCTGTTTCTTTGTTTATAATGCCAGAGGGTTGGACTGGATCATCTCTAAATTCCCTTCTAAACCTTAACATCCAGTAATTCTGTGAATAAGTATGTCACCCAGGAAACTCTTCCATGTTTGAATGATTATATTTCAGGGCTAGATAAAGAAAGCCAGAAGAACAGAGATGACAAGATAGCAGCTGAGGAATTCCTGGTAAAGATGTGGTTCAATTTAGAAAAAAATGAATAAAGGATGGAGTGTGCCAAATGAAAAGAAAAGCCAGTTAACTCTGAAATTGCTTAGTGTTTATTTTTTAAGCATTTTATGTTTCTTTTTTATGCTTTCATGCTTCTTGCCCTCTGATCATCAGTCTCACCCAACAGAATGTAAACTCACAGAGGACAGGAACCCCTACTTTGTTTTATTTTGCCTCTTTTTTTGGCTTTTATATTCCTAGAACCTCAAATAAAATGCCTGGTACATAGTTGCTTTTTAATAAATGCTTGAGCTGAAATAAAGTGAACTGAATTAAATTGAAGGTGACTAGTCCTATTAGTGATAAGGTAACAGTTTTAACTTGGTGTTGAGGCAGGAAAATGACTTACCACTCTAAGGATCTAGCAGACTAGAAGAGAGAATTCAGTCTATTGCTGGAAACAGTTGTGGTCCAGTGGTATCAAACTCAAACAGGAACATTTCCCTGTGGGCTACATACTGACTTAGAAAACCACAAATTAATGTTATCTTTATTGTATTTAATCTTATTTTGATAAACATTTCTCAATTACATTTTAATCTGGTTTGTGTAGTGGGTTTGATACCTTTGGACAAGCAAGGAGAAATGGAACTCTATCAGTTTAAACCTAGGGAAATGGCCAACAAGCTAGGAAGAAGTAAAAAAGATGAGTTGCTAGGAAGCATAGTTGAATGCTTTAAATCTTTATCATACTGAGCAATGAGACAGAACTTGTGATTTTCCTCAGCTGAAGACAGTTTATATCCTAGAATCCCTTCTTAGTAGACAAACACCTCAATCGACTTCAAGTGTTGAAGATATAACCTGAAATTATCTATAAATTCAGTGGCTTGGTTTTAGCAAAGAAAATTACCTTCTTTTTGTCATATGGTACAAAATTTACTCTAGACCATCAATATGATTTTTCTTAATAATAGTAATAATAGTGATGAAAATAATTTACTTTTATATAGTCCTTCAAGATTTATAAAGTGTTTCCTCCCTCCTCCTTCTTTCCAAAAATAGGAATTCACTATTTCATAATCTCTATTTTGCAAATGAGAAAACCAATTCAGAAATTTTAGATGCCTCACCTAGAATCACAAGGTTAGTAAGTGGAAGAATTGGTTGAAATCAAAACTTCCAAATTCAAGTTCAATATTTTTTTTTCCATTTGTGTATGACATAATATGCTGTAAATTAGAAATTAGGTCCCTTAAGGACAGGGTCTAGGTTAATTTTCATCTTTAAAAACCCCATGTCTGAGGTTGTATTTTTTTACATAATATGGGATTAGTACATGTTTGTTGAATTTAAATAGATATGACCTAATGTAGAATGTGATAAAAGTAAAGAAAAGGTTCAGACAAAATGCCTTAAGAAAAAGTGAAAAGGAAAAGAACTCGTTCTGTTAGGAATAGGAAAGAAGACTCCATAAATGAAGTAAAACAGGAGCTAGACAGTGAAGGAAGAAAATTGTTCCAAGAGGATTTCCTTTAGTGGGAGTGCTCTCTGGGTATCATAGGTAACAGCACTGAAGGAATTCATGGTGGTGGGGAAGGATGGGAAAGATGAAATAGAAAAACAACTAACAGTTTGTTTTGGTGATGAGTAGAGGGTAGAGATGTGACCAAAATCTGGACATGGGAAAAGTTATTTTGGAGGCAGGAATATGGTGGTAGGAGCACCAATTAGAAGGTTATTACAATAATCTCATTGAGAGTGATGACATACTAATGTAAGTTGTAAGGAAAGGAATAATAACAATAATATTTATTTAGCACTACTATGTGGGAGACATGGTGCTTTATAATTGCTATCTCATTTGATCCTCACAACAGCCCTGTGAGCTATCACTATCCCAATTTTATAGATGCGGAAACTGATGCAAGCAGAGGTTAAGTGACTTGCCCAGGGTCACACAGCTTATACATATAAGAAATACAGGCCATTGTAAAAGTCAGTTAAAGCTACTAAAGCTTAAAATATCACTAAGACTTTTAGGACATTCTGCAGTATGTAGAATGAATAGGACTTGAAATACAGACAAGACCAAGCCCATCTATAAAATGGAAATAGTAATACCTATTTCACAGCTGAGAAAAATCTTCTTAAACTATTGAAAACCGTGAACTGACCCAACCCTTCTGGAGAGCAATTTGGAACGATGGCCAAAGGGCTATAAAACTGTGCATACCCTTTGATCCAGCTATACCACTACTAGGTCTGTATCCCAAAGAAATTCAAGAGAGAGGAGAAATAACTATAACTATAACTATAACTATATATACATATATATATACACACACACACATATATATACACACACAAAAATATTTATAGCAGATTTTTTAGTGGTGGCAAAGAATTAGACATTGAGGGGATTTATAATTACAATTGTAAATTGTAAATTGCAGTGGCAGTTAATAAAATTTTGTAATGTTGATGTTCAGTCATTTCAGTCAGGGTTGGTTATTTATGTCTACATCTGAGGTTTTCTTGGCAAAGATACTTTTGCCATTTTATTCCCCACCTCACTTTACAGATGATGAACCCAGACAAACAGGGTTAAGTGACATGTCAAGAGTCACACAGATAGAGTTTGAGGCTGGATTTGAACTCATAAAGATGAGCTTTCTTGATTTCAAGCCCAGTACAACTTCCCCCAAAAAATTTTAAAAATTTTGATAAGATAGATAACTGTTTAGTTAGAGACATGTTGCATCACATGACATCACAAATGAAGCATGTCTCTAGTGAATACAGTGCAAGGGAGGTGCTAGGGTCATCACAAGATGCCTCAGGGAGACACATAGCCATAAGAGAAGTTTCAGAGTAAGTTTGTAGTTGAATTTTTGGATAATAGGGGTACACATATTCAGGATTATAAGAAAAATTAATGGAGGTTAGAGGGGAACCAACAGTAGCTATTTTCTTTAAAGATTTAAAAAAAATTCTGTATTTCTTTTTATATAGCATGAAAGTAATCAACCAATATTATTATACATACATTAAATATATCTATGTATCTATCTATTTATACATACACAGATATGTATATATCAGGTTATATGTCAAACTCTATACTTGGCATTAGAGTTATAAAGACAAAAATGAAATAATCCCAGTTTTTAAGGAGTATGAGAGATAACATGTACACATAGAAATATTTTAATATATATGTGAATATATTATATAAATGTAATGTTTCCCTAGTTAATTGGTAATTCTATCATTAAAATTATTTTTATTAAAATATGCATTTCTCTTTTCTAAAGAGACACAGTTTACTCTGTCTTTGATCCATAGCAAAACACTTCTATCATTTGGTGGCTACTAACTGAATCCAGACTTAGGTCCCATAGAAGATCCTTTAGCCTCTTGGGTGGTGCATATTTAGAATTCTACTTTGGTATTGGTAAACAACAAAGATAGCCTCTATGTACTTGGTCAATTGATTGAAGTACAGTCAAAACAAATGCTGATCAGCATAGGGAAAGGAGAAACAGGGCTGTGAATTGTGGTGAAGCTATACCTTTTAATGAGCAGGTAATTTATGGAATTTGTACATTCATTTATACATATGATAGGACTGAAAATCTTCAGCAGCTTCCAATTGGCCCATTGAGTAAAGTCCATGGCCCTTTGCTTGCCTGTGGTTACTTTCTTCTGTGCTCTTCCCCATTCTGCTCTCTATGGTTGTTCCATTCCATTCTCTACTGCCTTTCTTCTCTTTCTCATCATTTACATTCGGATTCTTCTTTTAAAGGTCAACTTTGTACTTCCCTTGCACACCTCAACTCTCAACGATCTTATAGCTCTCAGATCTCACATATAACTTGGTTTGTACCTCCATGATTTAAATAGTATATATATCGAAGCTCTATAAGAGAAGAAATAGGATCTTATCTAACAGTTCTATTATTCTCAGCCTGGCACAGTACTTTGCATAGAATAGGTACTTAATAGATATCTGTTGAATTGAAGTATTTATTATAAAAATAAGTCCATTGAAAAAAAGGATGAACTTAGGTATTGATTGAATCCTTCCTTGACTTGAAAATAATAAAAACATGTACCCCGACATTCTACCACTCCTATTGACATTAATTTTAGTGACTTTCTCCCATCATTCCAGTATCATTATTCTCTTTATGCCAAATTGCTGAGTACTGTGTTATTCTTACAAGAGAAAATAGAACTACTCAAGTTCATGTTCCAACCCTTTTCTGACCCATTCTATGTAGGACAATAGATGATATGGTCAAGGACTCATGAAGAGCAGCCTCACCCTTTCCTGTAGATGGCAGCATTGTGCAGGGGAAGCAATGTTGTAGCAGAAGACCTGAGCTTGAATTCTTATTCTTCACCTGACCTTGACCAGAAGTATGATAATGTAACCCCTTGGACTTCAGGTTCCTCTTCTGTAAAATGGGATGATGGCAATTTAAACACTCTACTGTTTTGGTATGAGGGAAGTAGTTTCTGAGGCATAAATCATCATCTAAATCTTTTATCACAGTATTATAGAAGGATGAAAAAGTGCAGTTTAGTAGAAAAAGCAATAGATTCCAAGTCAGGGGCCTAGAATTCAAGTCCTGGCTGTCACATTTTCTTCCTTTATGACCCTCCTTGGGCTTCAATTTACTCATTTGTATAATTAGCGAATTGGACTGGTTGATCTTGAAGGCTTCCAATTCCCAATTCTATAATCCCGTGGATTTGGGTATAAGGAAAAGGCTGTTCCTTTTCCCACTCAGAAAATGTATATTTCTCAGAGTATGAAAGGGGGATTGAATTCCCATAGCATAGACTTGAAAGGCACACTGGAAATTATTTAGTCCAATCCATCAACTTTACAAATGAGAAAAATGTGGCCAATGAGATGAAGTCACTAAATCATCCATCCAAAGACACCATAATTAGTAAGTAGCCAGGGCAGTATTTGAATGCAAGTGTTCTGATTCTAAGTTCACCACCCTTTCCATCCACTGCTTCAGATCAAATGCTATTAAATTGTTTGCACTCAATTTTACCCAGAAATACTTTCATTCTTGCTCCCCTCTCCATAAAGCACTTGATCTCTTCACACTTCTTATATGAGGCTAGGCTTATCTGACTACAAAGCTACATGGAGTGAAATAACTCTCCAAATAAAAAGAAATAGGGCAGAAAAAAGAAGAAAAGGGGAATAACCAACCATTCTGATGCAAGTAAACAGTTTATGACAAATTGCAACCAGTTTCATCTGTGAAAACATTTCTTACTAAAGCTGCATATATTGTTCAAAAGTCTTTCCTCTCTTTGGAATCCTGACATTGGCTTTCTTGTCTCAGAGCACCTAACCCAGATTTGGAATGATATATCATTGTTACAGAGAGGTCATAATAATAACAGGGAAATGTATGGAAAAGGAAAAGTGGATGTGTTTATAGTGAGCAAGCCCAATTATCAAGCTTCTGAGTTGAAGGGCTGCATTTATGTCAGCATTTAAGAGAGAGAAGTAACGATGCACAATATTTCCCCCTTTTCTCATGAATTAAGATATTCTAAGACCTCCTGAATACAAAGACTTTGTGAGCCTTTCCATGTCTTTTGCAATAGTTTTGATAAAAGTGAATAACGATATGCTGGAAAATATCTAAAATACATTATTGTGTTTTCTTAAGAATTATATTATTGTTGTCTTGATTTATACTTAAAATTTGTTATTATACATTTAGTAACCATTAAAATAAATGCTTATAAAACACAAGGAATTACATTTGTCAGAATCATATTTTATAGTTTTCTGTGCCCAAATATGAAATATATTTTCTCGTAAATGTAAAGGATGTTATATTTTTATCATTTTTTCTGGATTTTTGGAATATAGAAATGTGAATGGTCTTCCTTGCCTTATTTGGTATCTTTCTATTTGACAAAAATGTATTTATTGACTTCATTACATTTTACTTAATTATTGGATTTTTAGTATGCAATCATGTCATCTACACATAGATATATACTAATTTCTTTATTCTCATTGCTTATTGCTCTGATTTCTCCTTTATGATTTATTGCTAAGAATGGATAAATTGCACATTCTTATGGGATCTTTATTTTTCATTCAAATACGTCTGTTTCTCCAATTCATATAAAGTAACATATGGTTATATATTATTGAAAGATGAACCCATTCTTAAATTTTAAAATATCTTCTAATATATTTAATGCTATATTTTACTAAAGACTTTTTTCTGTAGCTGATATCATCTTATAGTTTTATTTTCTTTCATTTAGGTATGACTTTATGCATTGATTTCCTTCCCCCCCCCCCAGTTGTGTGCCACTCTTTAATTATACTTAATAAATTTTACTTGGTCAAAATAGATAATTTTTTGAATGTACTGTCAGGTCCAATTAGTAATATTTTTCTCAGTTTTGCATCAATACCTATTAAAAATAATGGCCTATAATTTTTGTTCTCAGCTTTGCCTTCATTTAGTTTAATGTTTGAAATAAAAATTTTCACAGAGATGGATTTGGGTAGCTTATCATCTTTTTATATGCCTAAAGAAAAAGTTGCTCCTACACTATACAGACTATTCAAAACAAATAAAAAGATGGATTTGCCTTTTTAAAAATGTATTCTGTTTAGATTTTTTCTTATTTTTCCTGGATTTATAATATTTTTTCAATAGATGCTAAATTACACACATATGTATGATTTAATTTTCTTTAAAATAAAAAAAAAAACTAAATCAAAGCTTTTAAAATATTTCTCTGTTCCTTCCATACAGAATTCTCCTTTTTAACAAAGAATTGTAGTTAAACAAACAAATAATAAATGGAACTTATTGGCCATCCTTGGCAATTTCTGCCTCAGTTTACAACAATATGCCAACTGAGAGGGAAGGTATAACTCACTGTCTTTCTCCAGGAATGATTGGTTATGACTTTGATCAGAATTCTTCTTTTTTTTTCTTTTTTCTTTTTTCTTTTTGGAGGACAATTGGGATTAAATAACTTGCCCAGAGTCACATGGCTAGGTTTTTATTTGTGTGTGTGTTAAGTGTCTGAGGCCGGATCCAAACTCAGGTCCTTCTGACTCCAGGGCCAACGCTCTACTCACTGTGCCACCTAGCCGCCTCTTGATCAGAATTCTAATGTCTTTCAATGCATTGATTTTGGTTTGCTTGAAGTAACCTACTTTTTAATATGTATGTAAATATATAAATATATATATATATATACACATAAATACACAATACACATATGTAACTATGTGCGTATATGCATATATATGTACACAATAATATGTATTAGTTTTATTTGTTATTGTCTACATTGGTCTTATTCTTCAAAATTTATTTTGAAATGTTTTTAAGTCTAATTTGGTTTCATCATATATTTTCTTCAACCTATACTTCTTGAATGCTTTTTTTTTAACCATAGCCAATTATTAGTTAATTTCTTTGAATATTTCCTTCCTCCACTTTTCAGGTGCAATCTTTCAATACAATATTTCATTGTTTGTTTTTTTCTTATTTCTGTTGCCTTTGGAACTTCAGTTGATTCATTTATTTTTATCAGATTTTTATTTGTATCATTGCTTTGTCCATTTTTAAATACCTTTTTAAAACCATCCCTTGTGTGTTTTTAAAGCCCAGCTACTTCTCTTTTTTGTCCCTATTTGCTGAACACCCATGTGTTCATGGGTGCATTTGTACATACAAATGTATGTGTGTAAAGACCTCTCTTTGATATTCCCATTTAGACATGATCTGTCAACTCTGTAAGTTGTTTCTAACATTTTCATTTTAAGATGTGATAGTTACTTTAAGTGTCATATGGAAACAAAAAAACTGGAATATTTCCAACTGGACTTCGCTGCTATTTTCTTTGTAGTCTTTGCTTTTTTGAGTAGTGTGGAAGTCCACAGTATCTAACCACATCCTTCCAACTTCTAAGTGGCAAAGTTAACAGGATTCCATTTCCTGTGGTTATTAAGTTGGAGGTCACTGAGGAATCAGTTTTTATGTTTCTTTACTAGAGACTCAGCCAAAAAAGGGCAAAGTCTAGTCCAATGAGAGGGAACCGCTTAGTTATCTTCCCACCATCTTTTATTACATCATTCCCTTCCCTCTTCCCTATTAATGATAAAACCAACTCATATTTATATGGTGTTTTCCCCACAATCCTGCTGGTTAATTGTTGGGAGTATTGCTGTCTTTGTCTTACAGAAGACTTGGGGTAAGCTGAAGTTCAGACAGTTGAAATCACAGAGCTAATAATGTCACTGTTGCCATGCAAACCCAGATTTTCCATCTTAAAGACCAAAGTCTTTCCCACTTCACCACATAGCTTTCAGGGCTGTTTATGCCAGAGGGCAAGCTATGATATAGGCACACAAGTCCGTCCTGTAGCCCCAGATTATGACCTTGAGTGGAATGAGGGCTCAACATTATTAGTATTGAAATTCTGGTTTTGCTCATTGTTTTCAACAGCAACCTTAATGCTAGAAAAGGTGTCTGGTGTTGCTTTTGAGAACAGAGAAAACAGTTTCATGAGCAGGCTATGTGATCTGGGAGATCACTGTGTCCAGTGAGAGAGGAACCACATAAAATAAGTATTCTATGAAAATATTTTAAGTTGTGGGATTATTCTGGAGTATTATGTTCTCTTTATGGTAACACATTTTAGGAAGGATGCTAGAAGAATGGAGTACCTCCATATGAAGATGATCAGGATTATACAAAATAAAGATAGTAGTTGAGGAGTTGAAGGAAGTAAGAATGGTGAGCATGGAGAAGAGGAGACTTGGTGGGAAATCATAATTGAAAGTGTGTCATTAGAAAGAAAGATTAATTTTTTTTTGTCCCAGTGCCACAATGTGTAATGGACTGAATCTGCAAAAAGAGATTTTGGACTAAAGGAAGGAAACACTTTCTAAAATTTAGAACTGAACAAAATTGAAATGAAGTAAAGATTGCCCATAATTCTATGTCTTACAGTGGAAGCTATATGAATACTTGATGACATTATTTGGGGAATTTTCATTTACTTCTATGTTAAACAAGATGATTATTCACAACATAGAGATTGTGTGATGTGGGAGAAACCCAGGCTAATTTCTTGCATTAGCTGACCACAGGGATCTTTAAGCATTTTGGGACCTTTAGTCATATGCCTAGCATATTTGCTGAATAAGTAACAAGCTCTCATACCAACAGAGATCTAAAGAAGTAAGAAGTGATTCATTCAGCCTCCTTTTCCCCACCCCCAACTGTTCCCTGATTAATAATCAGTCACTCATCCTAAATAAATCTGGATTAAGAAAAGACTGTAGTTTTTGCTTTTTCCTAAAGGTACTCACTGACTCCAATTCTGAAGGGAGCAAGTGAAACTTGTGATTGCCTTTGGTAATGAATAATTACTTTATTTTCTATTTATTTGTACCCCCTCTACTGCCCCCCAAAAGAGTGCTGCTTCTATATCGGTGTTGATGAATATAAGGCCTTTCCTTTTTAGTTTGTTTGCTTGCTTAATACATCCTTGGAATATATGCCATAGAACACTACTTCTACAAAGGGAGTCAATATTAAATTTGCACATTACGTTTCTTCTTAGAAACAAAAGATATTTCATTTATTGGACATATTTTCCCCCATAGTTTCATGAAATAATTGAAGGCAAGACTTTGCACAATATATGAAACAAAGGATTGGGTAAGTAAATGTAGTATGGAAATTGTTTGAATATGGAACCACAAAGTTCTAAGTCACTCCTGTTCCAGTGGATCCTTTCTACAAATTTATCCCCGTCATGAAGTGTGAAAATTGATGATTGTTGTGTCTTGCAAATGTTATCTTTGATGATGTATTACTCTGTCTCCTGAAACTGGTTGAAATATTTTTTCTGTCATTTTTCAGAGCAGCAAATGCCATAGATAAAACATTCACCTTAAAATTAAGCATGGCTTAAATCAGGACACTGCTCATGTTTCCTACTTTGTCTAAAGAAAGTATACGAAGGAACATTTGAAGAGTTGTGACCTGGGGTAACATAGTGGTGAATCAGATTATTGTATTTCTTCTAATAATAAAAGGAAAGGATGTGTTCTCTTCATGTTTGTAAGTTATCGACTAGATGTTCAAAGTCTTGTCTTGGGAACAGGAAAGGTCTACTTGGTTCTCCTTTTAAAATGTAAAATGACACAAATGCATGTCCTGCAGTCACAGAAAAGGAGGGAAATAGACTTTCTGTTCAAACTGACTGTATTAATCACTAGTAATCTCACAAGAAATGGAAGAAAAGAACAGGCATTTGTCCTATGAGTTTCTATGAGTAAAGACTAGATCAGTGAATCAAAGGTAATAATCCTTGAATCATAGGGTGTCCCTAGACAAGGACCTCTGCCTCTTTACACCTCAATTTCTTAATTTGCAAAATTTCTGATGTGGGAATTAGGGAAGGAAACAGGTGTAAAGGAACTGGGAACAACAGGCTGACTCATGAAGCTTTTGAGAAATAATCGAATAGACTATAAAGCCCCCCTAAGAAGGTAAAACCTGTCACTAATGCCAAATAATAATAACTTTCTCAGCTTGAATCTGTTGTCCTTCCTGAAGTTAAGCTCTTATTTTTCTCAGGACTAGTGTTAGCACAATTTAGAATATGGAATTACAGCCAAAGGGGCTTTGTTTTCAATGAGGGGCTCCCTATTGTTACCAATGAGTCCAGGTGGAAAGAAAACATTTACTTGGCTCTTATCTCATTATTTCTTAATGAGTCTACTTCTATGATACACCCAGTATGAGAATTCCTGACAAAGGAATTGCCCGTTGAGATAAACATTATACACTGATAGGACCTCTGGCAAAGACAACAGTGGTTTTACCATGTATATTCATGATGAAATATAACACTAATGTGTATCAACCCCATTGCTTCAAGTATTCTAATTTTGCTAAATTATTTTCTAAAAGTCCCTGTAGATACTAGGAAAGGAAGTAATGGTTAATCAAGAAACCACTTTTTACAAATTAATCATATGTTTAGGAACCAAAAAAAAAATCAGCTTCACATTATTTTTAAAAATGGTAATGTTTTGACATGATCCATTTCCCAATGTATTTCTATCCTTTCCCTCCCTGACAACTGTCCCTTATGAAAAATAAGAAAAAAACAGTTCAGTAAATCTAACCAACACATCAAAAATGTCTGAAATTATCTATAGTGTTCTATAATAATAGTCTACTACATCTGAAAACAAAGGGGGCAGGGAGGTGTATTTTCATATCTCTCCATTGGGACCACGTTTGATCATTACACTTTCAAAACATTCATTTTCAAATACTTGGTTGGTGATGATCTTTCTTTTGGGCAGTAAGGTGACTGTGGACAGTGCTCTGACCTGGAGTCAGGAATACTTATCATCCCGAGTTCAAATCTGGCTTCAGACACTTATTATTTTACTGGCCCTGGGCAAGACACTGTTTGCCTCAGTTTCCTCATTTGTAAAATGAGTGGGAAAATGAAAAGGCAAACTACTCTAGTGTCTTTGCCAAGAAAACCCCAAATAGGGTCATGAAGTGTTGTTAGATATGACTGAAAACAATTGAAAAGCAAGGTCTTTCTAATTATATTGTACTAGTTATTCCATATACGGTTTACTTGATTCTGTTTAGTTCACTTTTCGATGGTTCATATAAGTTTCATTTTTGCATTCTTTGTATTCACTAATATTCCATTACCATGTATCACAGTTTGTTTAGTCAACATCCAATTGATGGACATCTACTCCCCCCCCTATTTCTTTGTACTAGTCCTTGACCTTCCCCCCCAAAAGTGCTGCAATAAATGTTGATGGATATAAGTCCTTTCCTTTGTTTATTTAATACATCCTCAAAATATATGCCTTAGAGTGAATTCTATGCATCAGGAGGTATAGACATGTAGGTAACTTTTATCTCATAGTTCCAATTTAATTTTCACAATGGTTAAATCAATTTACCTTTTTTTGTACAACACCTCCAACTTTGATTATTCACATCTGTTTTCATCTATATCAATTTTCTGGGTATTTAGTTCAAGGTCAGAGTCATTTTGATTTGTGGGCTGGTTATTATTAGTTATCTGGAATATTCCTTCATATGGTTGTTAATAGTTTGCAATTATTTTGATAACTCTATTCATGTATTTTGGTCCCTTGGCTATTGAGGAATATTTTTTAATCACTATATAGTTCTTTTAGTTATAAAATTGTTCCAAGTTGACTGCATCCCTTCTTATTCTACTTACATTAATCCTGTTCTTGGAAAGTTTTTCGATTTCACATAATTGAAATGATCTGTTTGCATTTTTTAATCACCTCTATTCTGTATATGATTAAGACTTTACATTCTAGCCATACTTGTGAAAAATTCCACATTTGGTTCTCCCCTAATTCTTTTTTTTATGGCAAGAAGGAGAATATCTAAACCAAGAGATGACAGTGGCCAGTGGTGGGACAAAGTTACAGAAGAACTTAGATTAATGACTTCTGAAAAGAAGATGGAGCACATGACCATGGGGTAGAAATAGTAATAAAGGATAAAGCCACAACGTGGGGGAAGCATTCCTGGTCCTTGCCCATCATTATGAGATATTTGGATGGAACAGATATGATGAGAAGAAGATTGCCTCCCTAGCAAGCCTGAATCCATTTACTTTCAGACCTAAGTCTAAGTAAGCCCATAGGGTTGTAGCACTGTAAGGGTAGATAGAGACATATAAGTACCTATGCTAAACATGGGAATCCATAAAGCATGTGTGCAATTAGTGACAGTGGTAGTGACAGTAGTGGTGGTTATAGAGGATTTTTAAAAATAAAGTTTCCCTTCCAAGGGGATTCCAATCATTTAAGGTAGTATTAAAAGAATGAAGGATTATATAGGTCCCCAGATTAGAAAGTGAGACTCAGCACAAGAAATAATTCTCACAGTAATGGCAGCATTCTAAGAAAATGAACTTAGAACTCTGGATGATTAGCCACAGTTCCAGAGTACCTGTGATGAAACACGATATTCTTCTCCTCGTAACAGAGTGATAGGTTCAAGGTGAAGAATGAGAGAAATATTTTGGACATGGACAATTGAAGTTATTTTTACTTGGTTATAAATATGTATTACAGAATTTTAGTTTTTCTTCTTTTCAATGGGGAAGGAAGAAAAAATGATTATTATTTGAAAAAGTAAATCAAGACTCTAGATAAGGGAACAGATGAAGGAATTCTTATATAAAACTGTAGTTGGTTTTTTAAAATATTTTTTGTAAAAATGTCCTGTATTCTCATCTACTCCAGCACACAGACTTCATTAGACATTTGTGTTTCCAGGAAGGTATAAGAGCAGTTAAGTTATCAGTCCAAAACTCCCTGAGGACAATCCAGGGAGGCCATCAGGGCCCTCCTAAATTCAGTTCCTGCTTTCTTTGTGAATATGAATGACAGCTAGGTGGCAGAGAACTGTGAGCTTCTCCTGCAGGATAGCACACAAATGCTTCCCAACACTCTCCTCTGCCCTTCAACCCCATCTGATTTGGACTTACACAAAAGTAAGAAAAAGGCTTATTATCACAAAATAAATATTTATACTTGCACTAAGATTAAAAGGATAGATGTAGAAAGAAAACAGTTTTTCTGGCTAAACCCCCAGCTACACAATTTAATTTATGCTAAAAGAGGATATACAGCTGATTTCTTACAGAAAATTCTCTGGACTAAAGAGAGGAAGGAAAGGACGTGTGAGCAGTGCAGACAAACTCAGGTGACCCATGAAATAAGTAACCATGTCTGCGTTCCAAGAAACATTTCCTACTCCTGCAGGAAAGAACTCTGATGAAAAGTACCACCACTATGGAAGAACAATTTCTTTTTTGAAACATTTTATCCTCTATCTAAATGAGTTTTCAAAAGTTATATTCCTGTATTGAGTATTAGTAAGTCTTTATGCCTTTAGAAGAGAACAGATGATTAAGGTGGTAGGCCATGATAATTATAAGGAAGCAGTTCAAAGTAAGTTATGAGATGGTGAACTTCACACCTCTATTTTCCCGCTTTCTCTTTGGAAAAGGATCGTGGGCAGGGTTTTCATGAAGAATAGAATATTCTACTTCTGATTATTTTTTTTCTTTTTTTAGGCCTAGCTTATTGTTAGGGTAAGGGGAAATAAGGGCAGTTAGAAAGGAACTTGAAAGAGAAAATATAGATTTTTTTCACACAATAAACTCTAAATAGAAAGATAATACCTCCTTTAAGAGGACCACCTAAAGATACCTATAAGAAATAAAAGCTTACCATAAGAGTGGCTGAAACTTAAGCTGCTTAGAAGATAAAGAAGCAGAGCTAAGGCTAAACACCCCCCCACACACACATGTGTGCACTCAGATCAACATATGTGATACATATACACCATGTATTATATTTTGTGCAGGTTTGGGTATATGCATATATATGCATACACCTACACATACACATTATATTTCAGAGAAGGGAAATAAACGAGTAGAGCTTTGACCAACAAATAGTCAAATTGTGGGGAAATAAAATTAAGAGCATGTTTTGGGAGCCTCCTTTTCACTGCCAAGTACCTGTCTTCTGAATTTCTAGGACCAGTGATCACTGACACTGACAGGTCCTTAAGGCAGGGAGCTAGTTTAGAGAGAATATTCTCATAGCCGAAGTATTCTTTGATGTTGATTATGTCATATCATCTCCATATCATCCCATCTTCTGAATGCTATCTCCTGGTCAGTGGACTAAATAGCCAGAAGAAAATAGAGAAAGCTAAAGGTTCCATGACTCATTGATAATATTTCTGATGGGAAGGCAAGGAAGACATCATATAAAATGCCACACACGAATGATATGATTCTAAGCCCCCAACTGTTGAATCCCTGTTGCCTGTCACATACACAAACTTTACCAGCTCCTGCCTCATCTTGTCCTTATACATGTAAGGACGTGGTATATAGCATGTAGAAGTCAAAGCTCATGTGCCTGCTTTCTGTAATATGCCTAGTTCACTGCAACCCTCAGCAGAAGTGGAATCAGCCCATACATTATCTTAGCTGACCCGATTCTGGGAAAATCTCCAGTATCCCATGAATTCAGTTCTACCTGGCCTTCTTCTGACCCACTAAATCTGCTGTGATCCTCTGTTCATCTTTACCTCCATTATACTGATATGATCTCATTTGAAAATCTATGGACAGTAAGCTAAAGCCAACATAACTGACTGGGGGTGTAGAAATGACTTTCAGTATGCTTTTCACATATAGATCATACAACTGAATTTTATAACATGTCTTAGCAAGGATTTGGAGGTTCTGCTTTCTTTTTATATCCACTAAGTATGGGTTAGGGCAGGTAGGTGGGGCAGCAGCAGAGTGTCACACGTGGAGTCAGGAAGACTCATCTTCCCGAGTTCAAATGTGGTTTCATACACTTACCAGTTGTATGATACTGGGAAAGTCACTTAACTCTGCTTGCCTCAATTTCCTTATCTATAAAATGAGTAGAGAAGGAAATTGTAGTATCTTTGCCAAGAAAACCCCAAATGGAGTTACAAAGAGTCAGACACAACAGAAATGACTGAATGACTATAACATGCATGGGTTGGAGGGACAGAATTAAAAGTCCTAGAAATGTGAATGCAATGAAATAATATTGTGCCTTAAACATTATTAACGCTTTTTATTTCAGAAAAAAAACTTTGAAGACTTATAGGAACTGATACGGTGTAAAGTGAGCAGCATAATTACACCGATATCAGCAACATATGAGAGACAGACAACTTTGGAAAATTTAAGATCTCTGATCAATGAAATGACCAGCCATAATTCCAGAGAACTGATGATAAGCTGAGCTATCCATCTCCTCCTAAAGGTGTGATGTATTTAAGATGCAGAATATAACATACATTTTTGTACATGACCAACATGGGAGTTTGTTTTACTTGACTACACACATTTGTAACAAGGGTTTTGTTTTCTTTTAATTTGAGGAGGTTAAAAAAGAGAAAGTAAATGCTTATTAATTGAAAAGAAACTTTTTAAATGAAAAAAATGAAAGGCATATAAAAGAAAGCATTAGGCACAGAGTTAATGGGTTGATTTGTCTCTGGTATGATAATTTATCCTTTTGTAAGCTGACCATTACTCATTTGACCAAAGATCTTCATCAGGATATTCCTGGTTGTCATATCATCCAAACCTACCTATCTAAATTGTTCCCCAACATCAACTGTCCCTTCATTTTATTCTCTTCTCTGGGTTTCATCATCTGTAAAAGAAGGGGGTGGGTTTGGACAGGTTGATCTCTAAAGTCCCTTCATAGTGCAAGGTTATATGGAGAATGCCCCAGCTGGAAGGGACTGCTGAAATTATCCAGGTCAAACCAAACCAAAACAGGAATCCCTTTTAAATTCTTCCTTCCATTTAATCCCTACTGTTTTTGAAGTACTCCAGAGAAAGGGAATTCATTACCTCTTGAGGCATCCTCGTTCATCATATTCAAGGCATTGTAGTGGGAAAGAGCATTCTATACACACTTAGAAAACCAGGTTTAAAATGCTTGTTCTGCTACTCACAGCCTATAGACCATAGGCCTCAGTTTTGTCATCTTTAAAATAGAAAGAGAATGGAGTAGATGACCTCTAAGGTTTCTTCCAGTTTTAAGTCTATCATGTCCCTTTATAGCACTGAATCAGTTGAACAATACTTTTGTTGTCCTGTAAAAATAATCCCAATTTAAATCATTTTGTTTCCCCTTGCTCCCATTTTTTTTAATTACAAAATGAAAACAGCAGAGAATTATAAGCAAAGTAGATGCCAGTTGATTGGGGCATATGGTGGGTTGAATCAAATGGATACAAGATAATATTACTGCACTGCAAAAATATTGAATATGAACTATACAGAGCAACTTCGTAAGACTTGTATGAACTACAGTCAACTGATGTAATCAGAACCAGGAGATCAAACTATGTGATAACCTCTATGATGCAAAGAAGTCCAAATTGCTGCAACGGCCAGTCTCGACTTAATAAAATGGATGTTGAAACATGATTCCCATCTTTCAGCAGGCAGGTGAGTTTCAGAAAGAGACATATTGCCCTAAATGAACTAGTCATTGTTTTGTTTTATTAAATATACTTTTTTGTTACGGGGAGGGTTCTAAGTGGGTAGGGGTGTATTAAGAAATGATATCAATAAAGAGTAGCAATAAAACAATTACTATTTAAGAAACAAAATTAAATAAAATAAAAATATCATAAATATCAACTTTTTCAATACAGATTTGGGAGAAAGCCAACCATCAGCTTATTCTTATTAAAAGGTAGCTTAGAGTTAGTTCTTTCATGTAATTAAAAGGGGAAAATGGCAGGAACAATTAACCTACTTGCTATCAAAAGCTATCTAAAGCACCATCTCCAGTATCAATCAACCTAGCAACAAATTCGTTTTAAACACCAATTATTTGTCTGACACTAGGATGGCAAATATTATAAATGAAATAATCCCTATTTGCAAAGAGCTTAAATTTTAAAGGAGCAAACCACAAAGACACATTACCATGTGTGCCATGGATAGCAAACACCTGGTACAGACCAAATCATTTACTTTTAAAAACTTTTTTTTTAACAATTTAATTTTTAGTTTGCTTCTTTTTTTTTTAATAAGCAATTGGGGTTAAGTAACTTGCTCAAGGTTACACGGCTAGTCATTATTTATGTGTGGGTGCTCATTTTCTGAGGCCGGTTTCGATCTCGGGTCATCCCAACTCCGAGGCCGGTGCTCTTACTCACTGCGCCACCTAGCCGCCCCAAAAACTTTTTTTTTTTAATCAAGATACTTTGGTGGTGCATCTATACAAACTATGTCTATCAGGTACCTAGAAAGCTTCAAGTACTAAAGACATAAGAGATCAATTGTAAGAAGCCCTAAAATGATGCATTATCAAACTTTCAATTTTCTTGTTCATGCTAAGATTTGATTTGTCCTGACTGACAAGTGGGCCTAGTCACCGATGAAACTCCTAGCCGGTGCCCTGTGGACTAGTGGAGGACTTTGTGTACATTCAAAGGTGGGGAAAGGAACCATAGATGGGTGAGACATCATTGCTATCTGCTTCAGAGATAGGCCCATGTAGGCCCATTCCTGTGCTAATTTTGCATAGTGCCACGATGACGTTGTTCAACATACATTGACAGTGACCCCGGCCCCTTCAAGCCATGGGACATCTGGTCAGTTACCCTATTTCTCTCTGGTCATGGAAGTTCTCTTGTCACTATTACAGACAAAGGCAACCAAGAGCAGAGCATTCCTATGGCTTGAGGGAGAGGATCAGAAGTTTGCTTTGATAAAGAAGGCTACAGGGAGTTAACTAAAGGAAAGGAATGTCTGTGCAGAATATTAAGATAAGGCTATTTTGGGCAGTGGTGATTGCAGCCAGCTTTAAATCACAATAACTGCTGCTGTTACTTTACAAGGATGTTACTGGCTCACATTTGTATGAGCTTTGAATTGTTTCTCCCATGGCAAGTATGAGTTTTCATGAGGGATGCTTACTTCCTTGAACCCTTTCCCCTTTATGGATGAAGAGTGCCAGAATACCCTTTTGAAAATGACAGATGTGCCATTGACTGCTCAAGACTGAGAGAACTGGTATAAACTAAGTATTCTTACAATTTACTGGGTTTTGCTTTTTTTTTTGTTTTTTGTCTTTTGTTTTTTTTTAATTTGTACTTTATATCTAATTATTCTGTAAACTTATATTCTGTAAGCCTTATATAGGGCCAAGTTTCACCATTTGCCAAACGGGTATAATAGTATCTCCAGGAGAAGGATAGAAGAATGAATAGAGCACTCTTTGAAGTTCTTTTTGTTCATTTGAAAACAACCATTACATAGCTCCTGAATGTTATTTTTAGAAAATCACCCCATCTTTCTACCTATCCAATTTTGAAAATTATTATTAACTGTTTATATTATTTAGCTGTACAACTTTCGACCATATTGACATCTTACAACCACAGTCATAGACAACTTAAGACTGAGAAGACAGGTATAGATTAAGAATATTCATAATTGACTTATTTTTTGGGGGTAGCTTTTATATCCATTTATTTTGTAAGTATAGACATAGACCAAGTTTCACTATCTGCCAAATGGGTATAACAGCATCCCAGGGGAAGGGTAGAAGAATAAATAGAGCACTCTTTGAAATTCTTTTTGTTCATTTGAAAACAATAGTTACATAGCTACCGGGCTTTATTTTTAGATTACTACCCCCACCTTTCTCCCCACTGAGTAATTTTTTTCTTATTAACTGTTTGTACTATTTATCTGTACAACCTTCAAACATACTGACATTTTAAAACCACAGATTGCTCTGTGAACATGGGTTCTTTGTCCTCTGAAGACTTGCTGCTTCCAAGTGGAGTGGCACAGTCTTAAATTTGGGCCTTGGCAGGTCACAAAAGGAGAGACTGCCTAACAACAGCTCTTTTGAAAAACATTTTCCATTTAATTTGAAGTCAACACTTTAGTGTTGGCTCTTCTTCATGAGGGGGCGTTGTAACTGCTTGTGTTGACTTACCAGCCTTTCAGTTCTTGTCCTTTTGTTTCTGTGTAGCCCCAAAAGAGAATACTTGGAAAAGAAGTTGCTGATATTTTCTCCTTCACTTCCTTGCCCCTCTCAGCCCCACCGCTGCCTCCTGAAATAGAATGCAAGCACCTCCCCAACATTCTCTGAGAGAACATCATGTTCCCAGGATAAGTGACAGTGGCCTGAGAGAGCATTCTATCACCTTTGTGCAACATTCTCTGGACTTTGAAATACCCAAGTAGGCAATAATACAAATTCCTCAGTTCACCAACAACTACCTCATCTACCCTGGACCACCAAAACTCACTCACAGGTCAGTCTTAGATGGGACACAAAGGATTTGATTTTGTGAATCAAATCTAGTATTTGTTCTGATCTCCGCCCTACAACTTTCCTGCTAAGAAGTCATCCAATCCCCTGTTCCAAGAAATATATTTTTCATTATGAAAATATGCATAGCTGTGCTAGTTATATTCAGTGTTATGATAGGGCAGGCCTTAGTCTATTGCTTAGAAGATGCAGCAATAATAAATAGAGAAAGGTGAAATGAATTACATCAAAATGCAGGTTTCTAATTTCTCTGAGTCTCAGAAGCTAATGGTACTGCAGGGACAATGATAGCCAATTTGGCAAAAGGCTAAGCAGCAAAGGTTCCCAATGACTTCAAGAAATGCTTAAGCAAAGAAAGACCCATGTTTTATGATTTCTGTTCCCAAAGATTTCATCCATCATCATATATTCCTTAATTCCTTAAAAAGGCATGCATTATGGAAAACAAAAGCAATGTATCATTTAGCAATTAGTACCATGTCTAGCACATAGTAGGAGCTTAATGAATGTTTATTTATTGATTAATTTTCTTTGTGTGAGTTTTCATTTTTTCTAATTATAAAAATTCTGGTGTTTCTACTTTTGATGGTTTCTTTTTAAAGTATCTCTTCTGACTTGAGGAGATGATAAAAGAATTAATAAACTAGAAACACTTAGTAAAATTATAGAGGGTTCAGTCTCCAAAGAACTATAGAATCTTGAAAGAAAGCAAGAAAGAAAAGCAAGCAAGCAAGAAAGCAAGAAGGCAAGCAAGCAAGCAAGCAAGAAAGAAAGAAAGAAAGAAAGGAAGGAAGGAAGATGAAAGAAAGAAAGAAAGAAAGAAAGAAAGAAAGAAAGAAAGAAAGAAAGAAAGAAAGAAAGGAAGGAAGGAAGGAAGGAAGGAAGGAAGGAAGGAAGGAAGGAAGGAAGGAAGGAAGGAAGAAAGGAAGGAAGGAAGGAAGGAAGGAAGGAAGGAAGGAAGGAAGGAAAGAAGGAAGAAAGAAAGAAGAAAGAAAGAAAGAAAGAAAGAAAGAAAGAAAGAAAGAAAGAAAGAAAGGAAGGAAGGAAGGAAAGAAGGAAGGAAGGAAGATGAAATAAAGAAAGAAAGGAAGAAAGGAAGGAAGGAAGGAAGAAAGATAGAAAGAAAAAAAGACAGAAAGAAAGAAAGAAAAATATTGGCAAAATATTTTTAAAGTGCTTGTCCATGCCAAGGAGCCCCATAGATACAAATACAATGAAGCAAGATAGTCCCTGACCTCAAGAAGCAAAACTAAAGAGTAGAAAAAATAAATTTGATCATTAGTCTCATAGTAGCACACTGAGACAGAGACTTATAGGGTTTTTATAAGAGATTCATACTTTCTCAGTTTGTCTTCTAAGTATGAGATAACTGCTACTAAGTCACACCCTTATGAGAGGACCTAGCTGCATAATAAATAAACATGAAAATATTTAATGGGAGGAGAAAAGAATTGAATGTGTTAAATGATGAGGGATAGTAATAGGGATTCAGAGTCTGAAGATGTTTCTTTGAAAACACTAGATTTAAAGAAGTGAGAAGAGCCACTAGGGAACTGAAGGAAACTTGAAAGAATCAAGAAGCAAACTCAACTATGAAGAAGAAAATTAACACAATTTTGGAATATGATTGATAATAATAGCAATGATATATACAATTTCCATAAAGATATATATATATATACATATATATATATGTCTGTGTGTGTGTATGTGTGTGCAATCTTACTGATTTTGAGTGTGATACAATATGAGTGCTCTTAGAGGTGAGTCTCAAATCAAAGGAAGGGCCAATGGGGATGGTCCACACACTTCATATAGTTACCACACACTGTAAGACTACCAAGGGTTTGACAAAAGCTACTACTTCATCTTCTACCCCAACAGTATCCTATTTGGAGTTCATCAGTTGTTGGAGACTGAAGGTCAATGGAGGACTCCAGAAGAACGGAAGCACAGAAGCAAGCAATATTCAATGCTGTTGGCATAACAATTTAGGAGTATTTTTTTTTTTGCCCAGTATTTCCAGGGAGAGGAGAAGGCAAAAGATTCCCTAGTTATGCCACTGAAGGTAAGGAATCAAGTGAAGTTACATGAAGCTTGTATAAATGGCTCTATGCAGTCTTAATAATTTGGAAAACAGGAAAACATTTAAAACATTTTGGACAAATAATGGGATTTTCTGGAATATTTGGCAGGATGTTTGGCATCTTGTGATTCTAATCAAGGCATCTTTTCACTTAGGTAAACACTATGGGATCATCATAGTTTTGTTAAGATATCAAGATATCTATGAAGGGGAAGGCTCCCAAAGATTTCTGAAGATCTGTCTTCCAGCTTTAGGAGTGTAGAGGTGGGTGTCCTTTGTTGGTGCTTAGCCCACAAATTTCCTTGGGTGTATACTTAGGAATTAACCCATCTGGATGGCCTTTAAGCTACTCCTGGAGTGGGAAGAGGGAAAGCCAGATTCACCAACTGTGTTAATCATTAGGACCAGGGTAAAGTCTTGAAGAGGTAGGAGCAAAAAGAAGTTGGTATAGTACAGAATTCATTAACTCCAAGGAAAGAAAGAGGAGAATGACACCAACATTCACTAAATATTCTGGGGAAGATTATCATTTTAAGCAAGGTAAGTGGTATAAAACAAATGTAGAGATGTCTCTCTTCTCAATGACTTATGCCAGCCTAAGTAGTTAAGTTACCTTAGAAGGTGGTACTATAGCAAACAGTGCCTTACTCAAAGGATATGTTCAACAAATATTTCCTGGATGAATGAATTAATAAATGGCTAGATAACTAGCTAGATAAATACATGGATGGATGAATGGATGCTCTAATATAGCACTAATGAGATGAAGGCTGCAACTTAGCTGCCCATGTCAAATGACATCATTCTGTTTCATGAAAACACACTGTATCCCTGATTCAGGCCCAGCCATCTTGCAAATGGAACCAGATAAGAAGGTGCAGATGGCATAGTGTAAATGCATCCCCACTGTGAAAAAACCTGTTTGTTTAGCTAGTATGTGCTCTTTGTTGGGTTAAATTCATTTTTGAACATATGTTGTGTATTTAAAAAAATAAGCCCAGTTCCTTTAAAATGTCATGTGCTCAATCATTCACTCAGCATCTGCCGGAGAAGGTTAATTGAATTCAGCTGAGGCAAAGGAACATCACCACAGACCCATGGTATCTAAGAAGCTTTCAGAGACTGGCTTGATTTAGCTCAAAATCTCAAGGGAAAAGAAGCTACATCAGAAAAAAGGGGGGGCATAAAGGTGATATTTTACTTCATGAGTGCAGCTTTTCCCTGGGAAAAAAAGGTGACTTCAAGATGCTCCTCCAAAATCAGACTGACCATTCTGAAACCCAAGGAAAGAGACTTGAACCACTTAGTAATGTCTGTGGCTTAGAAGAGTTGCTCCAAAGAAAAGTAATATTTACCTGGAGTTAACAGGGGAATTTTGATTACATACAGACATCTAGTAATCTAGTAATGGGAGGTTATTGGTCAAAGCAAATATAATAGAACCGAATGAAGAAAAATGATACGCTCTTCTCATTCTTTGCCCTTAAGTTTATTTTCTTGCACTCTCCACAATGGTGTTCCTTTTGAAAATTATTCTTCTAAAGGAAATCAAGTACTTATTTGTTATGGTAACTTATTAATTACTATTATTATAACTAATTACATGACTATGTAACTATTAATACTTAGCTATTTCTGTAACTATTATTTATCACGATTATTTCATGAAACAGCTAAATAGTGCAGGGCATAATGTTCTGTATTTGAAATTAGGAAGAAATTAGTTCAAATTCTGCCTCAGCACTTACTGGTCGGGTTACCCCGGGCAAGTCACTAATCCTTTATTTACCTCACTTGATTGCCTCATCTGTATAATGAGGATAATAATAGCACATACCTCCCAGGTTGTTGTGAGGATCAAATAAGATATATGTAAATTATTTTGTAAATGTTAAAGCACTTTCTAAAAGATTATGATTATTATAAAAATAAATTGGTACTATTAACTGTGTAACTATTATAATTATTAAACATTTGTAATTGTAAATATGTGTGTAACTAGTGTTCGATTGATACGTGTGTGTCAGGGTGATGTATGTCCATCATCTCACTATCATCACTATTTCACTATAGTTTTTTGTTGTCTAGTTTTGAGGCTCTAGATTGAATTAGTGTTCCCTAAACTACTCTAAGAAGCAGTATTCATTCCTTTAGCATTAGCTAAAAGACATTCATACCCCAAAGAAGAATAAATAAGCATCTTTCAAACAGAAACAAAGACAAATAATGTACATGCCCTGCTGCTTGGGAGACAGTAGAATTATCTTCTCAGTATTCTTTTTTTTTTTTTTTTTTGACTACCAGGCAAAACCAAGACCTTACTACACCAGCCACCAATCAGTAACAGAAAAAAAAAAATCAAACCTTCCCTATTGCCCCACCCCCCCACGCTGGAAGATAGGTCTTAATTAGTGTAAATAATGAATCCCCTAAAGTGTTCTTTTATTTGAATTTGCACTACATGTTTCTATTGGACTAGAATAAATTACCATATTTTACATAGTTATAACTTCAAATAGTGTGAATTTAAATACATGTGACTATTTTGGTAATTCGTTGTTCGCAAAACCTGCACCTAGTTGTAATTTTCTTAGCAAAGGTATGAGCCAAGCTCACCCACCTGAGGAAAAGTAGATGAGTATCTCAATCCTACCCTACCTTGAGATAAGCAGTTAGGTCTACAGATTCCACTGATTCCTGCCTTGGTTATCTTTCTTAAATTCCTAACACATTTTATTGTACCTTTCCATTATACCTTTGGAAACCACACCCAACCCCTCTTATTACTAACAAACCATCTTTCTTTATGTAAAATCATACCTTCCCCTTGGAATTTGCTTTCTATATATTTTATATTTAATTTTCTATGCATGCATTGTGTACCCCAGAAAGAATGAAAGCCCCTTGAGAGAAGCAATTATTTCAATTCTCTAAAATTTTGCATCTCTAGTCTCTTTCTTGCCCAAAGAAGCTACTTGAATGTTTCTTGAATGGAAAGAAAACGTTGGCTATCAAATCAGGATTTTGGTTTCTCTTCACTGATCAGTTTTCCAAATGCTTGGAAGAAGTATAGGAAAATAAGTACAATTGGAAAAGGATCATCTCAGTAATGTTGCTACTCTTCCTCTCATTTCTTTTATTCCTTATCAGCACCAATATCACACCTATCCCTGGGCAACATAAATTTGGAAACTGGGCAGTTATATTATATCTACCTTCTAGTAAAGAAATAAAGTGTTGGGTTAGGAGGGGAGCTGAGGTTTGTTTTTTTTTTAATTTTTTTTTTCCTTTTAGAGTTTCTATTGTTGTTAGTTTGTATTAAAAAAAATAAAGGAGGAGACAAAGTTGCCTTAGAAGGAAAAGGCAAGAAGGTGAGATATTAAGCAGGGTGCCAAGATGAAGGGACCATACATTTCATTAAGAATGGTGAGCTTTGTATCTGTGTGTGTGTGTGTGTGTGTGTGTGTGTGTGTGTGTGTGTAATATTAAATATATTGAGTAGCTTAACAATTTAGTCAAAGATCGGAGGATAAAGAAGATAGCATGGTATAACAGAGCAGAGAAACTCAGTTCAACTCCAGTTCTACTTCTTATTATCTTGGTGAAATTGGAAAAATTACTTCACTTGTCAGAGTCTCAGTTTTCCAATATGTAAAATAAGGAGGTTGGATTAGGTGATTCTCAAAGGTTTCTTACAGGTCTAAATCTATGATTCAGAAATTCCAGTTTATGAAAAAAAAATACTACACAAGTAGGTCACATAAAGTTACACACACACACACACACACACACACACACACACCAATGACTCAACTTCAAGAATAAGTAATGGAAGTTTATTTTTCTTTTAAAAAATGACAATCAAGATACAAAATTAAAAAATGCTGGAAAGGTTGTCATCCTGTGTTTGTATAGAAGGAGGCTGAGAAATCAATGATGGAGTTTATATCAGTGAGCAATTGATTCCAAGCTTCTTCTGCAAAAAAATTAAGTAAGTCCCCACAGGGTATAAGTTTTAAGAAATAGAAAAGAGCTAGTCAAATTCTAGTGGAAATCTGCATGGATAAGTTTTTCCTTTTTAAATTGAAGAACAGAAAAGTTTCAGATTGGATTGTGCAGCCATTAAAAGACCTCAGATATTATAGTTTGCAAACCAGCAGAATTTTTAATTCTCACATTTTAAATCTTGAACTTTCCAAGTCTTAAGACAATCAGATGACAAAGTTAAAGCTACTGTCAATTATTTCTGAAATTCATGTCATGCCTTCAGGTGCCAGCAAATTGGAATATTATCAGGATGCATTAAAGGAGGGGGGAAAAAAGAGTAGGTTTGCCAATTATAGATGGCATTCAAATCCAACCTTCTCTAAAAAAGGTGGAGGGTGAACCTGAGCAAAAGAACAACCAATTGTAGGTGCTAAAAAGCTATTGAGAGGCAAAGGGAATTAAGCAGCATTGAACATTCAGAAAGGTAAGAGGAGGAGTTGACATAAGAGGAATTGTGGACTTCGTGGTCTATATGAACTCTCATTGTGTTACTGAGGCTAAAAAAACCCCAGTGATATTTTGTTTCTATGAGAAGAAGCCTGGAATCAAAGGGGAGACAGTTGATAACCCCTCTTTCTTCATGAAAACCACTCCTGGGATTCAATCTTGAACACCAATGCTAGAAAGATGTAATCATATTGCCTTTGAATATGGAAACTTACTGGGGGGAATTATATTTATTCCATATTATGCCTAGGAATGGAAAATTATAATGTTTGTAAACAGGTAAATTTTTGCAGAGGGAGGAGCCAAGACCTACCTCCCTATAATTCGGTGCATGGGAAATGGAAAAAAAAAATCTCAAAGTTTCTTGAAGTAAATGAGTCACAGTTAAAAGGTAAACTGCAAAGGTGAAGAACAATTACCACATCCTAATTAGGGTCCTGTTGTATTTCCCTCGTGCAAGATAATACTTGATTAAAAGTGTCAGTATGGGAAAATATTGACTGATATTGAAATGTGAATGTGAAATTTTAATTACTCATAAAAATTAACAAGGATTATTGACTGATAGGCATTAATGACTCTAATGAAGGTTAGAAGTTTTCTTCCAAACAAATGATTAGCCTTGACAGTGGAAATGTAAATAGGAATCCTAAGGAATGCATAGCAGCCAACTCAGGGCCTTTATTTTATGTAATGCCAAGGCAAGCCAATCTCTGTAATACCGTAGTAATACTGAATTCAATTAACATTCATAAAGATCCTATTCTGTGGAAGGAACTGTGCCAGTATGGGGACAGAAAGACAAATAGTGAAAAACAACCATCCCAGCCCTCATTTTCAGATGGAATAGAACCTGTTCTCAAATATTCAAATGGTTTTATGATCTCATTACTATGTAGAGTCCTCCCCGCTATGTCCCCCTGCCTCCCCTCCCCACACAGAGTGAAATCCATCTTGACTGAACTTTCCATGTGATCCTTGCTTATCTCCTCCCATAAAGTCCAGATGGGGTCTCTAGCCAATGCACTGGGGAACTTTCCTCAATTTCTCCTAACAGTACCAAGGGGTACCACTGGAACACACAGGTCATTTAATACTTTATAACTAGCCCACAATATGCATATTAATATGAAAATAAATCAAATAAAATTATAGGGGGAAGAAAGTACTACTAAATGGGGGAAGTCAAATGGAACCTAAGACTGGCAGGGAGTGCACTGGAGGCAGGGCGCCCGGCTGGTGCAAAGGCAAGAAAGATTGACATGGAATGAGAGGCAGACAAAGCAAGTAAGGAAAATTTAAAGTACAGGTTGTTCAGTCCAGAGTGTGTGTGTGTGTGTGTGTGTGTGTGTGTGTGTGTGTGTGTGTGTGTGCGTGTGTGTGTGCGTGCAGAAAACTTGTTTCTATGTTTATATTTACACATAAGCTAGCCATGGTTCTTTATTTGAGTTAACCACTGGTTATTGTCAAAGCTGTGCTTAGATAAAGTTGTAAGAAGATATAATTTGCTATCAGAAAATGGTGTTTACATACCCCGTTTTGCTCCTTAACAGACACACTAAGTGCCTAGTGCCATTATAATCCCCTTTCATTCACCCCCTTCTGGCCAATCTAGGGCTTCCCACTATGTGGTTCAGACCTGCTTCTTTAACAGGACTCCAAGTGTGAGATCTTTGATTTCCCTCTTTCCTGCCTTAAAACTTACATTACTTCCCTTAAAATTTAGGGCTAATCTGATATATTAAGTTATACTTTTAATAATAACAGAAAGTATGACATTTAAATAGATACCTCTCAAGTAACATAATTTACATTTTAAAGGACATTTTTTGGAGACAATTTAAATCAAAAGAATCATAGAAAAGTAGTGGGAGAGTGGTTTTGGAACAAGATGGGTCTTTTCACAGGATTTAACTGATACACCATAAATAATATCTTACTCCTGTCCATGAAGAAGGCCAGGCTTTTATGCTTTCTAAGACTTTTAAACTTATTCTTGCAGAGTATCCAGGGATATTTCATCCTATAAGACAGATTTACTATGTGGAAAAACTGTAATCAATGGAGGGGCTTATTCATCACTTCTGAATAATACTAGGACAAGAGAGAAGAATTATGGAACTTTATACCTGGTAGGGACTTGGCTCTTATCTAGTTCAATGCCTTCATTTTATGGATGAAGAAATAGGTCCATGAGGAATCTGGGAGAACATGACTTGCTCAAGGTAAGACAACTCACTAATGGCAGAACCAATGTTAGAACCCAATTTTCCTGACCTTTATTACACAAATATTTTTCCCCACTAGTTTAGGAAGATGGTATAGTATGATTATGTCCTGTATAGAGTCTGATCAAACCTCAATGAATTCTGAACTATACACCAAATGGATTCGACTTTTTGCCTGTGACAGGCAATTTTCAAAGTGCTTTTATAAATTATCTCATTTCCTTATCATAACACTTCAAAATACACCAGGCAGGTATTATTATTATTATTATTATTATTATTATTATTATTATTATCATCATCATCATCATCATTTAAAACAAACCAAACCAAAAACAGAGGTTGAGAGATATCATGTTTTGTTAGGCCAAGTTCACATGACTAGTAAGTAGAAGAGTGGGTAAAAGAATGAACATCTCCTGACTCCCAAGGCCAGGGCTCCCCCACCTCCCCATTCCCCAGATAACAGGTTGTCTCTTAGGTCCCAGACATGATGTCTGACTAAGAGAGAAGCTTTTCCTTTCTTTAAACACACAAAATCCAAGGGTGAACTATGTGTTTTTGTACTCATTCTCTCTTTTTTAACCTAGTGATTCACAGTTATGCATAGAATATTATAGTGGCATTTCCTCTGAAGGAGCTACTTATGATGGATGTCAAAACCTTTGCATCCAATCTTCTAAGCTTTGTACCAGCAGTCAAAAGAAAGAGAAAAAATAATCTTCCTTCACCAATCCTTCCTTTGTAATGAGAATGTAAAAACAAACCCCTCACATTGCTCCCTTTGAATGACAGTAAGCTACCAAAGACATCAGAGAAATAAATCTGCACCATCTCCCCCTCCCTCTATACCTCCCCTTTGAAAAGCAGCAACAGACATCTGCACTGAAAAAAAAGGACTAGCAAATTGTGACGCCATTGGCCTTTTCACATGAGGTCTTGGCTGCAGGCTACAGAGATAGAAAATCTTAGAAAAATAATGGGATCATCAGAGGAAAATACTGATCAGGCTTGGAAAAGTGACTTTGAGATTGAAACTTGATAGTCATTCTCCCTCAAGAGGCACTGAGGGCCTTAACTTCCTTGAAGATTGTTATTATATACAGTCTTTATTATCTCACTTATTTCCATACTGCATAGGAAGGAAGCATTTCATAGCTGAGAAGTCCTAATGAAAGCATTAGGATTTTAAAATTTCAGTAGTGTCCAACAATATGAAATTTAATGAAAATTTTATTTTACTCATTGTATTCATTTCCAATTTCAATACTGTGCAAATGAAATGTAATACAAGTTTTATTTTACTCATTGTAAACAGGTTCCAAGTCTTAGAAGCTGATGTTAGATAGGAATGACTGCGTCAATTTCTTTTCCTATGGTACTTTTTGTTAGCCATGTATGCTAAATCTAGGGCTTATTCTTTCAGTGAGTAAGTGATGCAGGAATGGTGGGTGTTCGGGATCTTTTTTTCCTTGGGAGTAGCAGTGAGAGGGACATCAAAATCTGGATATTTGCATTCTACGGGAAAAGTCAGGAAAACTCTCCTTTTCCTATAGATTATCAACCTATTAGTCTCCTTGGATCCATTACTGGACTCTAACTTTATGTAAACTATCCCCCAACTGATGGAGAAAATTCAGATCTTGAGGAGGAACAAAGAAAAAGACTTGAAATCTTCCTATTCTTCCCCCATCCTGGTCGTCACCAAGCCCACAACAAACCTTATTCTATATTCACAACTGCCTGCTCTGCCTACACCATTGTGGGGATGCCACATGAGACAAGGTGAAAGAGTATGATGGGAGAGTGGGAATATGAAGTTATGAAGAGTTTTCTAGTATGTTTTCTCATCCAGGAAAAGTAGAATCAATCACAATGCCAGTGTACTTTGCTTCTATCCCTGAATTCTTCATCAGTTGTCCATGGAGAATACAAGACAAATGAAGAGTGGGAGCATGGAGGAAAAAAAACCACAATAATGGGGTGAAAAATACAAAAGGAAAATAATAATATGTGTATTCTAAAATAGTAATATCAACCAGATTATAAATTGTGGTATATAAATATAATGCGATATTTTTGTGCAACAAAAATGATGAATATAAAATATTTAGAGAATCATGAGAAGACGTGCAAACTGATCTAGAGTTAAATAAGCAGGAGCAAGAAAATAATGATGACTACAAAAATGAAGTGGAAAACAACACTGGTAAATGAAGTGGTCATTCTTAAGTATAGGAGATCTGTTGCAATGTCTGCCTCTCTCCTCTAAGCAGATGCATGATGGGCTGGAGGAGAAGAATGAACCATATGGCATCAGACAGGGCCAATGTGGTCTATGTTACTTAGATCCACTTTCTTTATACAATTAGGTAGTATAGTGGAGAGAGCATTAGTTAAGCCTAGAGTCAAGAAAACCTGAGTTCAAATCCAGCCTAAGATATTTCCTAGCTATGTGATCCTGGGCAAGTCATGTAACTTTTCTCTGTCTTAGTTTCCCTAACTGTAAAATGCAGATAATAATGGAATTTACCTCACAGCATTGTTTCCATAGTGCTTAGTACAATGTCCTCATTTTTTAATGAGTTCATTGATGCCCAGAGTTGTGAAGTAACTGCTCCAAGGTCACACAAGTAATAAGGCATAGCCAGGATTAGAGTCGAGGCTCTCAGATTAAATTCAGAGCTCTCTCCACTGCACTATACAATAGCTCATGGGCTAAAAGTAATGATGAAGGCCACTGATATCTGATAGAAAAGAAAGTTTGAGAAAAATAGTGACTATATGCTCTTGGAAGAAATTTATACTAGCTTATTCATGATTCAGAAAAAAGAAAACCTGTTTTCATATACCAGTTCAGAGTAGGAAAATATCTTTGAAAATAATATATTTCCCTCAATTTTATCTTTTCTCATTTTTGACAGCTTATGAGCAGAACAACATATCTATTTACTTGCCTACAAAAGATAGATAGATACATTATTAATCTTGAGGTATACAGCATTCATGGAATACATGGTATATTTTTTCATGTGTATATAGGATTGAGGTTTTATAAGCATGATTTAATTGGGATATCTGTTTGTAAATTGAAGAAGGTGAACATTACATTCTAAATGGAGAAGTTGACCAATTAAAGGGGAATACATTACTAACATTTATCAAACTGACACTTCTGCCATTTGGAAAATCAGGTTCTTGTTTCCACTTTAGCTCAAAGACAGCCCTGTTTTCATTTATAAAATGGTATTGGTGTTTGCCCAAGATTATCATATAAAATCATCTATTGGAGGTAAAATATTGCTATCTGGGGGTGTCATCACCTGTAGCATATTTGAAATTGATGCTTTCAAAATATCTCAGCTTTAACCCCAAATTGGAATTATTTAATCATAATGAGTTCTTTCAAAACGAAGACTATATTTATTTTGATGACCCGCAAAGCACCAAGCAGACATTCTGTGTACTTTTGTCAATAAATTTGAAATTTATTATTTAAGTTTATATATATATATATATATATATATGTCATCTGACTAGTTTTATCTAATATTAATCTTGTATTTAAAAGCAAATGTTTTATTTGCCACATTTTCATTACACATATTAATTATATACTATTAATAGGTCTGCACATTATTTTGTATAATACTAATGCAAATGATAACACTAACAACTTTTATTAAAAGCTAAAGGACATCAAGACATTATTAAAGAGGATAAAGTAGTGAGAAAATTTCTTAACTAGGAAGACTTTGCCTTCAATACTATCACTAAGTCAATAGACATTTATTGGGGACAGAATATGTGTGTGTATATTTATATATCCATATCTATATATGGGTGTATGTGTATATGTGTGTATGTGTGTGAGTTTGTGTTGTATCCTCATCTTCCTGAGAAACATCTCCCAAATGGTAGCAAACACACAACGAAATAGCCTGCTTGGAAGCAGAGAGATAAATCAAATGACTTTTTAAAATATCTCTTATATGCATGTGTCTAAATATTCTGCAAGACTAGACATTAAGGTACAAAATGCCTTCTGCTGCACATAGCCCAAGAGAATAGACTTTAGTTATGTATAGCTCTTATCAATTTATTTTTCAAAATCAAGTTGATATTGTCTCTATCCTCAAAATATTAATCAGGATTCAACACTTTCCATACAAAAGGTCTTACCTTTAATAAGCAACAGAGGGCAACATTCTATGAGAACTATGAAAAGGAAAGGAGAAGAAAGAAGGAAAGGAAAAGTAGGAGGAAAGAAGGAAGAAAGGAAAAAAAGAGAGAAGGAGAGAAGAGAAAATTAAATAAAGAATGAAAAGGAAAGACAAAATAAAAGGAAATGAAAAAAAGAAGCCATGAAGGAAGTTAAGAAATCATTCAGCTTCAGTGTCTGATTTTTGACCCAATTTTACTCTCTTTGAGTGTCATGAAAGGAATTTCTTATGCTAATGAAGGAAACTGATTTATTAGTGTGTCCCCCTATCTTCCAGGCAGCATTACCATGGAAACAGCATCAGTTAAGATGATTGTATATGTAGGTCATAGTTTAAAACAGGAAGTTTGAGCACAGAGGTAAAAGAAAGGAGGATGGCAAGAAGGAAGGGAGGGAAAGATGGCAGAAAGGAGAAAGGGCAGGGGAGGGAATAGAGAAGGAAGGAAGGGAAAGAGGGAAGAAAAGAGAAATAAAGAAGAAAGGGGAGGGGATAGAGTGTAGAAGGAAGGAAGGAAGAAAAGGAAAGAAGGAAGGAACGAAGGAATGAAGGGAAGGAACGAAAGGAGGGAGTGGGAGGAAGGGAGGAAGGAAGGAATGAAAGAAAAAATGAAGGAAGGAGGGAAGGAAGGATGGAAGGACAGGGATTCCATATTGCATCTTCCTGTGATACAATGAATAAATGACATCAATCAGAATGAATAAGCCTAATTGGAATATGCATGTCAACAGACAATATCAATTAAAATGGAGAAAGAAGAGAACTCAGTAACGACCAATGCATATACTTCAGCTAGATGAAGTCTTGGGCAACCTGATTAGCAGAAATGCCATCAATAGAAAAATTATTCCCTCCTTCAGGGCTTTGCTTTGTCATAAGTAGTTGTGAATGAAAGGTAATAATCAAGTTTTGCCAAGTAAGAGGCTCCTCTATTCCCAATGTGTCACATCCAGGTTTTAGGGCATCAGAAATGATCAAATAGAGCTGCATTCCCATTCTAAATGCAGGTGCTATTTCTCAAACACACACACACACACACACACACAAACACACACATACCTTGTTCAAATACACACTGCTCTTCCACCCCAATATTATCTTGACCTTTATATGATCTAGCTGATATTACAGGTTTGAAGGAATGGATTAGGACTAATTTCCAGACTTTTGTAATTAAGGGGAGTTATTCTTACTGAAGTCCAGAATAGTATCATAGACTTAAAACTTTACAAAAGTTTAGGGATATTCTAGTCAAATTCCTTCATTTTACAGATGAGAAAACTGAGGTAGAGAGATCTGATGACTTTTCCAAGGTCACAAAAGTGGTATGTGGCATAACTGGGTTATGGACTTAAGCCTGGTGGCTCCATATCCAATCTTTCCATTATGCTACATTGACTGCTACTCCTAAAAGAATCAGTCCCAAAACTTGAACAATCATTCAAAGTATCTGACAAGGGATAAGATGGTATCTTCACACAGAGAACAGGGAAATAATAATGTCAGTTAGAACACTGATGTAGATTGTACACCATCCCAGGTTTGCTAACATATACCTGAATTATTCCTAGTCTCTACTTACTTCCCTCCTACTCCCTAGCTGCTGAATACTGCTGGAGCAAATCATGAAAAGGAGATGGATGACCATAAATAATCATAAATCTGGATAATTTACCCTGAAGCTGAAGCTGGCCTCAAACTTTTGTTCATTTTTAATGCCCTACTACTACATTCCCTATAGTGACTGTTAACATTTTTTTTTCTTCTCTCAAAGCCGCAAAATTTTACCTGCAACTTTAGTGAAAAGATTGAGGTTACTAGACCTTGGTCATGTCCCCTTTATTTTTTGAAGCCCCACACGATTCTCATCCATTTTATTATCCTTCCATCCAAACTCTGAAAAGTAAGTAGGTCTCTTCCTTGATGTAACTAAACTAATCACTTGTACTATCATTTGTCTATCTTCCTATCTCCCAGTTAATATTAACAAAACACTTAACACAGTACCTAGTAGTTACTTAATAAATATTTGTTCCCTTCCCTATCTGATAATGCTTTAAAATTCCCCTACTTACTCATATACATTCAATATCTCTATTGACTTCAAGTTACAAAACATCCCTGTTCTCCCCTATACTAAAAGCAAACAAAACAAAACAAAACAATAGAAACAAACACACAACAACAAACTCTTCCTTTGACTTTGGCTTTCCTTTAAACTATTAGAATAATTCTGGGCCAAACTTCTATAAAGGGTAGTATGTCTCCACTGCCTCCTCTTCCTTGCCACCTACTAACTTCTCAGGCCATAAAAATTTGCTTTTGTTCCAACTATTCTGCTGAAAATATCTCTTCCAGGAGGAAGAGAAGGGTGCAACCATTCCTTAAGTACCTTCTATTTGATGGGCATCATGCTAAGTGGTTAACATAGATTATCTCATTAGACCTTCAATTTTACAAATGATTATATCTATATCCTTGACTTTTTCTCTGCTATCATCCATTTTTATCTCTTTGTGTCATTTGCCATTGTGGAACACCCCCTCTTTCTCAATACTCAGTCAGACAATGATCTATAAGTTCTTACTATGTGCCAGACACTGTGCTAGATGGTAGGGATCAAAAGAAAGGCAAAAAGTGCTATCCTTGCTCCTGAGAGACCTCATATTCCAAGGAAGCAAACAAATAACTAGGTACATTACACACACACACACACACACACACAGACATATATATATATATATATATACATAACATACTATACAGGGCATCATGTACACATGGACATATATGTGTATGACTATAAACATACATGTACATGCCATGCATGTATAAATATGTATACATGTATGAATATGTTTGTATATATATACACATATATTTGTGTGTATATGTACATAGTAGCCAGTGTTCCCTTCAGAAGATAGGATCTGAGCTGAATCTTGAAGGAAGCCAGGTACACTAAGAGAATCAGTCAGTTTAAAGGCAAGGAGATGGAGTGCCATGTTAGAAGAAATGCAAGTAGGTCAGTGTTACTGGATTTAAGAGTGCATGGAGGGGAGTAAGTATAAGAAGATAGGAAAGGCAGGAAGTAGCCAGGTTATAAAGAGCTTTAAATGCCAAAGAGATGAGATCATATTTAATCCTGAGGTAATAGAAAACTGATGGATCTCATTAAGGAAGGTGGTGACATGCTCACACCAACATTTTAGGGGAAAAATACCTGAGACAGCTGAATTGAAGATAGGTTAGAGTAGGGTGCAGGGAGGGCAGAGAACGACTGTAATTGTTTAGTAATAGTTGATGAGGGTCTGAACTAGACTCGTGGCTGTGTGAGTGGAAAAAAGCACGTGACAATAGGATATTCTGGGAAGGTGATGGGTTGCATAAGTGGGGAGAAGGAATGGTGAGTCTAGCATAATACTGTAGTTGAAAGACTGGGTGATTGGGAGGAGAGTGATCCTTTCAACAGTAAGAGGGAAGTTCAGAAGAGGAGAAGACTGGGGGTGGTAAGTAGTGGTAGTGAGTTCTATTTAGATATATTGAATTTGATATGCCTAGGGTGTCTCATTTACAGATGATGAAACTGAGGCAAAAAGGGTTAAGTGACTTTCCCAAGGTCACACACCTAGTAAGTATATGGGGTCAGATTTGAACTCAGGGAGATGAGTCTTCCTGAGTCCAGAACCAGCAGTCTATCTATTGTGCCACCTAGCTGCCTTTTGTGTTTGGCACATAGTGGGTATTTAATAAATGTTTATTGACTTGACTAGATTGGGGGGAGGTTTAATTTCAGGGACAAAGGATTTTTAATAAAGGTGGAGAGGGAGAGAAAATGGGTTTTAGGGGCAGAATTTGGAATGAAGATAAGTGATCTTTGGGAATATAGTAATACATTTCTCCAGTACTCAAATGGTGGGTAGAGAAGGGGGAAAAAGAAAGAGAAGAGAAAAAGGAGGGGAGAGGAAGGGAGCAGGGGAGAGAAAGAGAAGGGAGGGGAGAGAGACCAAAATACAGCGTTTTGTAGATATAATGAAAAAAAGAAAGAGGAATGGACTTAGAGTGAAGAACAATCGACTTACTTGTTAATTCCACACTAGAGCTTCCTGCTTAAAAAAAGTTTCTACCCTATATATGAAAACAGTGAGTATAAGGGAAACATTTGAGGTGTTCATAAAGCATTTGATGCATGACTATCATTCAGGAGAGAGACTTCTTCCTCTGGATTTCATGACAGGTATACTTTCATAATTTTCCTCTTACCTCTCTGGTCATTACTTCTCTGCCTTCTTGAATAGCACACATCCTCCTTCTCCTTATTTTTAAGTGTGGATTTCCCTCTAGATCCTATCATTAGTCCTCTTTTCTTTCAATGCTCTCTTCCTTTATAAACTTTCATCCATCCCTATGACTTTAACTATCAATTTTATTGGAAAAAAAAACCTTTCCAAATATTAATTTATTATCATCCTCTCTCCAGAGACTTATTCCAACATATTGCTATATCTATCCACCTAGATACTGGCATTTCAAACTGAGTATGCCTCAAACTAAAAATCTCCAAAAACCATCCCCATTTTGAATCCTCTGTTTCTGTTGATGACACCATGTTCTTAGCCACTCAATGTTATATCCTGAGAGACATCTTTTTCTCTTCTATCTCCATCACTTCACAATCCAAATTGTCAACTAGTAAGCCATTTTAATTCTGTTTCTGAAAGAGTTTTAATAGCGGTCCCATCTCTGTCAAATCCCCTGGTGGCTACTCTGTTCAGAGTTCCCACCTACATTATGATGATAGCTTCCTAACTAGTCTTCTTTCCTCCAGTCTATATGTTTTTATCTTTCATATTCATATCATTTCACTGATACTATTAATTCTCTACTAAAATATATCCATTGACTTCCCATTGCCTACCAAATTAAACAAAAACTAAATGTGGCATTCAAGATGCTCCACTGTATTGTTCTACCAAGCTCTCTTTTCAGCCTTTCATTATAGGTCGCTCATTCTGGATTATAAACTAGGCCAAATTTGGCCCCTAAGTCCCATTTTTTTCTCTCTCCACCTTTATTCAAAAATCCTTTATCTGTGAAATGAAGCCCTCCTCCCCCCAATCTAGTTGAGTCAATAAATATTTATTAAATACTCACTATGTGCCAAACACAAAGGGCAACTAGGTGGCACAGTGGATAGAGTGCTGGTCTTGGACTCAGGAAGACTCATCTCCCTGAGTTCAAATCTGACACCAGGAACTTACTAGTTGTGTGACCTTAGGGAAGTCACTTAATCCTTTTGCCTCAGTTTCATCTTTTGTAAGGTGTGCTCGAGAGGGAAATGGAAAGTTACTTCAATATCTTTGCAAGAAAACCCTAAATGGGTTTATGAAGAGTTAGACATGACTGAAAATTAAAAACAAAGCAAAACAAAAAATTGAAGTGCAAAACACTGTGCTAAGCACTAATCCCTCTCCTCCCTCCAGAAGGTGAGCCTGATCTCTCCCTCCTCAAATTCTACTTTCACTTTTTCCGATTTTCTCATTTCTACTCATCTTCCTCTCATAGCTATCTTAGGCAATTATCCTCTCCCTCAAATTAAACTTCGGGTTCTCTGAGAGTAAGGTCTGCCATTGCATCTGTCATTGTATTCACAACACCTCACACCACACTTTGCTCCTAGGGGGCTCTTCAGGAAAAACAAAACAAAACAAAAAAAAATATTTGATTTGTTTTGTTTTGTTTTGTGATCTTTTTGTTAAGTGATCTTTAGGAATATACTAATGAATTTTACCAATGCTCAAGTTGTGGGTAGAGAAGGAGAAAAAAAAAGATGGGAAGGGAGGGGAAGGAGTACAGGGGAGAAAAAGAGAAGGGAGGGGAGAGACACCAAAATATGGCACTTTGTTACTGTGCTAAAGAAAGTAAGGGGAATGGACTTAGAATGAAAAACAATCACCTTACTTGTTTATTCAACACTAGATCTTATTGTTTTTTTTTTTTTAATGTCCCTACCCTATACATGAAAATAGTGGATATAGGGGAAACAGGGCTGGTGTAAGTAATAAAAAAAATAGAAAACTTGGGTGGGAATCTAGACTGGTCTTGCTGCCTGTCTAATATCAGGCAAGTTACCCTTTCGGAATTTTAATTTCTACACATGTAAATGGGATTAATGATATTGGCTCTACCTACCCTATAGAATTATAAACCTTAGAGTACTAAATAGATGTGAGCTAGTAGTAGGGCTATTGAGTTGGAAAAGGAAAATCTCTTCTTTCAGAGAATTAATGGAAGGTTTAAAACTTCCTGCAAGGCTTAAATAAATGGTGGATCAATAAGAACAAGACCTTTTGGTCATGCCTGGAGATATGATGAGATTGCAGTATCTCACATATACTCCGGCATGTTCATGCATGCACACACACACACACACACACACACACACACACACGCACACAAGTGCTACAATCTATGATGTATATTTAGCACTTGGAGACAACAGCCCAAGAGTAGGCTCTCTTTCTCTTTCCCCCTCCCTTTCTTCCCCCATATTCTTTTTCTTAAATGTTCTTCATTTCCTTTTTTTTTTTCTTTCTCTATCTGTGGGAAGTTCTGAGCTGTTAGTAATGATATAAGAGAAATGATTGACCCACAGTGCAAAAAAGCATCCTTATCATAAGGGATATATTTGGATCTTTAAAAAAGTATAGTCTTAGAACCTTCCTATTTCCTGGCAATGTTGGTATCATTTCATTGAACCCACGAGTCTTCCTATTGCTCTCTGAAGTGTACTAATTCCCCTAGCCAGGCAGGGATGGCGTGAGGGTTAGAGGGGGTCAGAAACCTGCCTGAAGACAAGAAATGATCATTACTGTACATTGCTTAATTCAAACCCAAATTAAGTGACTTTAGAAGGATGTTTGAATAAAAATAAAAAGAAAATCAACAATAGTTTGCTTAAGAAAAGGCAATTTGCACACACATTGCCACCAACACCTTACAACACCATTGACTACATGTGGTGTTCAATCTCAAGAGGAAGCTTGTATAGGTAATTGTATATTTGTCTCATACATTCTGTCTCTGAAGCCAAGAGCTACATACAATATTTGCTCAGAGTTTCGTATAATCAAAATAGGGCAGAACAGAAGATACATAACAATTTCCCTCCAAATATACATGCTTATTTTATTCCACAAATTAAAAGTAAAATTAAATTTTTGAAAAATAAAAATCTTTACATAAGTTATATCTAATTTATTTTAAAGTCATACAACTTTATTTCTTTTACCTTCATATGTTTTACATTGTTTAAAGTAACAAAGAGTATAATAATCTTGATGTTCATCTTTTAAATAGAAGTCCTCTGTATGCAAAAACCAAATACAAATACCTATGTACAGACATACATGTGTGCACATAGAACACCCCCTCCCCAATTTAAAAAAATATAGAAACAAATGGAGAGAGAGAGAGAGAGAGAGAGAGAGAGAGAGAGAGAGAGAGCGAGCGCAGGCCCTCTAAACCTCTTCTTTCTGGAGCTGCAAGAAGGGAGAATGATTGCAGGGCTGCTTAAAATTGAATTGTCAGTCTTTCCTCTGCATTTTAGCCATACGAATGCCAGACAATTCCCCTTCTTACTCTCCCTCATCCCGTCACAGCCACAGTAAACTAAGTGCCTAAGAGTCCTACATTTTACGCTTGACCAGGGGTCATATTGAGCTTTTCTTTGGTCAAAAGCAGGGTGCATGTTTAACTTAGAGTAAAAAGATGGAATGGAAAAAGTTAATTATTATTCTATTGTTTTGCTAGACATTTTTAAAAATATGATTTAATTAATGTTAATTTCAGGTCCCTAATATACAGAGATTATATATATATATATATATATACACACATATATACATATATATGAGTTTGTGCACATATATATGTATGTGTATATATAGATGTATAATATTATATATATATATATACATACATAATGTATATCACAATGAAATGTTGTTGGGATAGGAATCTCCTGGTGATATGGTACGAGTGGACAATCCTCTGAATTGCAGCCAATACATGATATATTTTCAAGTTCCATAAAATATATAACCAGTGTAAATGAAACTACCTCAGTTGCCCAAAATCACTTGTCTGTTCCTCCAGTTCCACATTTATTTTTGTTCCTTCAAGACAGGGACACAATTCTTTTTCCTTATAGGTTTAAAGCTGTTTCCTATATGTCATCATCAGCCCAATATCCATCACCATCAGCACCAATGCTACTTTATTATTTACTTATTAATAAAGTAACTAGTAAGATTCTGCCAGGATGTCCATAAAACATGAGATGTAGCCTTTATCCCTTACCCCAGACATAGTACTCCAAAGGAAACAACCTCTCCTCTTTACTTTCTTGCTTCCCTATCCCTCAGTTTGGTACAGACAGTTTGGACTTTGGGACTGAAGGAATGGGGCAAATAACCTGAAGGGGTGTGTGTGTGTGTGTGTGTGTGTGTGTGTGTGTGTGTGTGTGTGTGTGTGTGTGTGTGATTTAACTGATCTATGGAATTAGGTCACATCACTTTGGTGCTAGTTCAAGATGAAGAGCAAAGGAATGTTTCTGCATAGTTTCTGCTTTTTGCTGGGCCTTTATATTCCATAAGCATGCTAGCTCCGAAGCCTGCTTTGCTTCAGGTTGGAAATTAATTACTCCACCCCTCTGGCCCTACCATCACATCCTGTGGGCCTTCTTTAATTAGTTGTTCCCTTAGTCTCTTTTTGGTCCCTTGGTGAAAACTTGAACTCAGCCTTAGGAGTGTTTGTAAGTGTTTGACTTAATCTGGGGGAAGGTGAGTTATCCTGCCATCACTAATTCCCCTCTGCAGCTCACCCAGTGTCCGGGGTCACTGTTGCATCCTCTTATGTGATAGTCTTTGGCTAATTCTATTTGTGGGTGCTGCAAATATGTCTCTGACCATGCCAAGGGGTACATAGGTAACAAGAGGAGAAATGATGTCTACTGACACTTACTGCTAAGTAGAGGCAGATGCACAGAAGATGAAAGCAAGCTTCCCCTTGGGTTTAAGGACAATCTTACCCACTTGCTTTTCCCAAGTAATACCAAAACAAGAGGAATAAGAACATACCGTATATAGTTAGAACAGCTACATTAACTACAAAAGCGAGGCTTGGGATAAAACAGGAGTCTGCAGGCTTGCTTCTCCAATGGTCTTATTCACATCTGCCCTTACCTATTTAGTCTGAATGATGACTATTCTCTCTCTGTCTCTGTCTCTGTCTCTGTGTCTCTCTCTCTCTCTCTCTCTCTCTCTCTCTCTCTCTCTCTCTCTCTGCCTCTGTCTGTCTCTGTTTCTCTCTCTCCCTCTCCCTTTCCCTTTCTCTTTCTATTCTATCCCTGTCTTTTTCTTTCTGTCTCTATGTTTGTCACTGTATCTGTCTCTCTCTGTGAGTGTATGTCTGTGTCTCTCTGTGGCTGCATCTCTCTCATTCTGTCTCTCTGTTTCTCTCAATGTGTGTCCCTCTGTCTCTGTCTCTTTGTCTTTGTCTCTCTGTTTCTATGTGTGTGCCCGTCTTTGTTTCTCTGTCTGTCTCTCCCTCCTCCTCCCCCTGTATCCCTGTCTGTCTCTGTCTCTGTCTCTCTCTCTATGTCTCTCTGTCTCTCTCTGTCTCTCTATCCCTGTCTCTGTGTCTCTGTCTCTATATCTCTGTCTCTCTGTCTCTGTCTCTGTCTCTCTCTGTCTCTGTCTCTGTCTCTGTCTCTCTGTCTCTGTCTCTGTCTCTGTCTCTGTCTCTCTCTCTCTCTCTCTGTCTGTCTGTCTCTCTCTCTGTCTCTCTCTGTCTCTCAAATATATAGGGGAAATTGCCTGCTTTGGGATGAGGAGTAGCAGGTGTCTGATAGCTTCCTGAAAAGGCAGACGGAATAGGACAGCGCTGGGTATGGCAATGGAGAAAGAGAGAGGGGGAGGTGATGAGCAGAAATCTAGAGCTGAGTGAAAAGGAGGTGCTGGCTGAGACTTGATCCCGCATTAGCCTGTAGCCCTGAAGGTCCCGCCATTGCAGGCAGCTGGAGTCTAGTCATCCTCTCCTACCTGCCTCATCTTGAGGGATCAAGAAAACCAACCAAAGGAGCAATTGCAAGTCTCCACTGAGCCAAGATCCTTGTAGCACCTCGGCTCCTTACCTGTAAGCTACAAGTTATAGGTGACTGCCAGAATCTGGAGGATATCAACTAACTACCAGCAGCAGGCGTAATCATGGACCCCAAAGCTTCGACTTAGGGGACACCTGGAAGACTGCAGCCCCCCAGTCCCAGAGTAGGCAGAGTGACAAATTTACGTGGGCGAGTCTGCCCTGAAATCTTGTGGGTACCCCTTGGAGCCCTGACGCTGCAGTTGATTAGGAGATCTGGGAGGGGCAGAGAGGGAAGCCGGAGCCTTTGGAGATAGAGCAAGACTGGAGATGTGTGTGTGTGTGTGTGTGTGTGTGTGTGTGTTGGGCGCGCGTGCCTTAGCGCTGCGGTCCCCTTTCTCTTTACCTCTAGCATCCAGATCCTACCTCTCCTTTACTCTCCCCCAGCCCGCTTTCACCACTACAGTTACCACTTGGCAGAAGCCATCTGGAGCCTCCCTTTAAGCTTTAGCCCAGGCGCAAGATGGTCTCCCCACTCCCCCACCCCCTGACGCCAACCCCCCCCAACTCCTGTGCAATGAGACAGAGCCTCAGAAGCCAAAGGAAAAAGTGGGCGACCCCCGACCCATCTTGCTTCAGGACAGTGCCCAGGAACCCCTGACATACCAGATCCACTCTAGTAAGAGGAGTCTGGAGAGGAGAGACCAGATGCCCACTTGTCTTTTCAGGGATGAATCTCAGCCTGCGGGTGGTGGGCGAAGGACTGGAAGGAGTGCGTTTATGGGAGAATCATCTGGGCGGGTACTGCTCCCTTCCCTCCATCAAGTCCTCCTAGAATCCACCCTGGCTTAGGTCACACTCTTTTCCTTTGAGAGACTGTGTTTGCCCTTTCCTCCTTCTCAGGGTATGCACACGCATACATACACATGCACCTTCGTCAATTTTTGCTCCAAACCCACCCAACCTTGAAAGCCAAAGTTTCTTTATGAGAATCCCCTGGGAGGAGAAAACACCAGCAACACACACACACACACACACACACACACACACACACACACACACACACACACACACACTCACACACACACCAAATCCAAAGGGAGTGCGCAAAACGGACGCCCTCACTGCCCAAATCAAGGCCGGCCAGGCTTAGGCTTGAGGAAGAAAGCAGGGAGCTCCTTACCTGATCTCGGGTTACCAGAAGTTGCATACACTCCCTGGTGCAGCCGATTTGCTTTTCGAAATCCAAGAGGAGCAGGGAGCAGCGGGCCACCAAATTGGAAGCCCGGGCATGTGGTCTCTCAGCAAAATGCTCGGAGTCCGGAGCCAGCCGCTTGCTGTCTCTCTCCCATGATCTTCCAAGAGAAGAGAGAAAGATTAGTTAGTACCGCGACAGCGGCAGGGGAAGGATGGGAGGTGGTAGAGGGAGGGGACCCGCAACTGTTCTAGAGAGCCTCAGACTAGAGGCTCAGGGTCCTGGCTTGAAAACAGAGTTGGTTCTCACGCGTCATATAAACACAGGGCACTCAGCAAAGCTTGAACCTTCCCCCAATATCCACTCAGTCCGCTGGCCCCCGCCCTCCGCACCGATTAACCTGAGATTCTGTAAAGGAAAAAAAAGGATTTTCAAACCTGGTTTTCACCATTGAGATGGATCTGGAGGGGCAAACATAATAGAAAGAGGAGTACAAGGGATCTGGAAGGCGGGACGCATTCTCTTCCAGAGAAGCTGAGAAAAAAGAAGGCAGAGTTGACAGTTGGGGAGGAAACACTCCTTCGGTTTGTCCCTGGTTATTTCCTAGTAAGAAATGGCAAAATCCAAGAACTCACTCACTCGTAGGCTGTGTGTGTGTGTGTGTGTGTGTGTGTGTGTGTGTGTGTGTGTGTACACTAGGGTTCATCAAACTGGTGTTACAGAAATGTGTATTGTGTATGTGTGTTCCATTAGCTGCAATGGGCAGGCAATTTCTGGAGAGAACATTTACAATTTTCTTTCAATATGATAGGATTAGTTGCTAATGAAAGCTTTCCTCCAATGAGAGCCTCTCTGCTCTCTGATTTGGTATTCCCAATGAGCAAAGATGACAGCCTTTTCTATGCCCCTTTCCCTCTAGTTCCCTCCTCCATTGCAACCTCCCAACCCTCTCTGGATTAATTAGGATCACAAGTCTTTATGGACAATTTTCACATCAAAACCACCTCCTTTTAAAATTTTGATTACTAGAAACTTGAAGCAACATATAAGGAAGGACACAGGGTTGCTTTCAGATGATTGCTGATGTCTGACTCCATGTATCAAGGTGGGGGAAACTTAAATGTCAGTATAGTTTACTTTTTAAACATATTACTGTGCTAAAATATTCGTGGGTTGTTTGTTTCTTTTGTTCAATGATGAATTCCAGCAAGAGGCTGATTAAAAAAATTAATATTTATTATATACATATATAATATATCTCAACTAAAATTTCTCAGTTTCTCATTTCTCAACTAACAGTCATCAGGCTGTAAAAAATATATTTACTATGAAATAGGAAATGTGAAAAATGGTCTTGAATATAATCATACTTTGGCCTTACTAGTACTGATTTTTTTTTAAACTCTGGCCTGGACAGGCTTGGCTTAATATGTGTTTGTATGTGTGTGTGTGTGCGTGTAGTATTATATGTATATATATATATATATATATTTATATAGTATCATATGTGTATATAGTATTATATACATAATAAGTATATATATATATGTACTGTATTTATTTTCAACCATATGATATATTCATTTTCCCAGTACAGTGGCATTTTAATTCATGTATCAACCACTTGTATATTCAATTCAGCTGGCACTTAGTGAGTAACTCATTTGCCACACATATGTGGTATTTTGATAGGAGCTAAGAGAATGTGACTGAAAAGTGTTGTGGCACTTTATACATTGAAATTAAGATGAGTAAAGTAAGACTCAGTGCTTTTGTTTTTAAATTCATGCTTAATGTATTTCCCATAAATACTTACTTTTAATATATATATATATATATATATGTATATATATCTTGCCTTCAAAGAGTTTGCAGTCATACTGAAAAGACACGAGGTACACATACGTATAACAATTACTAACCATGGTCAGTCAATTTCTCAACTCAAATTCAACTGTTGGCTTAATTCCATACAATTTCTTCCAGCTTGAAACAAATCCTTCTAGGGGAATGTATTTGTACATCTTTTTAACTCCTGTTTCTCAACAGCAAGTACACAAGACTCCAAGGCTAAAGGGTGCATCCAGTTCCTTTTAATTTGAACCACACGGCAGGGAGGTTACAAAAAGAAAATTCATGATGAAGGTGGATGCAAAAAGTCATTTCAAACTCTCTCTACTTATAGGCTAGGGACTGGCACTATGATTTAATTAATAAATGTAGGAACCCCAAAGGAGGACACTCTCTCCCAAAATAGGTAGGCAAGTTTTGTGCAATTCACAGTGTTAGGGAATTGCCTAGGTACTAAGAGAATAAATGGTTTGCCTTGGACCATAGAGCCAGCATGTGTCTAAGGGCAGGATGTCAGCCCCCCAATTTTTAGGCCTTACTCTACCCTCAGTTCTGTGCTGTTTTTCCACTTACAGCTAAGAATCATATTTTTACCTTCTTCCTTCTATCATTCTACCTTCACCCTCTAGCTCTGCAACCCATCCAACCCCACTCCACATGATATAAAATGAGAAATGAAACTAACAAGATTCTTGGAAAATAAGAGAAATGATGGATGATCATAAGGATTCTATGTCAGGCTTGGAGCCTCCCAAACTCACTGAGCATGAAAACCACTGAATTCAATCCATAACTCTGAAATTCTCTCTTCCTCAGGTTCAAATCTGGGAGGTGAGTGTGCTCTATACTTTTTTTTTTCATCCTCTAAATTCTCCCCACCCCAGGATAGGAAAAAAGAAACCCATTTAGCTAATTATATATATATATATATATATATATATATATATATATATATATATTTCCTAATTCAATATCATTTTAGTGAGGCATAAAATGTTTTTAATATACCTGAAAAAATTTAAAAAGACCCATCAAAATAGAATTTATTTAAAAAATCATTAAAGTTCAAACATGTATTTGCTGGGGAAATTAGAAGCATGTTCAATTATTCTTAGCTGTTAGCTGCTTAAAAATTCCAGGTTAGGAACTGTTCTAGTGGGTCAGATCTATATTCTATCCAGCTCAGTATTCTTTTGCCAACAGAAATTCCAAACAACATGCCATAAGAGGGCATGGTTGTCCTCCCTTAAAGATTAGCTGTATACTATCTTTCCTTAGCAGTTGTTTATAACTGTCATTTGTAAGATTTTCCATACTCCTTTTTGAAACATCCTTTTCTCCATATATTCCACCTCTTAATGGGTGGAGGAGTGGGGGGAGTTGAACTCTATGAATCTCCCACCCTTCCTCTGAAATATTACTTCCTTTATTTGTCCTAATTTTTTTCCAGTCCAAGTTTCAAAGGGCATTTACTCATATCTCATCTTTGTGTTTTTGCCCAAGTTGTACCCCCTTCCCCCCCAAACACACACACCTGGAATGTTTCTTCTCTCATTCCTACCATAGAATGTCTAGCCTCCTTTTAAAGCCAAGTTCTAGCTGCTTCCTAGAACAAACATTTCATGATTCCTGCCCCAGTGTCCCTATCTATAATGTCTTTCCCATCCCTATAAATTACATTGTATATATTATGTGTTCAATTTTCTGTGTTAAATTTTTCTATAGCCCAAAATATAATGTAAGCTCCTTGAGAGTAGCGACAATTTTTTTTTTTTGTCTGTGTCCCCAGTACCTATCAGAGTGGCCAAAACATAATGTTTTTTAAAAAACTGATTGTTGAATGAATGTACTACAATGAATCATAACTTAGAATCTGGTGAATAAGCCTGGGTTTACCTTGTTTGCACCATTTTTACTTTTGTAAAATTCCATGACACCTCTAATTTTTTGTCTTTTAAAACAAAAGTTTTTTCTTCAGTCCTAATCTGAGAAACCTAGGCTGTACTCACTTGATCCCTTCCTCCATCTGTCTCATCATTTTACTGTGTCATCTCTGGATGTATTTTTTATTTCTATTATCTCATTGTTATGAGTGGTAAACAGAATTGTATACAATATTTCAGAAACAGATGTCCCATAGTTTTGTTTAAGTATAGTATAAACACTTCAATTTATTTCTTGTTTGAAATACATATTTTATTGGGTTTGCAAAGTATTTTATTAACTTTGGGTACCACCTACCAATACAATGGACCAACATACTTCATGCAGACTATGTCATGAGTTTCAAGTCCTCTTTTTCTGAATCATGAACAACGCCTCATACACTATCATTTTATGCATGTAGTTTGGATTCTTAAGTCCCTAAATACATTTGTTTGTACTTATATAAATTCATCTGTCACTTTCCTTCTTAACCTCATGATTTAAAGATGTTTTTATAGTCTATCTCCATCTGCTTAGCTCTTAATTACCTGCAAGCTTTCATTATTATCCAGAGACATATATTTTACCATGTATCCTTTCCTAGACCATTTTAAATTTATTAAATAAGATGAGTCAGTTAAAATCATGGAAGGATACCAATAGTTGCATTTTGTCATTCAAAATAGGTTATCACATCCCAATTCTTTATTTCTTCTTTTGAAATTAATTCATTGTCCAAGTCTGCATTCCAACAACCAAAATCACCTGGTAACTTCATTTACAAAAATGTCTTCTGAAGGATAGCAACTTGTTAAAGGTTTTGTAAAAGTCTTAGAGACAATGGGACATAGTAGAAAAAGCAGCTTATGCCCAGACTTGTATTTAGAAAGATTAGGGATCAGAATCTTGCCTGATATATGTATAAGTTGAGTAGCCACGAAATACTCATTTTTGAAGATTAAAGTATACTGTAAGAATTACTTGGAATAAAGCAAAATAATTATTTTAATATAGAATATACATTGTTACTTTTTAATTTTAAAATTAATATTCAATATTTCCTCCTTTTCCTATAGTCACTGGTTTGTTTGTTTGTTTCTTTTTTGAGGGCATTAACATTGGGGTTAAGTAACTTGCCCAAGGTCACACGGCTAGGTTTTTGTTTGTGTGTGCGTTAAGTGTCTGAGGCCAGATCCGAACCCAAGTCCTTCTGACTCCAGGGCCGGTGCTCTACTCACTGCGCCATCTAGCCACCCCTAGTCACGGGTTTTACATAATTTGGCATTGTGTCCACATTATTTTAACATTGATTCTTCAATTCTTAAACATTAAACAATACTTTAAAACATTAGAAATTAAGTGTACATGTAAAATATTTCACTTTGACAAGCCCAGATTTGATTATAACTTGTAGGTTATTGTTCTTCTTGTTGTTGCTATTGTTTTTGGCTTTTAAAAATGAGGATGGTCTTTCTGTCTCATGTAGGCTGGGAGTGGAGTGACACAGAAGTTTTGAGCTGATCTATTTCTGACCTAAACTGATTTGTCTCTACTTAGGCAGCCCAATGTCCCCTCATCCTGGAATGGTCACATAATGGTGTCAGATGGTGCAGACAGGGTTTTAGCCCTACTGTGGCTCATGACACCCTAACTCAAGCAATTCATCAACTTCACCCTAATCATTAGCAGGGACTTTAGGTTTATGCCACTACATTCAGTCCCATAGAATTTCAATGAGTTTAAATCACCTGACTTAAAGAGGGTCACACAGACAGTAAATGTTTGAGGCCAGTTTTGAATTCAGGAAGATGAGTCTTTTTGACTCCAGGCCTGGTGCTCAATCCACAGTGTCACCTAGCTCCCCCATACTGCACTAAAACAGAATAAATACTAACCCATTCTCTTGTTAGGTGCCTTTGAAAAGTATTGCTTCCTTTTCTTTATAACTAATTAGGTCATTTTCAGTAATAGCTAATTAGTTCTTAGTTTTTTTTTCCTTTTCTTTTTTAGTCACTCTTTTATGATTGAATTTTAATGATCTGGCTTTACTATGAGATTTAATAATCTGTGAGATTCTTGATATCTCCACAACAACAGCTGCTACAATACATCTAACAGTCACTGAAGTGTGCTCTTTAAGAGGGAAAATGTCTGTATGTTGCCTTGAAGTAAAATACATTCTTAAAACCACAGGATTAAAAACACAACCAAAGAGAACAATGAAACAAATGTACATGGCATGAAATAAACATCTGATTGATAGAGGACTAACAAAATGAAAATATCAGCTCAATTTATTCTTATTTAGTCAGTCAGATGTTACCAGTTATCCTGGTGTCAATTGAGCCACATTTGCATAGCCATTGTTGTCATGAAATGAAATCATATTGAAATCATTGCTTGCTACAAGAAATGCACATACTTTTTTTAAATATTACAGATGAGTTGATAATTTGCATTAGTGAAATCCAGTGGGAGTTCCTTCAATGGAAGATCCCTGCATCAATAAGATACTAAATCAACACAAATAAAATAGAAAAGAAGAAAAACTCAAAAGCAAAAAGCAAACAAACAAACAAACAAACAAAAATAAACCCCAAAACATTCATGGCTTTTTTGTAGTTCTCCACTGTCAATATACCTCAAGGAATTATTTCTCCTGAAGAAAGCATAAATCCCCACTGGAAAACTACAGAGCCTCTTTATGTGTGGTTGCCAGGGTCTCAACTTCCTGTAAGGGTTGACTTTGAAGTCTTGACACAGCCTACTACTGGACCTGAGTGTAAATAAGGTCATCAAGGGAGGAGGCAGGTCGAAATTCTGAGAGTGTGGTACATATTTGATTGTGAACACGTTGATTTCAGTGCAGCAATAATTAGACTTCAGTAATTAGATGCACAAATCAGCACTCTATCAACCTGGAGTAGATTAAGAGGGAGACAAGTTCAACTCAAGTGATTTCCCACCAGGTATGGCTGCCATCACAGTTCTTTCTGTTTACAGATTGTCAGGGAGGACAAGCGCTTTGCACATGGAGGGGGAGGGGCAACAGAAATGAGTCAAGATCTTGACATTGTCTTTCATCTTCCTCTCCTGATGTAAAGGAACAAGGGAAAGATGGAACTCATTGGCAGGCAGGCTGCTTCTTCTGAGTGCCTGCCAAATGCCCTTTCCTTTATATTGACCCCATCTTAATATATGGTGATGCTTGTGGGAAAAGAGTTGAGGAGCAAGCAGCAGTGTAGGAAATGTATTCTTTATCAAGGAATTCTTAGCACTTCTTTTTGCTCATGTAAATCTTATTAACACCTCATACCCACTGGCCTTGGATTGTTCAGCAATTTTACCTGCATTGTGATTTCAAACCCTCTAGCTCTTAGCTACAAAGATTAGTTCTTTTTCTCAAAAAAAAAAAAAAATCCTAAGGCAATTTTTTTTCTTCTTGGTCCAATTCTAGGAATATTTCATATCCAAATAATATTTGATGACAGAAAACAATGCTTCCTCCCCCCTTTCTCTATTTTTTTCCTTTTCTAGTAGCTTGCCATCACAGCTGTTTGAAACCATTCCTCTCCCAGAAGTGGTGGTGTTATCCAGACCATCTGAAAACATTTACTGCTGCTGAGTCTAAAATATTTAAAATACAGAGCTCTCTTTCAAACAAGGAATATGAAAAAAAAAATTCTACCACCCTGCAAAATGTTAAGCAGCTGCTATAGAGATAAATCAGTGTTAAGAATGCAGAATGAAAAGGCCACGTGGAGCACATGTTTACTTAGGGAAGCCTTTTGTGAGTGTGCCTGTGTGTTTCCTACCAAGAAGCAGGGCTAGGTGATGGCATGAACCCTTGGGAAGAAGAATTTGGAAAGAAAAAAGGCAAATCGGTGACTGGCTAACATACCTGCACCCTCTGCTGACTACTAAGTTTCTGGTGTCCCACGACACCATCTAACCCTTTTCAATTTATGAAAATTTTCTTTAAGAATCTAGGCTCAAATTTTTTCAACCAGCATCTTATCTATCCAGGTAGGAGGTCAGGAATACTGAAAGCCCTTCCAGTTCATAGGTAAATCCATTGTTTTTCCCCTCTGGGAAAAACCAGTGAACAACTCCTATGCTGAGTTGTTACCAGGGCAGGATGACTGGGGCTTTGCACTGGGGTATGTGTTTCCTTCCATGATCTAATATTAACAATGATGATAATATTAAAATGGCATTTTAGCTTTTGGTCTCGGGCTGCTGCAGTGTAGAGGGCAGCGGTGAGAGGCGGCGGAGGCAGAATGTTGGCTACCAGGGTGTTTGGCCTCGTTGGCAGGAGGGCTATTTCCACCTCTGCCTGTGTTCGGGCACATGCAGGTGTGGTGAAGACTGAAGATTATAGTCTTCCAAGTTATGTTGATCGCCGTGATTACCCCCTTCCGGATGTGGCCCACGTCAGGAACCTCTCTTCCAGCCAGAAGGCCTTAAAAGAAAAGGAAAAGCAGCCCTGGAGTAAACTGTCTTCTGAAGAGAAAGTCCAGTTGTATCATATCAAATTCAATAAGACCTTTGCTAAAATGAACCAACCCTCAAATGAATGGAAGACTATTGTTGGAGCTTCGATGTTCTTCATTGGCTTTAGCGCTTTAATTATCATCTGGGAGAAGCGCTATGTTTATGGTCCCATCCCACATACCTTTTCTGAAGACTGGGTGACTATGCAGAGCCAGAGAATGCTGGATATGAAGGTTAGTCCCATCCAGGGGTTCTCTGCCAAGTGGGACTATGACAAGAAAGAGTGGAAGAAATAGAAGAAATTGGGGATCATGCTTCCTGTTTATTTGAACCTCTTCCTTGTTCATTCATGTATGTGCAACCCTGAGCATATTTACTGGAACGTTCTAAGTAATACATTAACAATGAGAATAAACAACTGGCTTACTTGAAAAAAAAATGGCATTTTCACACACTATTTAATTTGATTTCATTTGGTATTCTTTTTTTTTTTTTTTTTGCTTTTCTGAGGGGGGAAGGTAGGGAAGTTAGGCTTAAGTGACTTGCCCAAAATCACACGACTAATTTTTGTGTTAAGTGTCTGAGGCTGGATTTGAACTCAGGTCCTCCTGACTCTAGGGCTGGTCCTCTATTTACTATGATCCTCTGTTTGTCCTTCACATTGTGGAACCACAGTGGATCCATGCCCCTGCAATTCTCTTCCCAGTTCTTCTTTAGTTATTTCTGGGAGCTCCCATGAGATTGCAATATACCCAATAAGAGGAGATTATCCCCGAGACACCCCCCTACACACAAACACATACACACAAACATGGATTTTTGACCTTGATGCTAGAATTTTGAGCTACTGCTCTGCTCCTAGGAGTGTCCACTATTCACCAAAGAAAATTTATCTCTTGAGTCTGAAATGAAAGTGAGATGATGTTTCAAGGGCAATTTGTAGAAGTATGAGTCTTTCACAGTCTTCTGAAGTCCAAGGCTGCAGCTGCTAGTGTATCCCCCAAATGTCATCTCACCCTCCCTTCTTTGAGGGTGACTTAGGCAATGGGGACCAAAGAAAGCAGCATCTTTCCAAGTCTAATTCAAATGAATCTCACTGAGTCCATCTCTAAGCAGAAGGCTTTTTACTTAAAACAGACCTTCTCTCCTAGTGGTGCGCCCAAGGAAGCGTTCCCTAAAGGTTGATTTACTGTGCTTAATAAGATGGATCCTGAGCATTTTGTCCTTTCCTCTTCATTTAATCAGCAAGGTGACTGAGTACTGGGCTTTAGTGCTTCAGAATACAAGGGATCTCTGACTGTTGACAAACTTCTGAAAGATTAGAGGAAGGGGGCTCCCTAGGTTATGTCAATGAATATGCTTGCTTCTCCAATATTTTTTTAAATTAACAAATGCCTTCATGGAAGGAGACCTTTTTTTAAAAGGATGAACACTATTAGGCCATAGTGGTGTGGGTATTGAATTCCTCCAGTAACATAGCATTTGCTTTAAGTTCTAAAGTATACCACAGTGTGTCCTCGAGGGTTAATTGAGTCAAGAAAGTGTGTCCTCTTTCATAACCACATAGTAAGGGGTGTCAAATCCCCCACTGCTAAATGATCTAGCAAATTCCTTGATCCTTGCACCTCTATGGCTGATGAAGGGATGTGTCATATTAGAAGCTAAAGATTGTCTCAACCTACTCAGAGGAAACTTGGGCATTGTCTGATGAGTACAGAAGGTGGAGTTTTCGGGATGAAGGAAGACTTCCCTAACTATAGAAGAGTGGCAGGGAAAAAGCTGACCCAGAAGCTTATAGTTATCATTGGTAGAGGACAGTGGTCATATTAGTAGCCTGAGAACTGGCTCAGAACTATCTTAAACTTGTACTGATTTTAGTTAGAATCAGCTAGGTGGCATTGTGGCTAGAGTGCTGGATGTGGAGACAGGAAGGCCTCAGTTCCAATACAGATTTAGACACTTACTAGTTATATGACAGTGGGCAATTCACTTGACCTCTTTAGTCTTATTTTCCTCATCTCTAAAATGGTGACACCGATGCTACCTACTAGGTTGTCATGAGGATTAAAAGGGTCAATTTATGAAAAGTACTTAAAAAAGCTTAATGCTATATAAAAAAAATCTATTTACTCTTTCTATTATCTCCTTAATGTCCTTCAAAGCTCTAGTTGGAATGACTCTCCTCAGCAATCACTATGCATTTTTACATATTTTTTCATATGTGTCTGTATTTGTGTATGTATAGTTGAGCTTGTGTATGTATGTATGTTTATGTATCTATTATGTATGTATGTCTATATATGTATAGACACCCATATGTTCATGTATATGCATGTATATTTTTGCATGCACACACACATATATAATATAAAACAATAATCAAATAATCAGTTAACCTTTACTAAACAACTAATGTGTGCCAGATACTATTATAGTTGCTAAAAATACAAAGAGCCCCCCATAAAATAAGCACATCGTAGGTGCTTAATAAGTATTTATTGATTGGTATGTGGTAGACATATGCTGCATATCTTAAACTTTGGTTGCAAACCTTAAAGTGCTGTTTTATCTATAGAGTTATGTATGTATGTGTACATAGGAATATACATAGTGTATATATGTGATAATTATTATATATTATAGTTATATATATGCTTAGATTTGTATTGCCTAGGAAGGAGTCTCCCCTAACTCGTACTGGCACTCAGTTCTGAAGTAATGAAGGCACGTACCACTTCTCCCAACTCCTATATTATTACTACCCTTTAGAGAAACCCTGACTCTAGTCTGTCTCCGGAGGAATAAATCACATAATCAGGACTGGGACAGATTTATTGGCACCTATGCCCTGCCATGAAGTGGTCAATAAACTCCTGTTTGGGATGATGAATGATGCAATCCCCACTGCTTCTCTTTCTTAGATAAAGCTCACATCCAGCTAATTAGTAATAGCAGAATTTGTTGATTTATATGTGCTGCTGGCTATCTAGAGCACAGTGGGAAGGAGATGATTGGCCTAGAGATTGCTGCAGATGTTGGGAAAGCACCTCATGTGGAGTCAGCACAGGGACATTCAGTCCAACTATGGGCTTCTGGGATACTGTCCAAACGCTATTCCAACAAGTGATACTATACTGGGAAACACTTCTTGTCTCTTGGAGCCTGTTGTGGGATGCAACAAAGGGTAATGGGTAGCCTCAGTATAGGCCAGAATCACTATGCAAATTCAATATCAGCAGAGCTCCCAGTATACCTCTGAGTGCAGGAAGCTAAGGCCTATGGTTGACTATAGTATCTGGGGCTACCATTTCAGAACTAGCAGGAATGGACTGGTGTGGGGAGATTACTGGTTTTTCCTTGTATATTTCTTTGACCTTGTAAGTCTTTCTCATGTGACTATTGCCTACATTTTACAATTGAAAACCAAGCACTGATGAGAAAATCAATCAGGCTAATCATTGCTTCCAGTATCCCTGATAGGCCTATTGGGTTAAATCTTCCCTCTTTAAAGTGGATAACACTAAAAACTGTTACTATTAATTTTAATACCTTGTACTTAAGTGGTGATTCACAGTAAAATGACACTATTGATAAAATATCTGAGGTTTCAATACTGGATTTCATTTATTCTATAGGTGAAAGGAAGGAAGATTGGAATCCTTTTGAATCAAACATCCCTCATAAATATGTGTCATCAAAGATCTCTATGGAATTGAGACTAGTCGATAAGACCAAAAACATTTCCCAATAAAAAATAACGGTTGCCAAAAATCATGAACAAACAGTTTTTATGAATTCAAGTGTTTCACAAACATCTCTAGGTCATTGGAACCTGGATATATGCATGATTTAACTCCTGGCTTTGTGGTATATTTATGACAGTAATTCACTGTTTATATAAGGATGATCTATAAAATCACTCCCATATATGATCTCATAGACTCTCTCCTCTATTTAATTTTTCTTTCAGTTAAGTAGGGGGCAGACATTGTATCACATTTTTATAAATGAAATCAAGGGAAGGGAGCAATTAGTAGCTCTTGGGTTTGTTAGTAGAGAAGCCTAAAATATTGCAAATAGCCCTTTAGTAGCTGGCCAGCGAGCTATGCATCAGCACAGGCTTTCAAAGTCTGTGGATCTCATCACTAAAAATATTTTACCATGTCCCCACCCTAATACTAACACCTGGGAACAAGGTGACTGTGAATGTATCTAGTAATGCATTTTATTGACACATCAGAATTGTCATAATGATTCACAAACAGAACTGTTGACCATGAATCATAGGCTTTCATTAATCCTGAGATAGAGTTCCAGGTTGATGAAGAAAACAGTTAAGAGTTGGATATGGTAATAGTTGGCATGATTGAATGAGGAAATGGAAACTTGTCTAGAAGTGTGACTACCTTTATGGTGAAGATATACTTGGGAATAATCACAATAAATTATATTTATGTGCACATACTTTCTGTTAACAATACAACGATAGCCGCAGGTCCACTATCCCAACATGAAACTTCTCCAAATTTTCTGTATACTATGGTAGGTGAAAAATATGAAAGAGTAGAAGAGAATTTTCCAGAATAAGGGCATCTAGTAGACTGGTAGGCTCCAGAGACTTTGAGCTGAAAATAACCTTAAAGATCATGTAGTCCAAATCTTTCATTTTACTGATGAGTAAACTGAAAGCTAGAGAGAAGTAAATTTTCTGATAGAATGCAGTAGGGTCTGGATTCAAATTCAGATCTTGTGATTCCAAATTCAGTAATATTAACATTGTACCATGTTGGTTAAAGAAAGGTAGTCTGGTTCCTCTTTCTTAGGGGTGGTATTTAGGTGGAAAATTTCTTTCCCAGGAGTATAGATGTTGATTTAGTTATTTTGTTGTCTGACAAGGCAGGGAAATAAGGTAATGGGAAAAGGGGTAATGTAAACTTGACACAAATTACATAATGGCTATGTGGGGTTATAGATGAAGAAATTCTCAATGGGATACTAATTATTGATCCCTCATTGGGTAACTTTCACCTATGATTTTTATACCTTTATTTCCCCAGATACTACACCTCAGAGAAGTTAGGAACATTACTTGGTAACTAAACCTAACAACATTATTTCTGGCTCAATCTCTGCCATCCCCTGTCATCTTGATTTTTGTCCTGCCATTATACTTTGAAGACTATGAAAGAGATAGTGAGAAATCAGTCTTTGTGCAGCTCTGTCTCACATAAATCCAATTCATTCTCAAGTCAAGACTTATTGTGTCCTTTATGACATCCTTGATGCCACCATTCCTCTTCAAAAAAGAAGGATGAACAACAATATCTTCCCAAGCTTTGCCTCTAGGAATCTAGTATAGACTCAATAACACTGAAGTATCACCTTTCCTAAGTCATTAACAAAATATGTATGCTCAGGCTGTATTTGCACATATAGCATAATGGTCTGCTTTGTGTTGAATGATTATTTACTTGAGACCAAGGGAAAAACTAGAGGGACAAATTCTCAGGCCAACCTGGTGTTATAATTAAATCAACTCAATCTAATTAAATTCTACAAACATTAAATACCCTACTATGTATAAGGAACAGAGTTAGATGCCTGACCATAAAAAGACAAAAAGAAAACAACTCAATTCTTACTCTAAAGAAACTTAGATTCTAGGGGTAGCTAGGTGCTGCAGTGAATAGATCATTGTCCCTGCAGTCAAGAGGACCTGAGTTCAAATCCAGCCTCAGACACTTAACACAAAAACTAGCCTTGGGCAAGTCACTTAACCCAAATTGCCCTCTAAAAAGGAAAAAAAAATAGATTCCATTCAGAGGGATAAAAAAATGTAATAGCAAGCAAACAAGTACTTAGTGCCTTGTTTCAGTTGAGCCTTGCAATGATTATATAAAGTCTTTGTTAAGAAACAGAACTTTTGAAACCCACAGTGGGAAGAACTTACTAATACAACAGGAAGGGGTGGAAGAAGGAGGGGTTACTGACCATATAAAAGTAGAAGCACAGGCTGGGATAGAGCAGAACTGAGAAAAGGAATGGTTGTGGAGGCAGCACTCTGTTTGTCTGTTCTGTCTGTGTTGATTTTTGTTTGTGACATTTTGTACAAAATCCCTGAGACCTTACCGGAATCCCTGAAAGATAATTTTCTTTTTGTCTGCTTACAGAAGTCCTGGGGGAGGGTTTTGGAGGTCCTGGGACAATACTGATGATGTGTTGAGTTCTCAGACCTTGTTAGTGAGTCTGTGTTGATTTCACAGGCAGATGGTGAATTGATGATGGCTCTGGCAATATTAATGAATGTTGTTTGGCTCTGTCAAGCTTTGTCTTCCCAGAAATAGAAACTACAAAGGATTTAAGGTGGACTGAACACTATGAGCTTCAATATGGAGTGGGAACTGGATGAACAACTGAACAAGGATCTGGATGAGGAGCTGAGAGTTGTCTACCTGTGAATCCAGGTGATGGTTGGTTGAATCCCAGCAAAAGCTGGGACCCATGGAAGAGGAACCATGAAATTCTAGAGCCAGCCTCAAGTCAAGATGAAAAGACCTTTTCTTGGGTACTTAATGCTAACTGAGAAGATCATGATTTACTGTGGTTTAGGGGTGGAGAACTTTGACCTTCATACTTTGTGTCCCTTAAGGATGATTGAGTTAAGGAGTTACTGAATGATCTCTTTTGTTTAAAACTGTGTAGCCACTTTGGTGAAAACTATGTGGCCACTTTAGTGATAAGTTGTTATGTTATAACATTGTGAATGCTGTAATTTGGCTTATGTGAATGTTTTTCTTTAATTTACTACTGAATAAATTGAGAGCTCACTAAACTATGTGATCAGAACCTTAAAGTTGTTCACAGCAGCAGTCCTTTGGAAAGTTGCTCATCCTTGGCTTTTCAGTAAATTCATAGAATTTTGAAGGATAAGAACACTAACAAGCTGGTCAGAAAAAGATTTACTTACTGTAAGAGGTAAGTAGTTGACCTAATTTTTAAGGAAGCAAGGTATTTTAAGGACCAGAGGTGGAAAGTAAGTGGATTACACGTACAGAGGACAACCTGTACAAAGGTATGGAGATGGGAGAATCAAGTGTGGTGCAGCACAGAGTACTGTGTTTGACTGTGTTTGTAATCAGATAACATGGCTTCAAATATAATTTCAGCTAACTACAACCTTTATGACTTTGATGAACTCATCTCTATGTTCTTCATTTTGTTTAGTAGTGATGGTGGTAGACTACAAGACTGCTGAGGTACATTCCAGCTCTAAATCTTTAATTATTTGATCCTAGGAATTTTGAGTCATGGGAACAGTTAGTTAATATACTATTTTGGTGGGAGTATAAAGTACATGGAAGGAAATAACTGCCTTGAAAGTCAAATGAGAATCATATATTGGAGGTCATCAAATGCCAGACTGAGCAACTTATATTTTATCATAGAAGCAATGTCTATCCATGGAGGTTCTTGATCATGGAAAAGTTAGATGTGTCTTTGGAGTATTGACATAGAATTTATGTGATAGATGAATTGGGGAGAGAAGAGACTTGGAAAAGAGAGACCAAATAAAATTTTTTGGTTTATTGCAATAGCCCAGGCAAGAGGTGGCACAGTGGTTAAAGAGTTGGTTCTGGACTTTGGACACATCTTCCTGAGTTCAAATCTGATTTCAGATACTTACTAGCTGTGTGACCCTGGGAAAGCCACTTAACCCTATTTGCCTTAGTTTCTCCTCTTTAAAATGAGTTGAAGAGGCCCAAGATGGCAGCTAGCCGTTACCGGCGTTTCCTCAAGCTCTGTGAGGAATGGCCTTTGGACGAGACCAAACGGGGCCAAGACTTGGGCGCTTATCTGCGGCAGCTGGTGGCGCAGGCCTTTCGGGAAGGAGAGAACACCCAGATTCCTGAGCCTGAGACCTGTGACCAGATGTATGAGAGCTTAGCACGACTTCATTCAAACTATTACAAACACAAATATCCACGCCCAAGAGACACCAGCTTCAGTGGACTGACAGTGGATGAATGCGGGGTTGTACTAGCTACAGATACCTTGGAAGAATTTAAGGAACTGAATAAAGGGTTATGGGAAAAACTTCAGGATGAGTTTGCCACCAAGAGTCCAGATGAGAATATTAAGGAATAGCCTGTGTCTTTATCCTCCCCGTGTACATGAGTGTGAAGCCTTGTATATTGCCAAGAATAAAACTGTCCCTCCCTCCAGCTAAAAAAAAAATGAGTTGAAGAAGGAAATGGCAAATCACTCCAGTATCTTTGCCAAGAAAGCCACAAAGAATTGGACACAACTGAAATGATTGAACAAAAACAACAGGCAAGAGATGATGAAGATCTGAAGTAGGGTACTTACTGACTGTAAGGGTGGATATAAAGGTATAGAGAGGGAAGGTGCTATGGAAGTAGAACTGACAAAATTGGCAATTAATTGGGTTGCAAGAAAGAAGGGAAAAATCAAGGATAATTCAGATTGCAAATTTGCATGAGCCTAGGGATAGTGAAATAGGGAATTTTGGAATGAGGATGTACAAGGAACAAGCATTTAATAAGCACCTACCATGTGCCAGGCACTGAACTAAGCAGTGATCATAGTAGGGATCATGGGATCATGGGATCATAAATTTAGAGCTGAGAAATATCTTAGAGGCTATCGAGTCCAAGCCCTTAATATTAAAGACAAGATAACAGAGATTAAGAAATATTAAGTGATTTGACCAGGGTCACAAAGCTACTAAATGTCTATGGTAGGATTTGAACCCAGATCTACTTGACTGATTTCAGAGGGAAGAAAAGACATTGCATTTTGGTTATATTGATTACTCTCAAACTGGTTAGGGTGGAACTTACCTAGCCTCATGAAAACTCAACAGAGTCAGATATGAAAGTTTAATTGAAAACTCTGGGAAGATTTTTGGTATTTATTTACTGTTAGGGCCAGTGAAATTTCTATGGAATTTGCAGGTTTTGGGTGGACTATTGTCTCTAGTGACCTACCTTTATTTACTCCTCTATTTTATTTCTAAACAACCCTGGCACATATATTGCTTTTGATGACCATAGGGACTTACATGAACACGTTGGTATTTGAAAATGTTTCATTTTAATTTATATTTTAAATGTTTAATGCCAGTAAGTTATTTCTTACTTGATCTGATTGTGTGTCCTGCATCTATATTACTGGGCAATTGTGGAGAATACATTGGACTTAATCTAATTATACAAAGGTGATGATACTGGTAAGAACTATAAAGAAATACGCCAAGAACACTGAAAGAGATTGGAATTGAGAAAATAGAACATGAAAACTAATGTAAAAAGGCAACTACTAAGAGAAATGAATCATCCTAATAGAGCATATGTTCAATGGCTTAAAGAGATGATGACACTAAAAGCAGTGTCCATCTCAACATCCAGGCACATGAGTATTAGAAAGGGAAATAAGATCTGCCAGGGAAAGGCACTGATCCATTGCTTTATCAGAGCTCCTTGGCCACAAAGGGCTTTTCTCCAGAACTGAAAGCTTTTAGCCTCTCAGATGGAGATCATAAAGGTGATGCCTTTAGTTTAACAAAAATAAGGTTTTGGACTTGGAATTTGTTCTTTCAAATCTGCTCTTTCATTTCCTCTTTCTTATACCTTTGAATGGTGACAATTCTCTTTTCAGAAACATTAAGGCAGGGATGCAAATAATGTATTCAGAATAGTCAGGGTGGAGGAATGGTACTGTGGTTGTTGGAATTGAAATCTTTGGCAGTCTAGTTGCCAAGGATCAGGGTCAGTCTGATTTTCAAAGCCAATGTGACATAGCATCTCTGAAAATGGAGCAGAGTTGAACTGGAAAAATTAATCTAAATGCTTTATTAAGGATATAAATAGTATCTTCCATGCTAGTTTCACCAAGCACAACGACTCTAGGGAGACACAACATTTTGGAGACATTCCTGTGTGAGTCTATATAAACATGCACAGTGTTTGTTCAGCTCCTATTTAGACCTGCATAATGCAGACTTCTCTAATGCCTAAGTTGGGGGCTGGGGTAGGTAAGCATTTCATGGCAAATTTGCAAACAGCAGAGATTTTTAGGTGAATAGAATGGGTGATAGGAGGACAAATCCCATAGATTTATAAGATTAATATATAGATTCCTTTTAATAAGTTTGCATTGCCATCATAAACATTTGTACATTGCTTTCATATAGTGATCATAAAAATTCTTTAAAAGGTATGCCACCAAATATTTATGGTTCTAGCTATTTCTTATGCTTGTCATAGTAAATCAATAAGCATTTATTCAGCACCTATTATATGCAAAATATTGTGCTAAGAGCTGGCGATACAAAAAAAGGGAAGAAAAAATTTTCTTGTTCTTAAGGATTTCACAGTATAATGAGAGAGACAATATGTAAACAACTAAGCTGTTGTTCAGTCATGTTTAACTCTTCCTGGCTCCATTCTGGGTTTTCTTGGCAAAGATAATGGAGTGATTTGCCATTTCCTTCTCCAGCTCATTTTACAGTTGAAGAACTGGCCAACAGGGTTAAATGACTTGTCCAGGGACACAAATCTAGTGAGTGTCTTAGGCTAGGTTTGAACTCTGGAAGATGAGTCTTCTTAACTTCAGGCTCAGCACTTTATCCACTGTGCCACCTAGCTGCGCCAAACAACTAGGTAGAAACAAGGTATATGCACAATTAAGTGTAGATGATATCACAGGGAAGGCTTCTCATAGAAAATGAGATTTTAGCTGAGAGTGAAGGAAGCCAGGGAATCTAAGAAGGGGAGATAAATAGGGAGAGAATTCCGTGAAGCCAGTAAAAATCTTTAGAGTTGTAAGATAAAATGTTTTTTCCCCTGGCTTCACAAAGACGTTTTGCTACATATAAAATTATTTTGACTGATAGAGTAATACAATCTTTTTTAAAAATGCATCTGACGACATTTGGAGACAATAATAGTGTGAATTTAAGTTGTGTAAAAGAAACACAGTAATCCTTATATAAGAGCCTTTATGATAATCCTTCATTTGCCTTGAAATGTCAATGAATGATCAACATGAGTGAATATTCCTGATAAATGAAGCTCACTATTTTAAGTACCAGCACTGCCTTTTTATGTTAAATATTTTTTGAATCTTTCTGAAATTAATTTTATAATCCCCTATTTTCTAAGAGTATGGCAATGATGCTATAGCATAAGATCTAAAATATGGCAGACAAAGAATAAAAAAAAAACCTAGAGTTCTACTATTACCTCTGTCACCAACAAAATTTGTGACTTTGGACAAATTATTAAAATTTTAGGTTCACAGATTTATAAATATATTTAGAGGTCATCTAATCAAATCCCTGCATTTTACTGATGAGGAAGTGGAGGCCCAAAAGAGTGCAAATGATTTGTCCAAAATCATGAGTGCTAAGTGACAGTTGGCATTTGAGCCCAGGTCCCCATCCTCAAGCGTTTTACTCCTTGTACTGTACCATACTGAGTTTATCTCCACTTCACTTTCCTTATCTAAAAATGATGATGTCAAAAATAAATTCCTACTCTTAGATTTTATATTTAATTTAATTATTTCTTAATGTTCAAATGTTATTTTTTGTGAATAGCATATAATTTGCTAAGTTGGAAATACAGTAATTCCTCCCAGCATTATTTAGATATGTAGAATTTTTGTCTATATAATAAAACAGCTCCAAGATTGTTGGGCTTTTGTTCTTCTGTCTTTTTTTGACAGTTTTTCATCTCTTCTTTCACTTCCTACCTATGTACCATCCTTTTCAGCCTTCTTTGTTGGTTCATCCAGGATCTTCATGCTCTCTAAGGATGGGTGTCTCTGAGTCTGTTCTGGGTGCTCTTCTCCCTCTATACTATGTCACTTGATCTCATCAGCTTCACAGTGGCTGATGGAAGCTGATGAGATATCCATCAGCCTGTGTTCAAGTATCATCCCTATGCAACTAATTCTCAGATCTATCTATTAAACCCTAACGTCTCTCCTGACCTCTAGTTTCACATCTCCAACTGCCTATTACATATCTTTTTATTTTATTTTATTTTATTTTATTTTATTTTATTTTATTTTATTTTATTTTATTTTATTTTATTTTATTTTATTTTATGAAAGTCAAGAATACTTCTTTTTTTAAAGCAGTTGGGGTTAAGTAACTTGCTCAAGGTTACACGGCTAGTCATTATTTGTGTGTGGCTGCTCATTTTCTGAGGCCGGATTTGATCTCGGGTCATCCCAACTCCGAGGCCGGCACTCTTACTCACTGCGCCACCTAACCGCCCCTTTAGGGCAATTGGGGTTAAGTAACTTGCCCAAGGTTACATGGCTAGGTTTTTTTTGTTTGTGTGGATTAAGTGTCTGAGGCCGGCTCCAAACTCAGGTCCTTCTGACTCCAGGGCCGGCGCTCTATTTACTGCGCCACCTAGCCGCCCCAAGAATACTTTTTTAATGTATGCAAAAGGTGCTGATATAATTGTAACCCTAAATGATAACCTTTTCAGCTTCTGGACATTATCTCACATCAAATCTTTAACCTTGATTTAAAGGGACAGCACTTTAGTCATACTGACTGGAATAAAAACTTCAAAAACAAATAATGTCTTTAAAATTGGGGCAGATCCTTTTCATTAGTAGAACATTGCTTTTATTATGTTCTGTTTTTTATTTTTTATTTTATTTCATTCTGTTACAAAGTAATAGTATGTAGTTTTTTGGGGTCCTCTTTTTTGGAGGGGGGAAGGCAGGGAAATTGGGGTTAAGTGACTTGCCCAAGATCACAGAGCTAGTACATGTCAAATGTCTGTCATATTTGAACTCAGGTCCTCTTGCCTCCAGAGCTGGGGCGCTATATACTATACTACCTTGCTGGCCCATGGGGGACCTCTTAAATTTTTTTTAAACAAATGCTTTATTAACTTCTGTTTTACATCATTCATTTCCGCCAGATTTTGAGTTACAATCATTTCCCCCCCCCCATTATTCCCCTACCAACCTCCCAGAATAACATTCCCACAAGATATCGCTTCCTCCAATCTGCTCTCTCCCATAAATTCTCCCATACCCCCATCGACTTTTCCATTAGAGGAAGGTGAATCTTTGTGTCCCAATGCCTGCACATCTTATCTCCCTATTACAAGCAGAAGAGTATTAATAATAGTATTTATATATATTTGAAACATTTAATGTTAAGACCTCGAATTTCAGATCCATTTCCTTCCTCCCTTGTCACCCATTCCCTCTGGGGAGATAAGTAATTCAGTATATGTTGTACATGTCTGGCTATGCAAAACATTATCATAGTAGATATATTGTACAAGGCTGCTTATAATTCCTTCCCACTCATCCCACCCCCCACCTGGTCCATTCCCTACATGATCCTGTCCCTCTTCTATAGTGGGTACTTCCAACCTCCCCTCCCCCCAAGGATGCCCTCCCATCCATCATCCCTCCTCTCATCCCCCTTCCCCCTATTCTGCTGCAGTTTGAGATATCCCATTTAGTATGTATGTCATTCTCTCCCTGAACCAAATTCAATGAGAATGTGGTTTTGCCTTTTTTGCCTTCCTATTCTCCCCCTCCCTTGCAACCACTTCCCCTTGCTTCTTCTACATGGGATAGTTTACCCTAGCCTGTCTCTCCCCATCTCCTCTTGCCACTTTCCTCTCTCACCTCATAATTTCATCCCTTGATTATTCTCCCTTCCCAACAAATTAAACCTATGCCCTCTATCCATATATAACTATAACCATATACACACACATTCACATAGGTATTCATATGACCACACCCCCTTCTTCCATTATTTTCATAGTGAGAAAGATATCATCAGTCCCAGTTATTGATTTTCCATATAGGAATGTGAATAGTTCAACTTTGATAAGTTCCTTTTGATTTCTTTTCCCTGATTAACTTCTCAGGCATCTCTTGCTTCTTGTGTCTGGATGTCAAATTTTCTATTCAATTCTGTTTTTTTCCTCAAGAATGCTTGAAAGTCCTCTATTCCACTGAATGACCATATTTTCCCTGAAACAAAATACTCAGTTTTGCTGGGTAGGTGATCCTTGGGTTCATTCCCAGTTCTTTTGCCCTCTGGAATATCATATTCCATGCCCTTCTATCCCTCAGTGTAGAAGCTGCCAGGTCCTGGGCTATTCTGATTGTGTTTCCACAATATTGAAATTGTTTCTTCCTGGCTGCTTGTAGTATTTTCTCCTTGATATGGGGATTCTGGAAACTGGCTATAATATTCCTGGGAGTTTTCTTTTTGGGATCTTTTTCAGGAGGTGATCTGTGGATTCTTTTAACCTCTATTTTGCCCTCTGGATCTAAAACATCAGGGCAATTTTCCTTGAGAATTTCTTGCAGGGTGATTTCTAGGTTCTTTCTTTGATCATGACTTTCAGGTAGTCCAATAATTTTTAAATTGTCTCTCCTGGATCTATTTTCCAGGTCAGTGGTTTTTCCCATGAGATATTTCACATTGCCTTCTAATCTTTCATTTGTCTGGATCTGCTTAACAGCACCTTGATTTCTCACAAAGTCATTAGCTTCCATTTGCTCCAGTCTAACTCTGAAGGAATGAATCTCCTCAGTGAACTTTTGAGATTCTTTTTCCATCTGGCAAATTCGACTTTTTGGGGCATTCTTCTCCTCATTGCCCTTTTGGGCCTCCTTTGCCATTTGAGCTAGTCTATTTTTTAAAGTGTTGTTTTCCTCAGTCAGGCTGTTGACCCTCATTTCATACTTTTCCTGCATCCTTCTCATTTCTCTTTCCAATTTTTCCTCCACTTCTCTTATTTGATTTTTAAAGTCCTTCTTAAGGTCCTCTATGGCCTACAACCCACTCATGTTTTCCCCTGGGGCTTTTGGAGCAAGACTTCTGACCTCACAGTCCTTTTCCCACTCTATGCCCCCAAAATAGGAGTCTAGGGTTGCATTTTTCTGTTTTCTTTGCCTTGGCATGTTGCCACTTAATTGCTTGACTTTGGGGCTTGTTGCCACACTATGGCTTTAAGGCCAGCTAGAGGAATTTTCACCCCGAATGTGTGGGGGGCAACTTCCGTTTCTGGCAAGCTGTAAACCCACCCACAACTTCCACCCTAGATCACAATCCAGATCCAGGGAGGTTAAAGCAAGAGCGATTACCCCCCAAGACTCATCGCTGGATCTCCCTACAGTTAACATGCAGGCCGGGAGCTGGAGCTGCCTCCGAAAACTACAAAATGGCGTGTGTCCTCAGTGGCTTCTAGCCCCCAGGGGAGGGAGCCGACGCGTTGCCCAAATACCAGTCCCAAAGTCCATAGGACACTAACCTCTTACTTTGTCCTAGGCATGTCTCTGTTGATAATTCTGGAGTCCCCACAGCTCCTGGTGCTCTGGGGTTCCTCCAGCCGGCTGCTGGCCCTGCCGCCCTGGGGCTAAAACCTCACCTCACGGGGACCTGGGCTTGGCTTGGCTCCCGCACTCTGAGTGCTGCATGCTGCCAGGTCCCAGACTGCCTCGCTATTCCTTCCTGCAGGGCTGCTTGGCTGTCCTCAGCGGGAGGTTAGCTTCTCTGTGTCGTTCTGTGGGTGCTGGGGCTCCAGAAGTTGTTCAGAGTCCCCTTTTACATAATTTTTGGGGGAATCTGGGGGCAGAGTGGCTTGGAAGAGCTGTTTCTATTCAGCCATCTTGGCTCCGCCCCCCATCTTTTTTTTTTTTTTTTTGCCTTTTGGAGGGCAATTGGGGTTAAGTAACTTGCCCAAGGTCACACAGCTAGTTTTTTTGGTTTGTGTGTTCGTTAAGTGTCTGAGGTCGGATCCAAACTCAGGTCCTTCTGACTCCAGGGCCGACGCTCTCCTCACTGAGCCACCTAGCTGCCCCACCTATTAGATATCTTGAACTTTATATTCTGTAGATATCTTAAACCAAATATATCTGTAACTGATTTTTTTCCTTCAAGTCCTTTCCTTTTCATAATAGCCTAACTCATCCTGAGGGTGCAATCATGATAGCAGCCTAGTATCATCCTCAGCTCTTCATTCTTTTTTACCCCACTATATTCAATATATTATAAAGTCCTATCAATTCTACCTTCACCTCTTTCACATATACCCCTTTTCTCCTCTGACCCAGCTGCCACCCTTGTCTAGACACTTTTCACTTCCCACCTTGGCTATTACAATATTTTTCTGATAAGCCGCTGTAATGGCAAGCAAAGTAGTACTCTGTTGTTTGTTTCAGCTATTCGAGTACCTTTTTCGAGTACCTTTGAGCCTGCCTTTGATTGTATCAGGTCTTTGTTGCATATAGTATACATTATGTTGCCCTTAATATGCCAAAGGGAATTTAAAGACCTTACCTGCCCTTAATAAGCCAAATGTAAGTAATTACTTGGTGAGCACAGTGGGGGGAGGTTGCTGAAAGGATGGAACAGGAAGGGTGGAGCAGGAAGGAGCAGGCAAGAGCATGGACAGAGTGGGGAGAGTCAGCGAAGAGGCAAAGCCAGGAAGCTTGAGTGAGAGAGGGGCATTTTTGCTTAAGGGAGCCTCTTTTGTTTTTAAGGCCTGATCAAAGGAAGGCTTGGGGATGTTGGCATTTGCTGCATTGGTTATAAGTACAAACTTCTTGGTTGCTATGATGGATTTGGCTTTCTAGTGTTTGAATAAATGTTTTGGTTCTGTCTTCCACATGGAGAGTTTGTTACATTTCGTGATTTGGAACTATACAAGCATATTCATAGCTTCCATGGCATTGTAGCCTCCTTGCCCGTCTTTAACCAATCAGATAGAAATGCCAGTCATCTGACAAATAGTCTTCCTAAAGAGAAGGTCTGACTGTATCGCCACATCCCAATTCCTCCCCACCCCCACTTATTCAATAAATTATATTGAGTCCCTATTGCCTAAGGCATCAATTATAAAATCTCATGAATTTTATTGATTTTTATCTCCCTTTATCATGTGACCTCTTCCTAATTTTCCACTTTCTGATACTCTGATCATCTACATGAACCTCCATTTTCCAGTTCTATGATGTGTCACTGACTGTCTCTCATGCTTGGAATGAACTTTCTTTTCCTCTCTACCTCCTGAATTCTCTTACCTCCTCTAAATCACAGCCAATATCTTAACTTCTATAATTCCCAGCCCTCCTCAGTGCTAGTGTCTTCCCTCTGAGGTTACCTCCAATTTATCCTGAGTATATCTTATATGTACATAGTTGTTTATGTGTTGTTTCTAGCATTAGAATGTGAAGTCTTTGCTTTGATATTTTGTTTGTACCCCTCGTGGTTTCCATCATACTCACTATATAGTAAGTGCTTAATAAATGTTTACTGACTTAACTCTTCATTTCTGCAAGCATGTCCTACTGATTCTAATTTGTAGCCTTATTTTACACAAAAATACGTAATGAAATGAAGCTGACTGACTATCCCACTGTGTAAAATGCATGGATTTTTAAAAATCAACAGGTTACTCAGAGGTTTAGGGGAAGATACATAATACAAATTATTTTGTGATTATTTTTTCAAAGTTTGAAATGTTCAGGCATCTCATATATGAACATAATATACATGCATGTGTGTGTGTATATATATATATATATATATATAAGAGTGATACTATTCAACTTTGTCCACCTGATGGTAGCAGAATAAGACATTTTAATACTGACAAAATTATCTAATAGAAAGTAAACTAAGCTAGGAGTCATGATACCTGGGTCTTAGTCTTCACTATTTAACTATTAACTAGCGATATCAGTAAGGCATTTAGTGTATTAATGTCTCAAGTACCTTATCTATAAAATGAAGCTACCAGTAATTGGTTATTATGATAATCAGAGAGGCAGGACAAGTAAGTTTTGAGAACAGGAAGGCAGCTAATGTGGGTATGTAAGAATAAAAGCAAAGAGAACACTCAGGCACCTGAATTGTTTATGTCCCTTATATGTGTTGAGTTATTATAACATGAGAATGAGCAAAATTGTGTGATGTTTCTATCATTAGAATGTGAGGTCCTTGAAGACATGGTAAGGTGTTATCAAGGTAAGTTATTATTGTTGTAGATATTACTACGCTGGAGGATCTGGATATCCATGTGGCTTTGTTATGTGTGTCTATCTGTTTTATGAGTTTTTTGGGGAAAATATCTTCTTTATGGGATATTCTGTATGCTGCCTGAGTTCTTGGGTACATAGTATGCCAATGGACTTGGCAGTGCTCACTGTGGCATAAGGTCAAAGATTGCTATAGGCTTTATTCTCTGAAGCATTCTTGTTTGGAGTCATGCAGTCAGAAGTCACAGGACCCTGAATTACTCTATTCACAGGATTAGGAAAAGGAGAATAAAAAGAAAAAATGCATCTGAAGAAGTGAAAAGTGAGGTAAAAAAAAAAACATGCATTTTCATTATAACAAATGCCATTAAAAAGAAAATGTTCTTATGAGAAAATGCTTCCAAGCAAAGGTTAATGACCTGATTATTTACATCATCATTTAATACTTTGTAATATCAATGTTGTCGATGTGTGGATTGTCCCTCAGGGCTCAGCATAAGTAAATGTGACCTAAAAGCAAAAAACAAAACAGCCCATCTGCATGGCCCTCCAAGTGGTAGGACTCTAATAATACTATTCTTATTGGCTATGGGGCTGTTTCCATGATGATATCAGAGAAACCAAATATTTTAGGCATATAAGATTATTCTAGTGTTTTAGATCATAATCATAGTTGATATACTAAAGTAGATCTGTGATTTCATAGAGAAAACTTTCTCTTCAGCCACTGCATATCACAACCCATCCATGCCGGTGATATTTTCCCCCCATGTTCTTCCATAAATCCTCGAAAGACGATCTATTCCCCTTCTTAAAATGGCTCTAGCTTTAAATAGTGTTACATACTGTGAATGCCATTAAAACAGATGCCATGCCACTAGTCCATTTAATTTGCCAGCTATACATTTCTCCACTTCTCATGAATGGGTGATATCTGGTCACATGTTTCTATTGCCCTTTTGGAACATGTGGATCTCTTATTTTTTGAGGGCTATGAGGTTCCAAGATTTGATACCATTCTTCACCTTTACAAAAATGCTTACAAAATATTTTTTCAAGTACATCTATCACTAGAATACGTGTTGAATATTTCAAAAGGATATAGGCAATATTTTGTACATGATTCTCTGAATAAATCAACATCTTTACAATGACATAATGTACAAAGAAAAGAACATAAGATTTTATTCTGTTTAATGAATGTTACTTGGGGAAAGGGGGGGGGGGTTGATCTAGTGTAGAAAAACATAAAAACATGTCGACCTAAGATATCTCCTCTATGAAGAAGTATTTACTGCATATGTTAAGATCATGGCGGGTTACATAGTAAACACAACCACAAAGATAATTGTGTTCTTTGACCCTTTGATGAATAATATCATTTGAGTTCACAAAACATGGAGATGAATACCCAAAAAGTTATTTGTTGCTATCATAGAGGTTGATAGGTACTGGGTCTAGAGTCAGGAAGACCTGAGTTCAGATATGACTTCAGACAATGACTGGCTATGTGATGTTGAGCAAGTCATTTAACCTCTATTTGTATCAGTTTTATTATCTGTAAAATGGGTTTCATAATAGTACCTACATCAAAAGGTTTTTGTGAGGGTCAAAAGATAAAATTATAAAACGTTTACCACAGTGCCTGGTATATAGTAAGTGCTACATAAATGTGATTTTAAAATTATTATTATTATTATTATTAGATATATGGAAGAGAAATTTGCCAAGAAATGATGGGGTTTTGCAGATATTCTTTCCTGTGCATGAAATTGCAATAATTGCACAAAACCCAGAATATTATTGGTCATCCTCACTATAATCCATGAATACTCAAAAAAGATAAGCCTAATAAACCACATAGTTTCTGTGCATATTAATACAAATCTAGCTCAGTGAGAGCTGCCAGCTGAGTGAGTGCTTTTTCCAATTGAATATACTTGTGTCAAGTGAAGCTTTATGCAAAAATGCTTACATTGAATATGGTAACTACAGAAACCAGAAAATTCACTTTCATATATTAAAATACTTTAAGAACTATTTCAATCACTACTAAATGTTGAATGTGTAGTAACTCAATAAAATTTCCTAAAATATTTCAGAACCTTGGAGAGAGGATAGGGTATACAGGCATTTCTTCATGGTAGCTTGCTGCTATGGTCTCCTAAGTGTATTCATTTATTCTGCTTATATATCAGCCTCTGTTGAGATTTACCAGAAGTGGCAAGTGGATATCCTGAAGACTGTAAGCATCCTGGGACCAACTAGACATGCCCTTGGAAGCTATCTTTAGATATATATCCATTGTCATGTGGATGAGGGATTTTATTTGATCTGTGCTGTTTCAGAGGGCAGAACAAAGGTCAATGGGTTAAAGTTATGGAAAGAGAGACCAGCTCAACAAAAGGAAAAACACCTAATAATTAAAACTGTCTAACAAAATAAAACTGCTTCATGTTACGGGGATTTATGTAATTGTAGTTGTTCAAAAAGTGACTGGATGAAAATATAAAAGTGTTTCTGTTTATAACCAAGCTTCAAAATTTCAAGTCATAGACAAGTTTCAAAACAGCTAAATTAAAGAAAAAATATTACAAGCAACAAGAAAAAAAAGTTTAAAGGCTGTGGAGATACAATCAGCATTTCATAAGACCTAGAAGTTTCTACACTAAGAGACCTTGTGTCTTGGAACATTGTATGCCAAAGAGCAAAAGACCAGGGTTTGTGACTGAGAATAACTTACTCAGCAAAATTTAATATAATCTTGAATGGAAAAAAGACAGTTAGCAAACTGAAAGAGTTTCAGATATTTGTGACAAAAAGACCAGAACTAAATGAAAAATATGATATATAAGATCCAGAAGAAATATAAGGAAAACATTAAAGATTAACTGTAAGGGACTCATTGAGACCAAACTGTTAACTTCTTATATATGAAAATATTATCGGTATTCTTAAGACTGTCATTATTACTAGGGCATTTTGAAAGAAAAGTTTAAATGGAGTTCAGTAGGATGGGGTGATTCTAAAAAACAAAATTGGAAATGAAAATGTAAAAAAGAGTAGTTATCTTATACAAATGGGGTATAAAAGGAAGAATGATATAAGAGAAGCAGGTGGGGATGGGGGAATGGTAGTGCTGGAACATTACTCTCATCAGATCTGGGTTAAAGAGGGAATAACATACATATCTAAAAGGACATAAATGTCTTCTAAACTTGTAAAAATGAGAGTACTAGGGGACAGTAAAAGTGGAATTTTACAATTTTACAGGTGTGTAGATTAAGATTTAGGAAGGTGGGGGAGAAGAGAAGAGGAGATTGTGGGTAGAATAAGGAATAGGAAGGGAAGTAGAGAGGATAAGGTTACAGGGCTAGGGTAAAAAGAGAGGGTGAGGACACTAATGAGTAAAAATAGGATGAAGAGAAACTCACAATCTGTAATTATAACTTTGAATGTGATGAATGGGATGAACTCATCCATATAACAGAAATGGATAGAAGAATGGATTAAAATCAGAATCCAACAATATGTTGTTTACAAGAAACATTTAAGAGTAAGAGATTGACACAGAGCTGAAATGGAGAGTTGAAATAGAATTTATTATGCTTCAGCTAATGCAAAAAGTCATGGGTTGTGATTATTATCTCAGACAAAGTTATGGTTGAAATATATTTAATTAAAAGATATAAACAGTAAATGTATTTTGATAAAAGGCACCATAGAAAATGAAGCAATATCAGTACTGAAATTAAATGCATCAAATGCCATACCATCAATTTCTTTAAAAAAGAAAAGTTAAATGAACTACAGGTGGAGATAGATAGTGGTACTATAATAATTGGGGACTTTTATCTCCTCTCAGAACTAGATAAATATCACCAAAAATAGATACAGAAAAAGTCAAGGAAGTGAATAAATTTTAGATAAGCTAGATATGACAGATATCTGGAGAAAAGAAATGGAAATAAAAAGGAACATACCTTTTTCTCAGCAGTTTATGGTACCTTTACAAAGACAGACCATATATTAGGACACAATGTTTTTGTTAATTAAAAGCAGTAAAATGAAAAGTATCATTTTCAGATAAGGGACTGCAGAAAAATGGATTAAAAACTAAATTCGGAATAAACAACCTAATCTTATGGAATGATTTAGTAAAAGGACAAATCATAGAAAAAAATAAATAATTTCATTAAAGAGAATGGCAATAATGACACAGCATATCAAAACATGGGATACAGCAAAAGCAGTGATCAGAAGAAAATTTATATCTTTAAATCTGTACATCAATAGAATACAGAAGAAGAAGACCAATGAATTGGGTAAGTAGTTGAAAAATCCTAGAAAAAGAAGAAACTAAAAACTCCTAATTTACCAATAAATTGGAAAATCTAAAATTAAAGGTGAGATTAATAAAATTATGTGTAAAAATCCCCATTTTATTAACAAAAACCTAGGAGATAATTTTATGGAAAAACTAGTAAGTCATTGGTTAACTTGATTTAAAAAGGAGAGAAGAAAACCAAATCATAGCTGTTAAAAATGAAAAGGGTGTCAGAGCCAAGATAGTGATGTAGAAACACCACTTCCACAGGGCTCCAGCCTACACCACTTCAAAATTATGTAAAAGGGGACTCTGATCAACCTCCGAGGCTCCAGAACCCACAGAATGACACAGAGAAGCTAACCTCCCCCTAAGGACAACCTGGCACCCCAACAGGGAGTGGCCAGTGCAGCACTCTGGGAGCTGAGCCCAGGACCCTTTGGGTTAGAGGTTTTATCCCCAGGATGGCCAGACCAGCAGCCGGCTGGAGGGATCCCATAACACCAGTAGCTGTGGTATTTCCCGAATTACCAACACATAGATGCCTAGGGCAAAGTGAGAGGTTAGTGCCCTATGGACTTTGGGACCAGTATTTGGGAGCATGTCAGCTTCTTCCCCTGGGGATGAGAAGCTTGGTGAGGAGTCCCGGCAGAGCCACCATTTTGCAGCTTCAGTTTCAGCTTCAGCTCCTGGCCTGCAAACTGTAGGGGGATCTGGTAATCAGTCTTGGTGGTAATTACTCTTGCTTTAACCTCCCTTTATCTGGATTGCCATCTGGGGTGGAGGTCTTGGGGTATGTGACCAGCTTGCCAGAGTGTGTGGGAACGTCTGGGTGGGCACCCAACTAATAACTCCAGCAGTTGAGAAGACCCCAAGGTTTGGGATGGAAGCTCCCTTGTCTGGTAGCAGAGTCCTACTGTGGCAACAAGCCCAAAAGTCAAGCAATTAAGTGGCAACATACCTAGGCAAAGGAAACAAAATAAAAGCATGGAACAGGAGGAGAACTGGGAGGTCAGAACTCATTCACCAAAAGCCCCAAATTAAAATATAAGTGGGTTACAGGCCATAGAGGACCTTAAGAAGGATTTTAAAAACAAAATAAGAAAAGTGGAGGAAAAATTGGGAAGAAAAATGAGGAGGATACAGGAAAAGTATGAAATGAGAGTCAACAGCCTGACTGAGGAAAATAACACCATAAAAAATTGACTAACTCAAATGGCAAAAGACGCTCAAAAAGGCAATGAGGAGAAGAATGCCTTAAAAATCTGAATTTACCAGATGGAAAAAAAATCTAAAAAGCTCACTGAGGAGATTCATTCCTTCAGAATCAGACTAGAGCAAATGGAAGCTAGTGAATTTATGAGAAATCAAGATGCTATTAAATAGATCCAAGCAATTGAAAGAATAGAAGGCAATGTGAAATATCTCATGGGAAAAACCACTGACCTGGAAAATAGATCCAGAAGAGATAATTTAAAAATTATTGGACTACCTGAAAGCCATGATCAAAGAAAGAACCTAGAAATCATCCTTCAAGAAATTCTCAAGGAAAATTGCCCTGATGTTTTAGACTCAGAGGGAAAAATAGAGGTTGAAAGTATTCACCAATCACCTCCTGAAAAAGATCCCATAAAGAAAATTCCTAGGAATATTAAAGCCAGGTTCCAGAATCCCTAGATCAAGTAGAAAATACTATAAGCAGCCAGGAAGAAACAATTTCAATATTGTGGAAATACAATCAGGATAACACAGGATCTGGCAGTTTCAAAACTGAGGGATCAAAGAGGCTGGAATATGATATTCCAGAGCTCAAAGGAGCTGGGATTAAAACCAAGAATCACTTACCCAGCAAAACTGAGTATCTTGTTTCAGGGGAAATTATGACCATTCAGTGGAATAGAGGACTTTCAAGCATTCTTGATGAAAAAACCAGAGTTGAACAGAAAATTTGACATTCAGAGACAAGAAGCAAGAGGTGCTTGAGAAGGTAAACAGGGAAAAGAAATCAAAAGGAACTTATCAAATTTGAACTATTTACATTCCTACATGGAAAAACAATAATTATAACTGATGAAACTTTTCTCATTATGAAAATAGTTGAAGAAAGGTATAGGAGCATATGAATATATATGTGAATGTTTGTATATATCTTTACAGGTATACATGGATAGAGGGCACAGGTCAAATTTGGTGGGAAGCGATGATGCTTAAGGGGTGACATTAAGAGATGAGAGAAGAATGTGGAGAGAGAAGATGGGGAGACACGACAGGGGGAGGTGTAAATTATCTTATGTAGAAGAGTCAAGGGGAAGTGGTTGCATGGGAGGGGAAGAACAGGAAGGCAAAAAGGCAAAACCATACTCTCATTGAATTTGGCTCAGGGAGAGAATGACATACATACTAAATGGGATATCGCACCCTGCAGGAGAGTAGGGGGGAGGGGAATGAGAGGGGGGATGGTGGAGGGGAGAGCATGTGGGGGGAGGGGAGGTTGGAGGCATCCAGTTTTGAAGTGGGACAGGATCAAAGTAGGGAATGGACCATGTTGCGGGTGGGATGGGTGGGAGGGAAATATATCCAGTCTTTTACAATATATCTACTATGGTAATGTTTTGCATAGCTATACATGTACAACATATACCGAATTGCTTATCATCCCAGCAGGAGTGGGTGACAAGCGACAAAGGGATGGATCTGGGATTTGAAGTTTTAAAATTAAATGTTTCAAATGTATATAAATACTATTATTAATACTATTTTGCATGTAATTGGGAGATAAGATGTGCAGGCATTGGGGCATGGAGATTCACATTGCCCTAATGGAAAATTCGAAGCAGGTATGGAAGAAAATATGGGAGAGAGCAGATTGGATGAGGGGATATCCTTTGGGACTGCTATTCTGGGGTGGTGGGTAGGGGGAAATGGGGAAAAATTGTAACTCAAAATCTGGCAGAAATGAATGATGTAAATGAGAAGTTAATAAAGCATTTGGGGAAAAAATGAAAAGGGTGAATATACCACAAATGAAGATGAAATTAAAACAATTATAATGAGTTATCTGTTCATATGCCAATAAATTTAACAACGTAAAAGAAATAGAAAAATATTTTTAAAAATGTAAATTACCTACATTAGCAAAAGAGGAAATAGAATATCTAAACAGACTTATTTAAAAAAATAAGTTAAATAGGCCCAAATGAAATTCCTAAGAAAAAATAACTATGTCAACATGTATTTACAAGTTAATTCTATCAAATATTTAAATATTGACTAATTCCAATACCAAATAACTTATTTGGAATAATAGGTATAAAAGGAATCCCACAAAATTCCTTTTAGGAAGCAAATATGATATGGATACCTACACATTGAAGAGTAAAAATAGAGAAAGAAAATTATAGACTAATTTCATTAATGAATATGGATGCAAAAATCCTAAATATAACACTAGATAAATGATTACAACAATATATTATAAAATTATACATTATGAAAAAGTGGGATTTATACCAGGAATGCAGTCATGTTTTAATATAAGGAAAACTAGTAATAAACCTGATTATATAAATAACAAAAATTTATAAAATAATATGGTTATTTCAGTAGATGCAGAAAAAAGTTTTTGATAAAGTTTGACACTCGTTTCTATTAAAACATTTTAAAATATTGGTATAAATGATTTTTTCTTAAATTGGTAAGAATCATTTTTTCTAAAACCATCAGAAAACATTATTTGTAAGGGGTATAAGCTAAAAGTATTCCCATCAACTTCAGGTGTGAAATTAGGATGTCCACTGACACCAATATTATTCAATATTTTATTGCAAATTCTAGCAATAATAAGGGAAGAAAAAGAAATATAAGGAGTCAGAATAGGGAATGAGGTAATGCAACTTTCTCTTTTTTCAGATGATATATGTGAAAAATCCCAAAGACTGAACTAAAATGTTAATTCAAACAATTGATAATTTTTCAAAGTAGCAGGATATACAGTAAATCCACATCAGTATTCCTACATATCACAAAAAAGCTCTGCAAGAAGAGATAATACAAGATATCCCATTTAAAATAACTCTAGACAATAAAAAAATACCTCAAAGTACACCTGCCAAAACAATCCCAGGAACTGTATGAATAAGATTATTTTTTAAAAAGCTTTTTATATAAATAAAATCAGATTTAAATAATTGGAGAAATAGTAATTGTTTATGGGTAGTCAGGTCCAATATAATAAAAATGATAATTTTATCAACTCTACCAATAATGCATAAGGGTTCCATTTTTTTCTTCATCCCCTTGGGCATTTGTCATTTTCCTTTTCTGTCACATTAGTCAATATGATAACTGTTAAGTTTTTTTTTTCATAGCATTTCTCTAATCCATAGAGCCTTGGAGAATTTTTTATGTAACTATTAATAGCATTATTTTTTGTTATAAAACCTGCTTATTCATATCGTTTGTCATTCATCAACTACAGAATCATTCTCAGTTTTATAAATTTGGTTCAGTTCCTTATATATTTGAGACATAAAGCCTTTATCAGAGAAATTTTCTGCAAAATTCCTCTCCTAGTTTCCTGTCTTCCTTCTTTTTTTTTTAATTTTCCTGTTTTCTTTCTAATTTTGGCTGTATTCATTTTATTTGCAGAAAAGCTATTTTAATTTCATGAAATTAAAATTATTTATTTTAATTCCAATTATTCCCTTTATTCCTTCTTTGGTCATAAACTCTTCCCTTATCCATATATCTATGACCTCCCAATTTATTTATGATATTAACCTTTATGTCTCAATCATTTATCCATTTTGACATACATATGTAAATGCATATGTACATATTAAAAAGGTGCTTAGGTTATGCTTAAACTTTGTCAGTTTTGTTGCATGACATAATTTATTTTCAAAATATTTTAATGTATTAATATAATATTTTAGAATGTTGTTTTTAATATGACTAAATATGTTAATCATTTTCCTAATGTGGTACCATCTTAATTTGTGGTTTCATTTATGCTGATAGCATTAATGTGAATAAGTTTCATTTCCACCAGTACTGTACCAATTCACTGATGGATGAGCAAATATCACAAAATAATACTATCTACAATTAAACCATTTTGCATTATGACACTATTATTAGAGGAAAACCATTTATATAGGACCTACTCTGTGCCAGAAACTGCTAAAATGCTTCATAAATGTTTCCATTTTTACATCACAACTACCTTGGGAGGTAGGTGCTGTTATTATCCCCATTTTAAAGTTGAGGAACCTCAGGCAAATAAGTTAAATGACTTCACCATGGTGATAGACTTAAGTGTCTGAGGTAGGATTTGAATTTAGATATTCCAAACTCCAGGCCCAGTGGCACTGCACTACCTAGCTGCCTCTAAATTGGTAAGGCAGATGAATTACTATTTGGAACAAGAAGGCAGAAACTAATGCCAATTAACCTGATGAAAGGACCAGGCCCTTTCCTCTTTTGCTTATGAAGAGCAAGTTAATTTTATCCAGTGCTTCTAAACCGGCTTTTTTATAACGGAGCAAACAGTATTAAAGGAGGAGGAAGAGGAGAAGGAAAAGAAGGAGTAAGAGGACTTGAGAAGGAGAGGGAGGGGAAGAGGAGGAAGAAGAAGAATTGGTAAGATGTCTATGTTGTGTTCCTGCAGCTCTTAGGAGTCTGATTAGCCTGAGTATTTTTTCCCTATATATTACTCTTAGTGTTTCTGAATGCTGTATTGGACCTTTGGGCGGGGGGGGGTTATGTATTGGCTGTATTGCAACTTTTGGAGGAAAGCACTTAAGACATAGTATATAAGAAAGGAATGAATAGAATCGCGAATAAATAAATGAAAAAGCATTTATTTATTTCGCGAATAAATAAATGAAAAAGCATTTATTTATTTTCACTGCATCCCAAGTAAATGAAGTAGATGAAGACAATACCTACAGGGAACTAGAATTTGAAAGTGTGTGGGTGAGGATTGCAAAGATTTCAAAATTCCATGGTTTGAACAAGGATGAAAAGTAGTGTGATGACCAGGTTCTGAGAAAGATGGTGTGGAAGCTCACTTTTCAGAGCCCAGGGACTCAGGGGAAGGGTGCTGAGTTATGTGAGGAAAGTTATAATCCATACAACATGTTTTACACTCCCATGGCTGGGATTGTAACCAGCAGCATCCGACTAACCACTATTTGTGGTGGCTAGTTGCTTGATAAGATATCCCAAACTTTTCCACATTTTAAGTTATTGTATGTGGTTTATGGGTATCTTGCACATCATGGTGCTTGTTCATGAATGACATCATGTGGAGTTGGGAGCCATCATTAATTCCATTAAGTGATGGAATTTTGGATGAGAATGGATAACCTCTATGTTTCTCAAGAGAAGTAGACATAGAATGGCTGTGATTAAATATGCTTATCTCACTTGAATGGGGAATTATTCCTCCATTCTATTTTCACAGAGTTTTTTCCCAACAAATTCATGATAATTATGTGTAGGCCCCATGTAAGAACATGTTTCTATATATCTTTATCATAAATGCCTAAATTCCCTTAAATTTTGCCCAGTGCTAAATATTAAAAATTCCTGTTGCTTTAAAACACTCATAAAGATGATTATTATTTTTGCCCAGCTTTCCTTAATCCCTTGACCATGTCATTTTATATAGACAGGAACCCCTCTTAGATTAAGATTTATTAACTGCTCTGCATAGCTGGTCATGGTAGAAAATCAAATAAAAGGGTTCTAATGCCTTTAAGATCCATTTGTGAAGTTCTTAATATACTCTCCAGGAAATAGTAATTACTGCTCCATTTATCTTGAGAAATCTTACTTACAAAAGCCACCAATTAGTTATGTTACTACAGACTTGTCAATATAGTTTCTCATAATAAAGCTTCAATCAATAAAAAAGGCCTTTGAAAAAGATTTAATAAACTTCTAAGTATAGTGTTTATATGTGGATACATCTGTGTACAAACACACACATAAATATATATGTACTGAAATACCCATGAAATAAAATAGAATGTTATGCAAAAATCTTAATTGACTAAGTAATAAGATTATAGCAAACCAATCTTCATATTAACTGTCTTTATGATAGCTTACTTGGATCTGCAAACTGTCAAATCAGCTGACACCAATCAACATTAAGAGAGAGGAAACTTTTATATCAATGTTATCTGGAGAGAGGGCCACAATCTTGTAATATAGTAGGCTAACTGTTAAAACAGATTTGTGTTATATAGAATTCTATTTTGGAGAACCAGGGTTATAATCATGTTTGGGAACATTGACCCCTTTGAAAGCAACCTGACCTAAATGAATGTGACCCTTATCATAGATTCTGAAGCCTGGCCCCTCTGGGCTTCAGTTTAGTTTATCTGTAAAATTAGGATTTGGGACTAGATGATCTCTAAAGATCCCCCCAATTCTATCTCTCATCACCTGCAAATACCTGTGATGCAGTAGTTTCTCCCATTACTCCAATATTTCTGAAATAACATATTTGCTGTGTCCAAAGACTCTCTCCTGAGATCTTCTTATATATATTAGTGGGCAGCAGAGGAACAAAATGTCCACTGTTCTCTGCCTGAGCTGCCTGGGCATTGAGTTGTCTGGATTGGTTTTGCTTTGATGTACCCTATAACTATGTATAATGCTTCTTTACTACAAAATTCTCACTAACTATTATGGCTTTAGAAATGACTGAAAGTTATATACTAATTATTGGATGAGATAAAGGAATATAGGGAAGATTTTGTTTCAGTGAGGGTAGGTTGACAGGAAGTTGTAGAGTAAAACATACAAATTATAACCTCGTGACAATCACACGGGGGCTTTGGGCCAAGAGGACTGGATCCTACAGGATACAGCCTGTGGTATAACATGGTTTAGAAGAGTAAATACCATTCTGGGAACTGGCAGATCTATATTATACTTCTGACTATGTTACTTTAAATTTGTGTGACCTTAGAGAAACCTCTTATTCTCTGTGTATATCATTTTAATCATCTTTAAAATGATAGAAGTAATTTTGATGTATGATGTAATTTTTTTGTTGTTGTTCAGTCATTTTCTGTCACGTCCAACTCTTTGTGACCCCATTTGGGATATTTTCTTGGTTTGCCATTTTTGCCTCCAGCTCATTTTACAGATGAGGAAGCTGAGGCGAACAGGGTTAAGTGACTTGCCCAGTGACATACAGCTCATAAGTGTCTGAGGCTAGATTTGAATTTAGGTCTTCCTGACTCCAGACTCAGCATTCTACCCATTGCACCACCTAGCTGCCATTGTACTTGATCTCAAATTCTAATTAGGCTACTTTCTATCTGTATTTCCTTTTGTAAAGTGACTTAAGACATCAGACTTAGTTACTTCTGTAAAATGAACACATAGAAATGAACATGATAACATCTAAGGTTCTTTTAAGATAAAGCATCCTATATTTCTCTAGGACTATAGAATCAGTAATGTTCCTTTCTCTTCAGTTTGTCTAGATTTTTGAAACCCTTTGAGCCTCAGCCTTGCATTCTATGAAATCGTGATAATGCTTAGGCCGCTTAAATCCTATGAGGATGAATTGAAATTGAAAATACAAAAGCACTTTGTAAAAATAAAGTACAAGAAAATTTAAGTAATAGTATCTACAATAGTAGGTTGTCTTAAGATAATCAAATATATTGGTGATTTTTCATTTAGGGTATATTTTGAGATTTTATCCTGATGGTCCTTTATCTTTCCATTTTTTCCATTATTTCCTTAAGAGTCTTGATTTCTTTCCTCCAAATGAATTTTCTTATTAGTTTTTTTAAACAAATGCTTTATTAACTTCTGTTTTACATCATTCATTTCCGCCAGATTTTGAGTTACAATCATTTTACCCCCATTATTCCCCTACCCAACCTCCCAGAATAGTAGTCCCACAAGATATCACTTCCTCCAATCTGCTCTCTCCCATACCTTCTCCCATACCCCCATCGACTTTTCCATTAGAGGAAGGTGAATCTTGTGTCCCAATGCCTGCACATCTTATCTCCCTATTACAAGCAAAAGAGTATTAATAATAGTATTTATATATATTTGAAACATTTAATGTTACGACCTCAAATTTCAGATCCATTTCCTTCCTCCCTTGTCACCCATTCCCTCTTGGGAGATAAGTTATTCAGTATATGTTGTACATGTCTAGCTATGTAAAACATTATCATAGTAGATATATTGTACAAGGCTGCTTATAATTCCCTCCCACTCATCCCACCCCCCACCTGGTCCATTCCCTACATAATCCTGTCCCTCTTCTATAGTGGGTACTTCCAACCTCCCCTCACCCTAAGGATGCCCTCCCATCCATCATCCCTCCTCTCATCCCCCTTCCCCCTATCCTGCTGCAGGTTGAGATATCCCATTTAGTATGTATGTCATTTTCTCCCTGAACTAAATTCAATGTGAATGTGGTTTTGCCTTTTTAGCCTTCCTTATTCTCCCCCTCCTTTGCACCCACTTCCCCTACATGAGATAGTTTACCCTACCATGTCTCTCCCCATCTCCTCTTGCCACTTTCCTCTCTCACCTCATAATTTCATCCCTTGAGTACTCTCCCTTCCCAACAAAATCAACCTATGCCCTATCCATATATAACTGTAACCATATACACACACATTCACATATGTATTCATATGACCACACCCCCTTCTTCCATTATTTTCATAGTGAGAAAGATATCATCAGTCCCAGTTATTGCTTTTCTATATAGGAATGTAAATAGTTCAACTTTGATAAGTTCCTTTTGATTTCTTTTCCCTGATTACCTTCTCAGGCATCTCTTGCTTCTTGTGTCTGGATGTCAAATGTTCTATTCAACTCTGGTTTTTTCCTCAAGAATGCTTGAAAGTCCTCTATTCCACCGAATGACCATATTTTCCCCTGAAACAAGATACTCAGTTTTGCTGGGTAGGTGACCCTTGGGTTCAGTCCCAGTTCTTTTGCCCTCTGGAATATCATATTCCATGCCCTTCGATCCCTCAGTGTAGAAGCTGCCAGGTCCTGGGCTATTCTGATTGTGTTTCCACAATATTGAAATTGTTTCTTCCTGGCTGCTTGTAGTATTTTCTCCTTGATCTTGGGGATTCTGGAACCTGGCTATAATATTCCTGGGAGTTTTCTTTTTGGGATCTTTTTCAGGAGGTGATCAGTGGATTCTTTCAACCTCAATTTTGCCCTCTGGATCTAAAACATCAGGGCAATTTTCCTTGAGAATTTCTTGAAGGGTGATTTCTAGGTTCTTTCTTTGATTATGGCTTTCAGGTAGTCCAATAATTTTTAAATTGTCTCTCCTGGATCTATTCTCCAGGACAGTGGTTTTTCCCATGAGATATTTCACATTGCCTTCTAATCTTTCGTTTGTTTGGATCTGCTTAACAGCATCTTGATTTCTCATAAAGTCACTAGCTTCCATTTGCTCCAGTCTAACTCTGAAGGAATGAATCTCCTCAGTGAACTTTTGAGATTCTTTTTCCATCTGGCAAATTCGACTTTAAGGCATTCTTCTCCTCATTGCCCTTTTGGGCCTCCTTTGCCATTTGAGTTAGTCTATTTTTTAAAGTGTTGTTTTCCTCAGTCAGGCTGTTGACTCTCATTTCATACTTTTCCTGCATCCTTCTCATTTCTCTTTCCAATTTTTCCTCCACTTCTCTTATTTGATTTTTAAAGTCCTTCTTAAGGTCCTCTATGGCCTGCAACCCACTCATGTTTTCCCCTGGGGCTTTTTGAGCAGGACTTCTGACCTCACAGTCCTTTTCCCGCTCTATGCCCCCAAAATAGGAGTCTAGGTTGCATTTTTCTGTTTCCTTTGCCTTGGCATGTTGCCACTTAATTGCTTAACTTTTGGGCTTGTTGCCACACTATGGCTTTAAGGCCAGCTAGAGGAATTTTCGTCCCGAACGTGTGGGGGGCAACTTCCGTTTCTGGTAAGCTGTAAACCCACCCATAACTTCCACCCTAGATCACAATCCAGATCCAGGGAGGTTAAAGCAAGAGCGATTACCCCCCAAGACTGATCGCTGGATCTCCCCACTATTTGTAGGCTGGGAGCCAGAGCTGCCTCTGAAAACTCCAAAATGTCGTGTCTCCTCAGCGGCTTCTAGCCCCCAGGGGAGGGAGCTGATGCATTCCCCAAATACAGGTCCCAAAGTCCATAGGACACTAACCTCTTACTTTGTCCTAGGCATTGATAATTCTGGAGTCGCCACAGCTCCTGGTGTTCTGGGGTTCCTCCAGCCGGCTGCTGGCCCTGCCGCCATGGGGCTAAAACCTCGGCTCATGCGGACCTGGGCTCCGCTCAGCTGGGCTCCTGCGCTCTGCTCTCTGCGTGCTGCCGGCTCCCAGACCGCTGCGCTGGTCCTTCCTGCAGCGCTGCTGGGCTGTCCTCAGCGGGAGGTTAGCTTCTCTGTGTCGTTTTGTGGGTGCTGGGTCTCCAGAAGTTGTTCACAGTCCTTTTTCACATAGTTTGTGGGGAATCTGGGGGCAGAGAGGCTTGGATGAGCTGTTTCTACTCCGCCATCTTGGCTCCGCCTCTTATTATTTTTATATCTCTATAACACCACATATTGATAATTTCATTAGTATGCCACTGGATGAGTAGATTAAGTAATATATTTATTTTTTGCCTCATCATCTGAAATATAAGAATATCTTTCCAATTATGTGTTAATGTCAGTGAAGAGTATTTTATATATTTTCTGTGCATGCCATGGTATTAGAACCCCCAAGCATTTTATAGTTTCTGTGGTTATTTAGAAGGGAATTTTGCTAACTCTTCTTGAACATTGTTTTTTTAAATAATATATAGAAAAGCTAATAATGATTTTATGAATTGTTTTCAAACCTGAAATTTTATTAAAATTATTATCTTACTTTTTGTTGACCCTCTTGGCTTCTATAAGCAGACAATCATCACATCTCCTGAAAGTGATAATTTTGTTTTCTTTATATCTATGCCTATTTACTTTTCTTTTCTTATTTCTAAGGATAGCATTTTTAGCACTATGTCAAATAATAGTGTTGATAAGGCATGGTCTCACTTTAGTTATTGAAAAGTATCCATTTATCTCCATTACCTATCATGCTGGCTCTTGGTATTATTAGCTAGGTATTATGTATTTCACAATTTTCATTACTGTTTCACAGTAAAGTTCATTTTATTCCTATGCTTTTTATGGTTTTCAACAAAAAAGGCATATAGTATTTTGTCAAAAGTTTTTCCCCCTACATTTACTGATGTAATAACATGATTGATTCTTGTTAATATGATCTACCATGTTAGTACCTTTCCTAATATTGAGCCAGTTCTGCTTTCCTGTTATAAATCCATCATAGTCACAGTATATAGTCTTTTTGACATGTTGCTGAAACCACTTTGCTAAACCTTGAAATTTTGCACATACTATTAAGGATTTTTGCTTATAGCTTTCTCTGTTTTCTTTGACTCTACCTGGCTTAGGCATCAAGGCCATATTTGTATTAAAGGAGGAATTTGACAGGTTCCCTTCTCTTCCTATCTTTTCAATACAGGTTATGTAATATTGGAATTAATTATTCTTTGCATGTTTGAAAAAATTCCATTGTAAAGCCATCTGGTCCTGGGTTTCTTTCCTTTAGTAGATCATTTATGACTTGCTACATTTATTTTTATCTGACTGGGCTATTTAAATTATCCTTTCTTGTTGGTACATTAAATTTTATAAATATTCATGTATTTCACTAGTTGACAATTTTGTTGGCATAGAATTCGACAAAACATTTTTGAATAATTTTCTTTATTTATTCTTTGTTGTAAATTCTCCTTCCATTTTTGGTACTGGAAATTTTTTTTTCCTTAAAAAATTAAATTTATTAATATTTTACATACTAAAAAAACTCTTTTCCTAAGTTGTCACTTCATTTTCCCTTTTATTTTCTTTTTCATCTTCAGAATTCCCATCCTGGCATTTAGTTTTAGTTTTTTTATTTCCTTTTCTCGATTTTTTTTTAAATTTGCTCTTACTAATTTATTGAATATTATTGTTATTAAATTGTTGGCAGTAAAATAGATTTGATATTTCTGCTTTTCTGTATTTTTGTAAGGTTTTTATACCCTAATACCTGATCAGTTTTTCAAAATCAGCCATTTAAGTTAAATATTCACACACATGTGTATACACACATACATACATATATGCTTTTTTCCTAAGCCCTATCAGAAATCACAAGAAATATATAATATTTAATCTTTGGAAAATCCCTTCAGCTCTTTAAATTAATCTTTACTTAGCTTATCTTCTTGTTAGATTTGTCTAGGTCTAAAAAGGTCCCATTGACCTTTATCCATAATTTTACTATTTTTCTTTTAAGCATTAAATGTGATACCACTTGGTACATACAAGTATATTAATTATTGACATTTACTTATTATCTGTGGTGTCATCAATAACAATAATTACAATAATAATAATAATAATAATAATAATAATAATAATATATTTCCCCTATTTACTTCTCTTTCTTTCATTTTCTTTTTTTTAAGGTAGTTATGAAATGTAGTAGATAGAGTACTGATCTTAGAGTCAGGAAGACGTAACTTCCGATCTTAGACACTTGCTAGCTGCTTGACAAAATTATTTAACCTCTGCCTATCTCAGTTTTCTCAAGTATAAGATCGGGATAATGATAGTACCTTCCAAGACTGTTATGGGGGCAAAATGAAATAATATTTGAAAAACACTTTGCAAACTTTTACGTGCTATATAAATGCTATATTCACTTTATTCACTTTAATTCACTTTAATATTTTTCTATTTTTTCCTTTGCTTTCTGTTACATGATGATACTCATGTTTTTTGAGTTCACCTGAAACATAATGGATTTTTCTCTGTTCCCTTATGTTAACTTTTTGTGAATCTGTTTGTTATAAGGATGTTTCCTACAAATAGCAGAGTGTTGGATTATCTTTTCAAACAATTCTATTATTTTCTTTCAAATTACAAGTTAATTCATCCTAGTTATAAATGGTAATTATGTATTTCCTTCCATCCTAACCTCATACTTAAAAAAAATGCTTCCAAACACCTATTAACAAAGAAGAGTGTAATGATAGAGGAGAGTGAGGGACACTAATGATCTATAATTGGAGTTTATCTTTTTTGGTTACTGACCCCTCTCCATGGCCTCTTCTCAAACACAGGTTTTTACTTTCTCTGAATTCTGAAAGACACTGGGACTCTGGAGGAGAAAGTAAGGCTGATGGCTCTACAGCTCTGCCTCACTTAAATCCACTTCACATTCAAGTCAAGCCATTACTTTCATGATGTCCTCTTCAGGAAAGAAGGATGAGCAACAACAAAGACACTCTAAATGTGAAATTTGTTTTGCTCATGATTATTCCCTTCCTGACACTACCTACTCTCTTATTCTCTTTTCTTTCTTCTCCCTCTCCCTAACTGTTTCCTTATTGAACTTCATATATATCTACACTATACCCTGTGAGAGTCTGATCTACCTTTCTTTGGGTCAGATGAAAGTGAAGTTTATGTAATACCAATTCCTCCCAACATTTCCTCCACCTTTATATATCCTTCACCTTGTTTTCTCCAAGTATATAAGTCCTTCAACTCTTTTCTTCAGCATTGCCTTCCCTTATTTCTTTTTTTTTTAAATTTTCTTAAGACTATCAAAACAGACAAAACTACCCCAGTGATCTGCATTAGTTAACTTCCTCTGTGATCCTTGAATTCATTAGGGATAAGATAGGACTTGTTTCTCTTCATATAAGAATGAAATCATTTCAAATATATATCCCATTTGAATAATTTAACAGTATTTCCTCTTCTAGTGTCCTCTTTATGCCTGTGTTTTCATTTCAAAGTTTCTTTCTAGCTCAGGTATTTTCAACAGGAATTTTTTGAAATTTCTGTATTCCCACAAAGATCCATTTACCCCTATAGACTTATACTGAAGTTTTTGTTTTTGTTTTGTTTTTTTGTTTTTAGGATAAGTTTTTTTTTTTATAGCAAGACTTTATCTTTTTTATTTTGGCATATTTAATTGCAAAATTTTACTTTTGAATAATACTTTCCAGATCTTGTGTGATGCTGACTGAGATTTCTTCATACTTGAACTTGATCTTCCTGACTCCTTTTATTATTTTCCTTTGATGTAGGAGCTCTGGATTTCAGTGACAATATTTGTGGGAGCTTTTTTATTTTAAGATTTCTCTCAGGTGAGGGGAAGCTCCTTTCTATCTGCTCCCAGGTTCTAATAGATCTAGGCAGTTTTCAGTTACAATTTATTCAAATAGAATATTTAATACTGGGAGAAGGGCTCATGTATTTCCCAAAATCTTATGGTTCTTATATTATATTTTCCTTGACTATTCCGTAGGATAGTTGTTTTCTCTAGTAGATCTCTTTTTCTTCCATAGAAAAATAGTTTTGTTTTGATTTGTTTTTCAAATCATTCTTATAATCTTTGGAGGCAAGCAATTACTGTTTGGATCATTCTCATTTTTAGTGATTTTTTTGGATAAAATTTATCTCTTTTATTCTAAGTTATTCATTTTCCTTCCAAATATTTCCCGCATAACTTTCAATCTCTTACTTCATTTATTTCAGTTACTCTTATATTTCTTATTGCAGAGCCATTTTCTTTTCTGAAATTTTGCTTGCGGTTTTTGTGTTATTCTATTTTATTATTTTCTTACTCTACTGGATTTACCTTTTGGACTTCTTTTAATTCACTATAATTCTTCATTAGGTTAATGTTTTCTTTGGCTCACTCATAACTGCAGTCTCAGTGTCTGGTTTGGAGCTTTATATTTGGGCTATATTCAGTTACCTCTTGTACTCTTCTCTGGGGAAGGCTGGCTTTGCCTGATCTTGTATATGGTGGTTTAGACTAGGTCTTACATTCCATAGGAACTCCTGAATTTGGGGTCACACTCCTGTGGTTTCAAATTATGTTTTGGACCTTAGCCATTTTTTGCTTCTCATTTTTAAGTCCTGACTTCAGATATGACTAGTGTCTTTGAAGCTGACCGCCTACATAGCTCCAGGTGCTTTACTTCGCAGGTGATGCTCTGATCTCCTGTTACCTCTTGGGTAAAAATTACTTGGGCACTGGTCTGGCCATTTCTGCTTCCATGGCTAGGGTATGAACTTCCTTGGCACTAGCTGGCTCTGTCTCCTGTCATTTATTGACCTTGTGGACACTGATATAGCCCCCTCTCCTGCTATGACTCCAGCATTGGCTAACTGAATGTTATACTCCTCAAGTACTGGTTTGATACTTTGTATGATGGCACCTGGACTATTCCTAGGGCATGGCTCTGGTCTTGTCTCTTGCTATGGCTCTAAAATTCTTGTACATTCTCCCTTTATCCAATCATGACTTATTTCAGGTCAGAGCTGGCAGTCCTTCAGGTTTAATTTCCAATTGGGTGGAAAAGCATATAGCAGATTCTCTTTTGGATTCATTTTTAGAGCGTCACTTCAGTTTTGCCAGGCATCTGGGCTCATCATCTTAGCTGAAACCATGGACTTCTCTGAGATATAATATTTTAATAAAAATGTTCCTGTACTGAAAGAACTTGTAAGTAGGAGGACAAGCCACAAATATGATACATGATATACTATTTTATGTGCATTTGAGAGTAACAAAACAAAATGCTATGCTAGGTTAAAAGTGGGAAAAGCTTAGATAGGTAAGAGGATTCATGAAGGAGATGACATTACTTATCTTAATCTATGACACATGGTATAGGAGTGGGAGAATTCATTCTTTCCCATATAGGCCATATATACCTATCCATTATTCATATACCTGCCTTAATTCCAAACTATATTTATACATTCATGAATACATGGACATATCCACATACATATATGCACACATACACACACATATGCAAACCTCATTACAACAGACCAAAGCATGACAAGTAACTGACTGGAAAATCAGAATATGAAATTTGAGTTTGAGAAAATGTATCTGAGTTTGAAATAAGATGCATATGTCACATATACACATTATAGCTTAAAATAACAGTATCATAGAAAGGAACATCACTTCAAACAGATACACACACACCCTATACAAGCATTAAATATTTGTTCAGTTTGCTCATAAAGTTAAGCTACAACAGAAAAACTGGCAAGTAATAAATTGGCCATCACAAATAGAAATAAATGACTCTCCATTTTGACAGTAATATGTTTCTTAAAAAAAAAAACACTGAAATATTCTCAACTTGACACATATAGAAGACCGTGTGTGTGTGTGTGTGTGTGTGTGTGTGTGTGTGTTTGGCTCAATTGATTAATATCTTAAAATTTATCAGAGGAACAAGTAAAGCTCTCTATTTGATCTAGCTCAAGTGCCAAATTGATATTTGTTCTTTTCTGACACTGAGTCATGTACCCCAATTAGATAGCTTAAAAGAAAAAAAAATACTTTCACTCTTTCATTTATATTTCCCTGTGTGTCCAAAAATGTCTTTCCTTTTGTCTGAGCCACTGAGTAGCTTCCTGTTTCCAAATGTTCTTTAGGTACTACAGACACACATCACTGCTCCCTATTCCTGTCCCCCGTTATTTTCTCTTTTTCTCTGTTGCCTCATTGCTACATATCCTCCTCTTCTTCTCCACTCCCACATGACTGTTTTCTTCCATTCTTTAAAATGCATCTCTAATTAACCTCTCCGATCACCTCATTACCATGCTTCCATAGTCCCTTTCTGAACTATGCACTATCAATCCAAGGGTGATAATTATTAGAGTTAGGAGCCGAATCTGAGGCCCTACTCACTTTCTTCATTTCTATAGTGGGGGTGGTGAAACCAATTTGGAAATCCTAGGGAAAATTTCAACCTTCAAAAATCTCCCCAAGTCAGAAATGATTACTACTTCTTCACTAATCAAGGAGTCCCATTTTCTTGGTTATGATTTCTTTGACTCTGGTGTAATATTAGCTGTCATTTTAATCTTTAAAACGCAACCATCTAATCAAAATATTTTACTATCATTTATCTTTTGTGTGCCACTCATTCCTTCAACAAATTAAATACCAGCTGCTTGAATGTCTTATATACTACATGAAGCACTCAGTATATATAAACATAAGCAGATTTTTAGAATCTTAGTATTGAAGGATATGCTATGAGAATTATAGAATCTTAAAGTTGATCACCTAGTATAACCGTTACCTGAAGCATGAATTCATACTCCTGAATCACCAGCAGGTGATCATATAGCTCATGCTCAAAGATTCCCAATGATGGGTAACTTACAATCAGATCAACTCCTTACAATTTGGGAAAGGTATGCTAAACCAAAGTCTTTATTTATGTTTCTTCTATTATCCTAGTTATGTAGTCTGGGTCCAAAAGGAACAAATCAATCCCTCTTCTTTGTGATAAATCTTTACATATTTGAAGATCATTGCTCTCCCCTAACTTGTGTCTTCTTTTCTTTCTGTTCTACTAAATATACTCAGTTCCTTCAACTGACTCTTGTATGGCATTGTGTCAGTTTCTTTTTCCCCTATATTCTATTAATGGTCCCTATCTATATGCTATCAATCTTTTTAATGGATTTCTGAATATTTGGTCCCTGGAACCGAACACAATATTCCATGTGTATTTGATCAGGACCATAATGGAACAAAAACCTTTCTTCTGAACTTCAGTGGATGTGTTATCTCATAACCTGATTAATCCTTCCAAAAACACATACCTCAATCCATCTATGCCTTCTCATTCTGTGTAACTCCAGCCCACATACTTCCAAAAATTCTCCTCAAGGAATTCATCTGATGTTTTGGGGTCCTTTCTGCATATCTCATGGCATTGCATATATATAAATGTAGAACATGGCTTGTCAATATACTAATCTTCACTCTAACTACATGACCTTATCTCCTTTTTTCAGTCATAAATCTCCATACCTTTACATGCTTTTGTGTAGCAATTCATATCTACCATATATATTTCCATTGTATTCTCTATAATTTGTAATCATTTTATTAATACTATGGTATCCTATGTGTTGTAGCATTATAGCATCACCAGAGAAAATGAAAGGGATAATAAAATGAGTGTTTCCTGAAGAAACTTGAGACCATTTAAAAGCACAGTGCATTTTTATAAATTTCATTCTCTTATTTAATTTTGAACCCAAATAATTATTCATCTGCATTGTCTACTCAAGTTAAACGTACAGATAGACCACCTCTATGGGTTATCCATTCAACTACATATCATAATCTACATCAGTCACTCTCAAATTGTAAACCAGGGACCTCTGGAGATTCCTGTAACCCTTTTTAAGCAGCCAAAACTATTTTTATAATAACACTACAATATTTAACCACCAGTCATAGATAATCCCTTTTCATTCTGGACTATGCAATGAACTTTCTGTATAAATATGGCAAATATCTTTATAAGTATGAAAGTATAAGGTAAGTATATAACTCACTTGAGCAGCTAGGTGGCACAGTGTAGAGTGCCAGGCTTGGAGTGAGAAAGACTTGTCTTCCTGAGTTAAAATGTGACTTCAGACATTTACTAGTTATGTAACCCTGGGTAAGTCACCTAAGCCTTTTTGCCTTAGTTGTTCACCTATAAAACGAAGAAGAAAGGGAAATAATAATCTACTTTAGTACCTTGGCAAAAAAAACAAAACAAAACAAATAAGGTTACATTCAAACGTGACTGAAATGGCTGAAGAAAAAAATGTGCTTGCTTGTTCATGGCTTCACTTGATAGTAATAATCTGAATGTTGATGAATAGTTATCTTTTTTGTTTCATCTTTCAAGGAATTATGTATGCTTTGTGTTTAAGCATGGGAGACACCTTGTTGCAGGAGAGCTTTTAAGGTGGTTCTTTGCTCTCCCAAATCAAACACTAGTAATATAGAAAACAACAACAGCAAAAAAAACAGTGGCAACAGTAGGAGCATGAATGCTTTCTACCTTTCTGTTCAAAACCTCACAGCTATCAAATTAAAAGCTGACATACAAAAGAAAATGACAGATACTGGAGGTGTTTTGGGAAAACAGTATGTTAATGAACTGTTGGGGATACGGATTTGTCTAGCCATTCTGAAAAAAGAAATATTTGGAATTACATCCCCAAAGTTAATAAAATGTGATTACCCTTTGATCCAGCCATACCACTACCAGGCCTCTACCAAATGAGATTAAAGAAAGAGGAAATGTCTCCATATATACACAAACATTTATATAAACAGAGCTCTCTCTGGGTTGTCATTTATTCTTCTTGCAAACGAGATAAAACTGAAGAAAAACATCAAGGAAAAGAAATAGCTGCTATCTTCAAAGAATGTATGATCTGCTATAGGTGATGACTCCCATATAAATAACTGTGATAAAAGTTTTTAAAATGTAGTAAGTGAATGAGTGAAACACAAAGCACATAAAATCACTTCTATTTTACTCCCTTAAATATTTTATCTTGTGTTGCTAATTTTGTGTACATAGCACCATAGATTTAGACAGATAAGGGACCTTAGAGGTTATCTACTTCACCCATGTCCTTTTATAAATTAAAAAAAACATGAAAGTTAAGTGACCAGGGCGGCTAGGTGGTGCAGTGAATAGAGCACTGGCCCTAGAGTCAGGAGGACCTGAGTTCAAATCTAGCCTCAGACACTTAACACAAAAACTAGCCGTGTGACCTTGGGCAAGTCACTTAACCTCAATTGCTTTACCTCCCCCTTCCAAAAAAAAAGGAAAACAAAAGAAAGTTAAGTGACCTGCCTAATGCAGCACATATAAGCAATATCTGAAGTGAGAATAGAACCTAGCTTTTCCTGACTCAAATGTGTTGCATATATTTCTTCCCTATTAGATTGTAAGCTCCTTCAAGGGCATAACAGAGATTTAACCTTATCTTTTTTGTGTGTAATCCTCAACATCTATCACAGTGTCTTAGTAATTTTCATTTTTTATTTTATTTTGTTTTGGAGGGGGGAAGGCAGGGCAGTTGGGGTTAAGTGATTGCCCGAGGTCACACGTCTAGTTTTTGTGTTAAATATCTCAGGCTAGATTTGAACTCAGGTCTCCTTGACTCCAGGGCCTGTGCTCTATTCACTGTGCCACCTAGCTGCTCCAATCTTAGCCATTTTAGATACTTACTGGACGTATGTTGACTATTAAATAATCTTGTTTTGGATTGTTGATTGCTGATATCTGTTTACTTCCTTTTCCCCTTTCTACCCTTGCTTTTTAGGATATTTTTACTATTGTTGCTGCTCCTGTTGGTGTCCATATTAGCTATTATTATTAAAAGAATCATAATGCCTACTTTTTCTTCCTAGAAACCTTCAGCATTTGCTATGACTGACTGTTGCATAAAGACATATTTGAAGGGTGTCTTTGAGTGTCTGTGGGCTTAGTGATTTAACATCATTGCTCAGAAAGCAGCCCCGGCTTCTGGAACACAGCTGGGAGAAGTTAACAAAACATGAGAAACCTGAACCAAAACAAAGTGAGCTCATTTACAGTCACAGACTATTAGAGCTGTAAGGGGCCTTAGAGATCATGTCATCCAACATTCTCATTTTATAGAAGGAAACCGAGATTCAGTGTGAGGAAGTTGTTTGTTCAAAATCACATAGCTAGTCCATAGCAAAGATAGAAGCAGAACTCAGTTTTCCTGATTTCCAGTCCCATGTGCTTTCCCACTATACTATATACTTCCTTGATCATAATGAGAAAACTTGAGAAGCTCTTTCTGTCGCCCCTTAAGATTCGAGGTTGAAGTGGTCCCTTTGGGCACCAGATACGAGCATCCTCTCACTTATCCCAATCTGTTGTCTGAGGTTCACTGATTCCTACAATATATCAAGCAAATTACCTGCAATGGGAGATAAGAGACTCTCTTGAGGAGTTCTGACAATAGCTCAGGAGTTCACAATTGTATTGTGTCGAGAGGAAGCCGCCTCTGTGTTCTGCCTCTTAAATTATAGAGGAGAAGGGGAAAACAACAAGCTCCTACCAAAGTTTTAAATAGCATCTATCAAATGGTGTACTAACTTTGAATAAGTGCTCCATCCATGATAGTCCCAGTATCACTTACAGGCAGAAACCCGGAATGGGTGCCCAAGAGAAAGTGGAAAATTCTAAACATGATGTCATGAAGGCAAAGAATTTCCTTCCCTTCTGAGGAAGAGCCAACTGGTTGTTCCTCTTATGCAAGGAAGGCATGAAAGACCTCTCATTACTCTTCTTTCCTTTGTCGAATTTATGGGTGGAAATTTCCCTAAGTCCCTGGAAGGTGCCTACCAGCAGCACAGGAACTAAGCTCTTTCCATTGTGCTGAAACCATGGCAAAGACCCTCTGGCCCAACAGCTGCTCTCCAGGAGTCTGAATCGACATTTACAGAACTGTTGCTCTACTTCAAATATCATGGGCTGGACTCTTCTACAATTGGATAAGGGTAGTAGAGATCATAGGATTAGGAGATTGAGAAGAAAGGGAAACTCATTTTGGAGCTTTTGGTAAGGATAAATAAAATATGTCTCCTTTTCAGCTTGAAAATTGTTGGCTTTGTTTCTTATGTGGGGTCTTGAGATCCTACCAATTTCAAAAGGCCAATCACCACCTTTATTCTCAGGTGGATAATACATAATTTAAAGAATGTACTTTGCATGTCATCATGAGGAATTTGACCATCAATCCAAGAATGTTGAGCATTTTTCAGTCATGTCTTACTATGACCTCACTTTGGGTTTTCTCAGCAAAGATAAAGAAGTGGTTTGCCATTACCTTCTCCAACTCATTTTACAGATGAGGAAACTGAGGCAAACATGGTCAAGTGATTTGCTCAGGGTCACATATCTAGCAAGTGTCTGAAGTCAAATTTTAACTCAGAAGGTGAGTATTTCTGACTCCAGACCTATCCAGTCTATCCATAATGCCACATAGCTGCTGAGCTTAGATATATATTATTAGGATATCTAGGCATTCTAAAAAATGGATCTTAGGTCATACTCACCTGAGGTAATTATGGGCACTACTCATAATTTGAAAATTTGCCCACAACCTGGTATTAGAGAAGAAATGGCTTATAACTTCCTTTACTGAGACTAAGATCATGTCAGCCAGAGTGCAAGGACATCTTTGTCAGCTGGAAATTGCTAATCAAAGCCAAATAACCAATTGTGCCAAGAATAAATTGGAATATTGTTTTTATGTATATAAAATCTTGTTCAGCCTTCTGCCTGAGCCTCTACCCCTCAAAGCTGAGCTTTTGAATAGTCAAATAATCTTAGACAACATGTAATTATAACCACAATAGTTTGCAAGTGGCGGTGGCTACTGGGTCTATTATCATTTAGCAAATCATCTCTCTCCATTTCACTATAACTCCTTGTCCAGATCCTTGTTGTGGTAATTTGCTAGCATACAGACTATATTAATCCCCTTTTCAGAGTTCATTAGTTATCTCAAAGCCTTCTTTTCTATATTTATTCATTTCTTCCATTTTGGGACCTCAAAAGTAAATGTTGTCTCATGCAACATGACCATGTAGTACAGAGAACTCCTCAACCCCTGTGACCTCTATTTTTTTAGCTGCAAGTAAGATGGATTAAGGAAAGAAGAAACTTGAAACAGTAATGGAAATTATGAGTTTATTGAAATAATACAAGCAAGAGGTGATGAAGTATTAAGATAAAATACAGAGTATGTGATTGGAGGGGAATGAGTAGATAGGAGAAACGTGGAAAGAAACCCAAGAAAATTTGAAATTATGTTGTATATGCATGAGATTAAGAGGCGACATTAAATTATGGCTTCAGGGCTAGAAATACAAATGACTGGAAAGATGATGGCATTATCAGGAAGAGAGAATATAAAGAAGGAATGGATTGTATTAAGGAAGAAATAATGCCTTCTCATTTTGGACATGCTGAGTTTGTAGGACATCCAGCTAGAGATTTCCTGTAGGACTGTTGAAATGCTGAGTGGCAGTTCAAGAAAGAGCTATAATTATGAAATAAAGATTTTAGAATCATCTGTGTAAACTTGATATCATGAATTGTTATCTAGCAAAAGAAACTGAGAACTTGTGATCAGACAGGTAGGAAACTAAAAAAAAAAATATCCAATATCATAGATGCTAAGGAAGGAGAGAATTGAATAGCACAAGGAATTATCAAATTCCAAATCTTTCAGAAAATTCAAATAAAATGAGTAGAATGAGGACTGATGAGATGCCAATAGAGTGAGCAGTTAGAAGATTATTTTTATCTTCAGGCGAGTGGTTGGGTCTGAAGCCAGATTAAAAAAAAAGTTAGTAAGGGATTAGGAAATGGGAATATAGCAGTGATAAGTGCATCCTGGACTTGGTCTATGGAAGCTTGAAGAGAATAAGAACATAGCTTGGACAATTAGCATAACAGCATTAAAATGTTGGCATGGTGGTAGCAAGTCTCTGATTTATTTCTGAAAATATAAGAAGTGACTAAGTGAAATAATATATGTAGAAAGAGGTGGAGAGATCCAGGGAAGGACAGAGGATGAAAATGGAATTTGGATCACACAGATTAGTTGAGGAGGAGTGATATATATATATATATATATATATATATATATATATATATATATATATATATATATATATGCACTATTGTTTAGACTTAATTTAGTAAGTGTAAGGATGAGGTCTTGGATCTAATTCCACATTCAGGGTATTGGAATGAGACCAATGACATCTTGGTGTGGATCCACATAGCCAAATTCATTTTATGTGTGAAGGGAGTAAGTTCTAGGACCATGCAAAAGCAGACTACCACAATCTTTTTAACTAACTAGAGAATATGTGAGCACTTGATCCTGTCCTGATCCCCATGGAACAATATAAATATGTTGGGAACCAGGAACACAAATTCCTGACTTTAAATATCTGATCAGAGTAGTACCAAGCCTATAGTCATCTCCTGGAGAGAAAAATAAAAATATGAAAAGAAGACAAAGGATTCAGAATCTGGATATAAATTTGTTTGGATATCTATGTTTGAATTTCCAGCCATACAATGGAGATGATCAGTCCTCTTATATTTGTATTGCTTCCAAAGAGTAGATTATGTAGAGTTGGAGAAAACAAGTACAGATATTCTAGCTGTCCCCTTTAAAGTTTATGGAGTAGCTGATTTGCTCCTGGTAGAGTATATGGCACACTTTCCTGTTAGTGTTTTGGGAAAAGCAGAGCTGAAAGCAGGGTGCTGGTAATAAAGTTTGGAGCACATGAGGGTGGAATCACCTGACACCGGCAGGCCATCTATTAGGGAAATTATAGGATATGTGGTGGCTGTTGGTTATGGAATGAGATTCAGGGAAAGATTTATATCTTTATGTTGAGGGCAGGGTTGCAAAAGGAAGATGTAAATCACAGGTGTGGCAAAAGGGAAAGCTGTCACTAAAGTTTGGGTATGGGTTTTAATATTTGGGATTACCTTGTGTTGATCCATATCAGCATTTCAGGACTGAAGATTGAGACATTTTGTTCATTGTTGTTGGCAGTACTACCCTTACCCCAATGTAAGATTATTATTGATCTTTCTGTAGCAATTGACACTTGACCACTCCCTCCTCCTGCATATGTTCTCTCATCTGTGTTTTCATAAATGCTACTTTTTTGGCTCATTGACAAACCTAGTCAGTCTTTCTAAATACCATTTCATAGATCATCATTCATACCTTGGTTCTGGTCTGTGATTGTCTTTCTAGACTGATCTAAGCACTCTTCTCTTCATATTTCTTCTTTTTTGGTGATTTCATCAGCTACTATTACCCCAGTGATTATTTGTATGTAAATAAGTTCCAGATTTATATATCTAGTACAAGTCTCACTACTGAGCTAAAGAATCACATTACCTACTTTTTGCCAGACATTTCTGGCTAGATGTTTTATAGAAACTTCCAATGCAACATTTCCAAAGCAAAATGCTTTGTCTTTTTTTCTCCCTGCCAACCTATCTCTCTTCTGATTCTTCCCAATTATATTTGTGGAAATACTATATTTCCTGGCATCTAATGTCTCATTTCTTCACTTTCTATCATCCCCCATATATAAACATTTGCTTTGTCTTATCAATTTTACCTCTACAACATCTCTTACATCTATCTCCTCCTCTCCAAACCCAAAACCAACAACATATTTCAGTACTTTATCACACCTTATATTTCATTTCTTCACTGGATTATTTCAATAACTTCCTAATAGATAGCCAAGCTCCTGACCTCTCCCTGCTTTAATCTATCTGCTAAAGAGCTGTCAAGTTGATATTTCTTTTTTAAAAAATGTACTTACTTTTAGTTTACAGCATTCAGTTCCATATGTTAAGTTCCAAATTTTCTCTCCTCCCCACCCACCATGGCAGCATGCAATCCAATATAGTTTCTACATATACCTTCACATTAAACATTAGTCAAGTTGTAAAGAAGAATTTTAACCAATGGAATGAATAACACAGAAAAAGAAACAAAACAAAACAAAACAAGAAAGAGAGAGCAAGTAGTTTGCTTCAATTTGCATTTAGACTCCTTAATTCTTTCTCTGGATATGGATAGCCTTTTTCTTCATGAGTCCTTTGGAGTTGTCTTATAACCTTGCATTGCTGAGGGGAGCCCAGTCTAGCAAAGTCAGTTATCACAGGTACAAAGTGTCTGTAATTGTGTACAATATTCTCCTGGTTCTGCTCCCCTCACTCAGCATCAGTTTATATAAATCCCTCCAGGTTATTATGAAGTCCATCTGCTCCTCATTTCTTATATCACAATAGTATTCCATTCCATTTGTATACCACAACTCGATTAGCCATTCCCCAATTGATGGATATCCCCTTGATTTCCAACTATTTGCCACCACAAAAAGAGCTCCTATAAATATTTTTGTACATACAGGTCCTTTTCCCACTTATATGATCTTTTTTGTGATACAGCCCTAGAAGTGGTATTGCTGGGTCAAAGGGGTATACACATTTTTATAGCCCTTTCAGCATAGTTCCAAATTGCTCTCCAGAATGGTTGGATCAGTTCATAACTCCACCAACAATGCATTACTATTCCAATTTTCCCACATCTTCTTCAGAATTTATAATTTTCCTGTTTTATCATGTTAACCAATCTGACCAGAGAGATGTGTACCTAAGAGTCGTTTTGATTTGCATTTCTCTGATCAGTAATGATTTAGAACATTTTTAATATGTTTATAAATATATTTAATTTCTGAAGTTGATATTTCTAAATCACAGGTCTGAATATGTCACTCCCCTTTCTCCTAGGAGTTTTCTTTTTGGGATCTTTTTCAGGAGGTGATCTGTGGATTCTTTCAGCCTATATTTCCCCCTCTGGGTCTAAAATATCAGGGCAATTTTCCATGAGAATTTCTTGAAGGATGATTTCTAAGTTCTTTTTTTGATCATGGCTTTCAGGTAGTCCAATAAATTTTAAATTATCTCTCCTGTATCTATTTTACAAGTCAGTGGTTTTTCTCATGAGATATTTCACATTGCCTTCTATTCTTACAGTTACTTGGATCTGTTTAACAGTATCTTGATTTGTCACAAAGTCACTAGCTTCCATTTGCTCCAGTCTAATTCTCAAGGAATGAATCTCCTCAGTGAGCTTTTGAGATTCTTTTTCCATCTGGCAAATTCGGCTTTTTAAGGCATTCTTCTCCTCATTGCCTTTTTGAGCCTCTTTTGCCATTTGAGTTAGTCTATTTTTTAAGGTGTTATTTTCCTCAATCAGGCTGTTGACTCTTATTTCATACTTTTGCTGCATATTTTTCATTTCTTTTCCCAATTTTTCCTCCATTTTTCTTATTTGGTTTTTAAAATCCTTCTTAAGATCCTCTATGGCCTGTAACCTCCACTGTCATTTCATACTTTTCCTGCATCCTTTTCAGTTCTCTTCCCAATTTTTCCTCCACTTCTCTTTTCTGCTTCTTAAGGTCCTCTATGGCCTGTAACCAGCTCTTATTTTCATTTGGGGTTTTTGGTGCAGGAGTTATGACCTCCCAGTCCTCCTCCTTTTCCATGCTTTGATCCTCTTTGCCCCCAAAATAGGAGTCTAATGTTGAATTTTCCTGTTTTTTGTTTCCTTTGCCTAGGCATGTTGGCACTTAATTACTTGACTTTTGGGCTCGTTGCCACAGTAGGACTCTGCCATCATAGAGGGGAGCTTCCATCCTAAATGTTGGGTTCTTCTCAACTGCTGGAGGTATTAGTTGGTTGCCCTCCCTGAAGCCCCCATACACTCTGGCAAGTTGGACACACACCCCAAGACCTCCACTCCAGATGGAAATCCAGATCCAGGGAAGTTAAAGCAAGAGCAATTACCCCCCAGATTGACTGCCGGATCCCCCTACAGTTTGCAGACCAGGAACTGAAGCTGCAAAATGGCAGTTGTGCTGCAGCTCCTCAGTGGCTTCTCACCCCCCAGGGGAAGAAGCTGATGTGGTCCCAAATACTGGTCCCAAAGTCTATAGGGCACAAACCTCTCACTTTGTCCTAGGCATCTATGTGTTGGTAATTTTGGAAAATCCACTGCTGTCAGTGTTCTGGAGTCCCTCCAGCTGACTGCTGGTCTGGCTGCCCTGGGACTAAAACCTCTGACTCAAGTGGTCCTGGGCTCAGCTCCCAGAGTGCTGTGCTGGCTGCTCCCTGCCAGGCTGCCAGGCTGTCCTTGGTGGGAGGTTAGCTTCTCTGTGTTGTTCCATGGGTGCTTTAGATCCAGAGGTTGTTCAGAGTCCCCTTTTACATAATTTTGAAGTGGTGTGGGCTAGAGCACCATGGAAGTGCTGTTTCTACTCCACCATCTTGGCTCCACCCTCCTTGCTCCCCTTTCTCAAGAACTTCCTCTGGCTCCCTTATATCTCTAGATTGAAATATATTTTCTCTGGTTGGTATATACAATCTGTCTCCAGCCTACTTTTCCAGGCTTATTTTACATTATCTTTTTTTCATGCACTCTAGATTCTGGTGAAACTATCTTACTTGCTGTTCCCTATATATCACACTGCATCCTCTATATCCTTATCTTTTCATTAGCTCTCCCCTAAGCCTATTATGGACTCTTCTACCACCACCTCTTAGAATTCTTAATTTTATTCAAGGTACAACTGAATTTCTAATGCCTACATGAGGCCTTTCCCAATCCCCTCAATTGTTGATATAATGTTCATGGGATGAAATTCATACACACATATATGGGAAAGTAGGAGCTATGTTTATATAGAACTAAATATATGGCAGTCCATGTGATTATATGTGGGGAAGGAGAAAGAAAGATGGGGAGGGAAAGTGGAAAGGAAGGAGAGAGGGAGACAAATAAAGGAAGAGGGAGAGTGAGAGGGGGGAAGGGAGAGAGAGAACAGAGAGTGAGGATTATACCTGACTATATGTGTGAGTGGAGTACTGAGCAGCTGAAATAGAATAGAAAGATTGATGTGGGACAGAGGGTGAAAACAGAACTTCAATCACACAGATTATTTGAATAGGAGTAGAATGGATATTGGATACTATTGATTAGACTTAACTCAGCAAGTGTAAGCATGAGGTCTTGAATCTCATTCCACACTCAGGGAATTGGAGTGAGAGCAGTAATGAAATTCTTTTTATGTGTGAGGGGAGTGGTTTCTAGGGCCATGTGAAACCAAGCTAATACTACTTTTGTAACTAACTAGAGAGAATGTGAGCACTTGCTCCTATATTTACCCCCCTAGAACAATATAAACATGCTGGGGACTATGACAAAACTCTCAAAAACATGTAAATATTTGAGCAGAAGAGTACTAAGCCTACAGTAATCTCCTTATGAGAAAAGCAAGCACAAGGAGTGAAGTGAAAAGGTGAAGAATTTGGATGTGTTTTTGTGTGATATATGTTTCAATCACCAACCATACTGTGGAGCTACATTTTATATAACACTTATCTGTCAATATGTTTTCCTCTAGGACTATGTTAGTAGCTATTTCCTTTTTTTCACTGTATCATTTGTTCTTTACCCATTTACTGGGCAATACACAGCTCTTAATATATGCTTATTGGCTGAATCAATGAGTGGTAGCCCTTCTTCTGACAAGGCTAAGAGGAGTAAGGTTAAAATATCTTCTACAGAACCTGAATCTGGGGCTACTGGAACAAAAAAAAGAGGGTAATTATGCTCAAAGGAAATCTTGGGGAAAAGGTCAACATGCTTCTAATACAAAGGTGACCCTGAATACATCTTGGTAGAAGGAATTGATTGAAAGCCCACTAGAGACAAATTTTTTAACACCTTTCGGTAGCACTGGGATGATGAATCTTAGCAAAGATGACTGAAGTTGATAAAGAAACAGATTGAAATGTGCATAAAGGAGAGAGAACAAGAGCTATTTATGGATTGAAAAAAGAGCCTATGTGGGCTGAGAAGATTCAGGCAAAGAGTTAAGAGTAAGAGGATAAAGTAGGGGAGTGATAGCACTTGGCAGGGATAAAAGCTGAAACCCAAAAGATGATACAGCCTCAGGTTCAAAAGTAACATGAATAGGACTGAGAATTGGAAAAGAGATATTGAATAGGTAAAGAAGGTACCATATGTGTGGAATATAGTATAATATGCAGACTGAAGCAATATGTGAATGTTTTAGAACACACTAGGAATGTGTAGCACCAAAATAATTTTCCAGTCTGTGGCACTGTAAGGTGGCATCCTCTGCTTCTCCTTTGGGAAGAAACTATGGCAAATGGAGAAGAGGTTTGATACTCTTAAGGCCTGTCCATGTGGTGGTAGTGAGCTTATGTCCTGGAGGGTCTTTTTAAATTTTTATTTTATTTTTCTCCATTACATGTAAAAATTTTCAAAAATTTTCAAAATTTTGAGTTCTATATTCTCTTGCTCCCTCCTTTTCCTTCTCTCAGAGAAGGGAAGGAATTTGAAATAGGTTATACATGTGAAGTCATGCAAGACATATTTCCATGTCCATTAACTAGGAACTGGCTGAACAAGTTCTTGTGTATGATCGTGATGGAATACTACTATTCTATAAGAAATGATGAACAGGAACCCCTCAGAAAAACCTGGAAAGACTTCCATGAAATGATAGAAAGCAAAAGGAGCAGAACCAGAAGAATATCGTATATAGTAACAGCAGTATTGTATAATGAGGAACTGTGAATGACTCGGCTATTCTCAGCAATTCAATTTCCAAGACAGTTCTGAAGGAATGAGGAGAAATTTCCAGAGAAAGACCTGATGGAGTTTGAGACCAGACTGAAGCATGTTTTTTCTTTATTTTAATTGTGTTCTTAAATGCTTTCTTTTGCAACATGACCAACATGCAAGTATGTTTTGCATGACAGATAAAAGTATAAGAAAAGTAATGTAAAATATGCTTTCAATCTTCATTCAGACTTAATAATTTCTTTCATTGGAGGTTTTAATTATTTTTCAGTTGTATCTGAATCTTCATGAGCCCATTTGGAGTTTTCTTGGCAGAGATACAGAAGTAGTTTGCCATTTCATTCTCCAGTTCATTTTACAGATGAGGAAACTGAGGCAAACAGGGTTAAATTACTTTCCCAGTGTCACACAGCTAATAAGTATCTGAGGCCAGATTTAAACTTAAGAAGATGTCTTCCTGACTCCTGGCCAGGCACTCTATTTACTCTGTCACCAAATTGTTCTTCTTTGGAGGTGGAAAGCATTTTTCATCATAATAACTTCAGAATTGCCTTTGATCATTGTATTGTTCAGAATAGCTAAGTCATTCACAGATGATCATAACACAGTATTGCTATTACTATGCAAACTGTTCTGCTTCTATTCACTTCACTTTGCATCAATTCATATAAATTTTGACCAGTTTTCTAAAGCCATCCTCCTTGTGATTTCTTAAACCAAAATAGTATTACCTCACAATATAAATCACAACTTATTCAACCATTCCTCAATTTGTGATTGATGGACATCCTCTCAAATTCATATTATCTCTCTCTCTCTCTCCCCTCCCACCCCCCCCCCCCGTATCTACATATCATCTATCTATACTCCCGTTCCTTTTTCTTTTATCTCTTTGGGATACAGACCTAGTAGTTGCTGAGTTAAAATATTCTCATTTAAAATGTCTTAAGTACACTTTCTTGCCCTTAGGCATAGTTTTGAATTGCTCTCTGAAAATGCCTATTCATATCCTTTGACCACTCATCAATTAGTGAATCACTCAAAACCTCATGCATGAGAAATATAACCTTTATTGGAGAAAGTTGCAGAAAAATTTCCCCCAGTACCCTGCTTTCCTTCTAACTTTGGCTACATTGATTTTATTTTTGCAAAACCTCTTCAGTTTAATGTAATCAAAAGCATTCATTTCATATCCTATAATGCTCTCTGTCTCTTGTTTAGTAATACATCATTCCCTTATCCATAGATAAGACAAGCAAAATTATCCATGATCCCAAATCTGCTTATGCTATTACACTTTATATATAAATCATGTATCAATTTGGTTTTTATTTTGTTGTATAGTGTGAGATGTTGGTCTACACCTAGCTCTTGCCAAACTGCTTTCCAGTTTTATCAACAATTTTTGTCAAATAGAGAACTCTTCTCTGAAAAGCTAAGATGTTTGGATTTATCAAAGACTATATTGTTATGGACATTTGCTATTGTGTGTTGTATACCTAATTTATCCCACTATTTCTTAGCGAGTACCAGATTGTTTTGATGATTGTCACTTTGTAATACAGTTTGAGAGCTGATGGTGCTAGGCCACCTTTCTTCATATGTATTTTTCTTTGAATTCCTTGATATTCTCGATCATTTGTTCTCTTAGATGAATTTTATTATTTTTTCTATATCTAGAAAAATATATTTTTTTATTTTTTTTAAGCAATTGGGGTTAAGTAACTTGCTCAAGGTTACATGGCTAGTCATTATTTATGTGTGGGTGCTCATTTTCTGAGGCCAGATTTGATCTCGGGTCATCCCAACTCCGAGGCCAGCGCTCTTACTCACTGCGCCGCTTAGCTGCCCCTTTTAGGGCAATTGGGGTTAAGTAATTTGCCCAAGGTCACATGGCTAGGTTTTTGTTTCTGTGGGTTAAGTGTCTGAGGCCGGATCCGAACTCAGGTCCTTCTGACTCCAGGGCCTGCACTCTACTCACTGCCCCACCTAGCCGCCCCTTAGAAAAATAATTTTTGATAGTTTGAGTAGTATAGCAATGAATCAATAAATTAACTTGGGTAAAATTGTCATTTTTATCATAATAGCTTGTTTGAATATTTTTCTAATGGTTTAGATCTTATTTGTGTGAAAAAAATGTTTTGTAATAGCATTCATATAGTTCCTGGCAGGTAGACTCCCATGTATTTTATATTGGCTACATTTATTTTAAATGAAATTTCTCTTCCTATCACTTACTGCTGGACTTTGTTGAAGATATATATAAATGCTGATGATTTGTATGCATTTATTGTAGTATGTACTGTAATATGTAATATTATAATACAAAATTGCTTTATGTGTTGCCTGTAACTTTGCTGAAATTATTATTTCAACCTGTATCTTCTCTAGTATTATATAAGCATACTGTCATATCATCAGCAAAGGGCTATAGTTTTCTTTGTTGCCTATTCTTTTCCTTTTCTTGTCTTATTGCCATAGTTAGCATTTCTAGAACAGTAATTAATAAAAGTGAGGATAATAGGTATCCTTGCTTAACCCCTGATCTTATTGGGAAGGCTCCTAGCTTATCTCCTACAGATAATTCTTACTGATAGCATTAGATATATATTATTATCATTTTAATGAAAGTTCTATTTATTCCTTTCTAGTATCTAGTATATATGGAATGAGTGTTGTATTTTATCCAAAGCTTTTTCTGCATCTGTTGAGGTAATCAATTTTTGTTGTTTTTGTTATTGATATGGCCAATTATGCTGATAGTTTTCCTAGTATTGAATTGACCCTGCCTGAATTCCTGGTATAATTCCCACCTACTCATAGTATATGATAATTGTGATATATTGCTGTAATCTCCTTGCTAGTATTTTTATGTTTTTGTTTGTTTGTTTATTTCTTTGTATCAATCTGAATTAGGTATATTGGTTTTCCTTCTCTACTTTTGCTCTTCTTGGTTTAGCATCAACACAATATTTGTATCATAAAAGGAATTTGGTAAGTTCCCTCCTTTGCCTATTCTTCCAACCAGTTTACATAGTAATAAGATTAATTGTTCTGTAAATGTCTGGTAGAATTCACTAGTGAATCCATTTTGTCTTGGATTTTATTTCTTAGAGTGCTTATTGCTAAATTGTTCAATTCCTTTTCTAAGAGAGTGTTATTCAATTTTTCTATTTCCTCTTCTGTTAATATGTAATTTGTGTTTTATTATTAATTACTTATAATCATTACATTAATATATTAATTAATATATTATACATCAACATAATAAAATTATTAAAACATAATAATTTATATTAATTGTATTGATTAATATGTTAATTTGTGTTTTTTATATTAATCCATTTCAAAAAATCTGACTTAAAAGGTCAGAATTATTGGAATATAATTAAGTAAAATAGTCGATAATAAATTGTTTTAATTTCATCTTCATTGCTGGTGAATTTACCCCTTTCATTTTTGATGCAGGTAATTTGATTTTCTTCTCTCATTTTCTAATGGAATTAACCAATAGTTTATTTTATTAATTTTTTCATAAAATTAGATTTTAATTTTATTTATTAGTTTGATACTTTTGCTGTCGATTTTACTAATCTCTCAAATGATTTTCAGGATTTCCAATTTGTTATTTAATTATGAGTTTTTCATTTTACTCTTTTTCCAGTTTTCTTTTTACTTGTACACCCTATTCATTGTTTACTTTTCCTTATTTTATTTATATGTTTAGAAAAACAAAATTTCCCCTAAATACTACTTTGGCTGCATCCCATATATCTGAGTATTTTGTGTAATTGTTGTCATTCTCTTTAATGAAATTATTTCATATTTCTATGATTTGTTCTTTGACCTACTCATTCTTTTAGATTAGATTATATAATTTTCAATTAATTTTTAATCTGTTTTCCACGGCCCTTTATTGCATGTAATTTTTACTTCATTATGGTATGAAATTGATGCATTTAATATTTCTGCTTTTCTGCCTTTGATTTTGAGGTTTTTATGCCTTAATATATTGTCAATTTTTGTAAAGATGCCAATTACAATAGGGAAAAAAGGTATACTCTTTTGTTTTCCCATTCTTTTTTTTCCCCCAGAGGGCTATCATATTTAACTTTTCTTAAACTCTACTCATCTCCTTTCTGTTTTATTTTGTGATTAGATTTATGTAGTACTGAGAGGAAAAAGTTAAGGACCCCTTACTAGTATAGTTTCATTGTCTAGTTCCTCCTGTAACTCATTTAATTCTCTTTGAAGAATTTGGAGGCTATAGCATTTGTTGCATATATGTTTAGAATTGATATTATTACTTCATTATCTATGGTACCTTTTAGCAGTATGGAGTTTTCCTATTTATCTCTTTTAATTAAGTCTGATTTTGCTTTTGTTTTGTCTGAGATCATGGTACGACTTCTTTTTTTTTTTTTTAATCTCATCTGAAGTAGAATAGATTCTTCTCTAGCCTCTTACCTTTACTCTCTATGTGTCTCTCTGCTTCCTGGAAGTTTCTTGTAAATAACATAGAATTCTAGTTTTTAATCCAGCTATTATCTGCTTCTGTTTTATGGGTGAGTTCATCTCATTCCCATTCACAGTTATGATTACTTACTGTATTTTTCTCCTTCCTATTTCCCCCCATTTATTCTTCTCTCCCTCCTTTTTTATCCTGTTGCTCCTCAAAGGTTTGTTTTGCTTTTGACCACCTTCTCCCTTAATCCACTCTCGCTTCTATCGTCAACACATTTTCTTATTCACTTTACTGTAGAGTAAGATAGATTTCTACATCCAACTGAGTGTGTATGTTATGCCTTTTCTGAGCCAATTGCAATGAGAGTAAGGTTCAAACACTGTCCAACACCCAGCCCCTATTTGCCCCTCCATTGTAAAATCCCATCCTTTTGTGACCCTTTAATGTGAAATGATTTTTCTCATTATATCTCCCTTACCCCTTCTTGCAGTGTATCCCTCTTTCTGATCCTTTAATTTTATTTTTTAAAATCATTCCATCATAGTCATTTCGCATCCATTCACATGCCTTCTGTCTATACACATTCTTTCTAACTACCATAAGAATGATAAATTTCTTAGGAGTCACCAGTATCATCTTCCCATAGAGGAATGCAAATAGATTAACCATATTCAATCTCTTATGATTTCTCTTTCATGTTTACCTTTTTATGCTCCTCTTGAGTCTTTTATTTGAATGTCGTATTTTCTATTCAGCTCTGATCTTTTCATCAGGAATGCTTGAAAGTTCTCACTTTCATTAAATATTCATTTTTCCACAGGAAGATTATATTCAGTTTTTCTGGGTAGGTGTTTCATGTTTATAATCCTAGGTATTCTAGAACATCATATTTCAAGCTATCCAATCTTTTATTGTGGGAGCTGCTAACTCTCCTGTGATCATGACTGTCTCACCATGGTATTTGAATTGCTTGTCTCTGGTTACTTGCAATATTTTCCCTTCATCTGAGTACACTGGAATTTGGCTATAAAATTTCTGGGTTTTTTGGGGGGGATATCTTTTAGAATATCATCTGGTAATTCTTTCAGTTTCTATTTTATCCTCTGGTTCTAAAATATCAGGGCAGTTTTTCTCAAGAATTTCTTGAAAAAATGATGTCTAGGCTCATTTTCTTATCTTACTTTTCAGGTAGTCCTATGATTCTTCTATTATCTCTCCTGGATCTATTTTCAAGGTCAACTATTTTTCCAATGAAATATTTCACATATTTTTACGATTCTCTTTACTTTGTTTCATTGTTTCTTATTCTCTCGTGTAGTCATTGACTTCCATATGCCAAATTCTAATTTTAAGGAATTATTTTCTTTATTGAAATTTTGTACCTTTTTCCATTTGAACAATTCTACTTTTTAAGGATTTCTTTTCTCCACTGAGGTTTTGTGCCTCTTTTACTCTTCAGACAATCCTGTCTTTTACAGTGCTATTTTCTTTACTATTTTTTGTGTCTCTTTTACCAAGCTATTGACTATCTCTTCATAATTTTCTTATATCATTGTAATTTATTTTCCCAACTTTTCCTTTACATGTATTATTTGACTTTTAAAATCCTTTGTGAGCTCTTACATGAGTCTTGTTGGGCCTGTTTCCAATTCATATTTTTAAAGCTTTGCTTATAACTGTTTTTACACTTTGTATTCTGAATTTGTATCTTGATTTCCCTTACCAACATAACAACTTTTTTTATGGTTGGGTTATTTGGTTGTTGTTCTTTACTCACTTTTCCTGCCTACTTCTTAACTTTTAAATTTATGTTAAAATTGGGCTCCATTTCCAGGGTGGAGAGGGCACTGTCCCAAGCTTCAGGTTTTTTGTCCTGGTGTTTTTTGACCTGGGCAGCTAGTTGTTACAGTGGATAGAAAGTTATGGTAGTGTTACTCTTGGCCCTAAAACTTTGACCAGGCTCCCTGATCAACTGTAGACACAAGAATGAATGCTCCTTTCTGCCTTGGAACTGATACCAGGTTCCCTGTTCCTTTGTAAGTGACCACAATACTCTTTTTCACCCTGGAACTGTGACCAGAGGCCTTGCTCAACTAAGACCACCAGTACTAATGCACTAGTACTCTTCTCAGCCTTGGAAATACAACCCAGAACTGGGTGTGGGCAATGCAATAGGAGCTTGAAGCTAGTGCCAGAAAAAGGTTCCCTGTAATCTTTTTTCTGTCCAGTTGGCTGAACCCCTTACTCTCTGTGGGCTAAAATCTTCAAAAGCTGCTTCTTTGTGTGATGCAACCAAGTTCAAGGCCTGCTGCTCTCATTGCTGAATCTAACCTGTGTTGGGCTCCAGGCCCAAACACCACCTGGTGAGACAGAACTCTCCTGCTGTCCTCCTCAGTTGTCTTTGGATGAAAAATTTGGAAATAAAGAATGGAGAATGTGGGATTTGAAGGTCTACCAAATGGGCATTGAATAAAATGAAAAATGTAAGGAAAGAATTTCCTAAGGAGTACACTTGAAGCCAAGTCAATGTTCAGAATGCAAGATGCAAAGACATCCAACAACAGATCCTCAGTGCCAATTCCATGTTGATTTCAGGGAGAATACACATGAATTCTAGTCAAAGGAAGGTGATCACTGCCTATATACCTAGACTAGATCTTATATGCATGTTGGAGTTTAGAGGACTATGTTGTTGAAGAACAGGAAGATGCAGTTATCTGATGGGTCCAGTTCTAAGCTGTCAGTAGTTAACTACTTATGTAATGATTGTTTGAAGCCAATGACCCAGCCTGGATTGTAATTGAATTTGTGAATCTTTTCTAGGACATAGCATGCTTTCTCACTCAATTATATAGTTTGAAAGAAAAATTATAATCTATTAAATTAAAATAGGATAACAATTATGTTTAAATAATGGTTTAATTAATTTAATCTTAATGTTAAATAATAAATTTAATAACTTGTTCTTAAAAATATTAAACAAAATGCTGGTACTTTTATGTTAAATTTAATATATGTTATATATACACATGACAGAGTTGCAGAGCTTCATACAGAACTGTTTTTATAAAGTAGAAATATTCATATTAATTGATGTATGTTAAGTTCATAACAAAAGAAAATTTAATTTTAAAAAGGATTCACTGTCTTGTTCTCCATGTGCTGGTCAGTTTCTTTCTTGCATTTAAATGTTTCTTCACTAATACATTTTAAATAGGCTTTAGTTTACTAAAATGTGACTTATTTATGATTTTTCAGAAACAAAACAACTGCATAAAGCAAGGATGATCTGTATAGAAAAATGAATTACTCCTTTGTTTATTTTTGGCTGTGATACTAATAATCACCAAATTTGCATTACAAATCTTCAATATTTTATTTCAGAAACATAAACAAGTTTACAACTTTATAGTGAAGAAATATGAGTACAACATTTTAAGACAGAGTAATGAGAATATACAGCAATGCATCTTTTATAGTTAAATAATATCCACAGAAATGTAAATTCACCCTCATTATACCTTGCATAATATGGTGGGATGATACTTCACCATCCAGTATTGACCTTCCTCTCTCCCAACACTGGGTAAATTCCCTTAAAGCCTAGCTCCTGGACTGAGAAAATTTTAAGTATGAAAACTCTCATTTAGAGTAATTTATAGCCTATAAAATACTTTCTTGACACTATTTTGTAAGGGATATAGTGAAAGTATGATTATCCCTATTATACAGATGTAGCAAACCAGATTCAGAAAATTTTTTCCATTAAAACTATAATTAGAACATAGCTTAATATATTCTACTTTCCATGAGGTAATATTGTCTCTTTTGTCTTGGAGAGCTTCAAGAGTTTTATTGTGATGTCATCAATTGAAGGGGTTAGACAGGCAGTGGTATTGCCCAACTCCCTTCCATCCCAAAATAAGTCCTGAGACAACTTTCCCAATGGTCTAGGAGATAGAGAGGGAGGGCCACATTATGCTTTGCAGCTTCCAATTTTCTGTCTCTGCACAGTACAACTTGAGATCCAGATACTCCTAGCATTCTTCCCCAGGGGAACAATTCTTCTATCTTTTCTTTAAATTTTGAAATAAGTTAAAACTAATTTTGCAATTTGTCGTTTATCAAGCAAACAATTCTGCAAGGAAGTTCCCCCAGGGATTCATTTCACTTTGCAGGACATTTCAATTTCAGTGACAGCAGATGGAAAATCCTGGTTAAAAATTTAAAAAGGGAGACAGTGCACCAAGTTCAATAAAGATAATGAGGTGGTTGTGGCACACAGGGAAGGAACCAGAATGACAGCTTTCCCAAGCTAAAACACTTATCCCAGGGAATGGAGGGTGGTCAGTAACACTTGGGGCACAGAAGATGAAGAAAGGAGTGTGAAAATGGAATAGATTAACTCTTCCTTGGCTTCATTTTTTTTACATGCTTGCTGATAGTTCTTTCATGGAAAATTAGCGTATTATTATTCTCCATGTTCGTTCAATTATTTACAAGAAAAAGTAAAACATATAGGAAGAACAAATATTTTGTAACCATCATTATCTTTTTTGAGGGAATAGTCTAACTGATGATATTATTTTCATGTTGGAATTTTACTGTTGAGCACAGGTGGACTCTGGAGAGTTCATTTTACCTCTCTTTACCACAAGTGTTAGGCAAAACTGGAGGTAAGCAAAGTTAGTTTTTGAAGTGTGTTAGTTTTCTCAGTCCACTCTCTTCTCATGCTTCCTTCTTTAGCACCAGTTTCTTGCAGGGGCTCTGGCACCTATACTCAGGCCCATAGCTTTGAACTAGGGATTTAAGCCAGTCTTTCAGGCTGTAGTGTGGATTGTGCTTCAGCTAAGTGCTACCTCTGACAGCTCAGACCTTATTTCTCATTTCAGAATTCAGCTAATTACAAGTAACCAAATATTTATTGTATTCCTATTCTATGCAAGGCATGATTCCTAGGTTAATAGATTTATATGGGATTTTAGAAGTTATCTAGTTCAATATTCTCATTTTATAAGTGAGTAAACTAGGTTCAGAGGGTTTCAGTGACTTTCCCAGGGTTACACATATAGGAAACAACACAGAGGATTTGAACCCATGGCCTCTTAGTCAAAACCCAATCCTCTTTCAACTTCTTCACTATATCACAATACGGCTTTTATTGGGAAAATAGACATAACATGGAATCCAGCTCTATCCCTCTAAGAGACATCCAAGAAATTTGAGGATGAAGAGTATCAGCTCAAGTGGGGATGGTATTAGGGAATACTGAAAACCTTTCCTCCCTGTTAAAGGAATCGAAGTCATTAGTAAGCGGGGAGGTATAAGAGTTGGGAAACAAGGTTTATCCCTCATGATTTCTTAAAATATAATTTAATCTATAAATGACTTGCCATTTTTAATATACTTAGGCTTATCCTTGATTTGTTAGCTTAGGTATTTAAAGCTAAGAAGGTCAAGGTCAGAATTCTTTACAACACTTGTTCCTTTGTTCCCTTCAATAACTTCATACTGCATTATGCCATACCATACCATACCATACAATAAACATATGAATATCTATTTCTGCAAAGTATATGTGTATGCATATATGCATATACATGCACACTTACATACATACACAGGATGGGCTTAAATATAGAGGAGTAAAGCAGTAAACTTGGCTCAACAGGGTTTTCAAAATACTAATATGATATAGTGTATAACATAAATGGGATTGCAATAACCCTGTGACGTAGATGCCATTATTATCCCTGCTTTTCAGATGAGGAAACTGAGGCTCATCAAGTTAGTATGAATCTGAGGCTATATTGGAACTTAAAGACATAGTGTGGCAACAAGCCCAAAAGTCAAGCAATTAAGTGGCAACATGCCAAGGCAAAGAAAACAGAAAAATGCAACCCTAGACTCCTATTTTGGGGGCATAGAGTGGGAAAAGGACTGTGAGGTCAGAAGTCCTGCTCCAAAAGCCCCAGGGGAAAACATGAGCAGGTTGCAGGCCATAGAGGACCTTAAGAAGGACTTTAAAAATCAAATAAGAGAAGTGGAGGAAAAATTAGAAAGAGAAATGAGAAGGATGCAGGAAAAGTATGAAATGAGGGTCAACAGCCTGACTGAGGAAAACAACACCTTAAAAAATAGACAAGCTCAAATGGCAAAGGAGGCCCAAAAGGGCATTGAGGAGAAGAATGCCTTAAAAAGTAGAATTTGCCAGATGGAAAAAGAATCTCAAAAGTTCACTGAGGAGATTCATTCCTTCAGAGTTAGACTGGAGCAAATGGAAGCTAGTGACTTTATGAGAAATCAAGATGCTGTTAAACAGACCCAAACAAACGAAAGATTAAGGTAATGTGAAATATCTCATGGGAAAAACCACTGACCTGGAAAATAGATCCAGGAGAGATAATTTAAAAATTATTGGACTACCTGAAAGCCATGATCAAAGAAAGAACCTAGAAATCACCCTTCAAGAAATTCTCAAGGAAAACTGCCCTGATGTTTTAGATCCAGAGGGCAAAATAGAGGTTGAAAGAATCCACCGATCACCTCCTGAAAAAGATCCCAAAAAGAAAACTCCCAGGAATATTATAGCCAGGTTCCAGAATCCCCAGATCAAGGAGAAAATACTACAAGCAGCCAGGAAGAAACAATTTCAATATTGTGGAAACACAATCAGAATAGCCCAGGACCTGGCAGCTTCTACACTGAGGGATCAAAGGGCATGGAATATGATATTCCAGAGGGCAAAAGAACTGGAAATGAACCCAAGGGTCACCTACCCAGCAAAACTGAGTATTTCGTTTCAGGGGAAAATATGGCCATTCAGTGGAATAGAGGATTTTCAAGCATTCTTGAGGAAAAAACCAGAATTGAATAGAAAATTTGACAACCAGACACAAGAAGCAAGAGATGCCTGAGAAGGTAATCAAGGAAAAGAAATCAAAAGGAACTTATCAAAGTTGAACTATTTACATTCCTATATGGAAAAGCGATAACTGTGAGTGATGATATCTTTCTCACTATGAAAATAATGGAAGAAGGGTGTGTGGTCATATGAATACATATGTGAATGTGTGTGTATATGGTTACAGTTATATATTGATAGAGGGCATAAGTCGAATTTGTTGGGAAGGGAGAATACTCAAGGGATGATACTATGAGGTGAGAGAGGAAAGTAGCAAGAGGAGATGGGGAGAGACAGGGTAGGGTAAACTATCCCAAGTAGAAGAAGCAAGAGGAAGTGGTTGCAACGGAGGGGGAGAATAGGAAGGCTAAAAAGGCAAAACCACATTCACATTGAATTTGGTTCAGGGAGAGAATGACATACATACTAAATGGGATATCTCAACCTGCAGCAGGATAGGGGGAAGGGGGATGAGAGGAGGGATGATGGATGGGAGGGCATCCTTGGGGTGAGGGGAGGTTGAAAGTACCCACTATAGAAGAGGGACAGGATCATGTAGGGAATGGACCAGGTGGGGGTGGGATGAGTGGGAGGGAATTATAAGCAGCCTTGTACAATATATCTACTATGATAATGTTTTGCATAGCCAGACATGTACAACATGTACTGAATTACTTATCTCCCAAGAGGGAATGGGTGACAAGGGAGGAAGGAAATGGATCTGAAATTCGAGGTCTTAACATTAAATGTTTCAAATATATATATACTAATATTAATACTCTTTTGCTTGTAATAGGGAGATAAGATGTGCAGGCATTGGGACACAAAGATTCACCTTCCTCTAATGGAAAAGTCGATGGGGGTATGGGAGAAGGTATGGGAAAGAGCAGATTGGAGGAAGCGATATCTTGTGGGACTGCTATTCTGGGAGGTTGGGTAGGGGAATAATGGGGGGAAAATGATTGTAACTCAAAATCTGGCGGAAATGAATGATGTAAAACAGAAGTTAATAAAGCATTTGTTGGCATCGACTCGGAAGGGGTCGGCGGGCCGGCGGGGCCGGCGCTGGGCGAGGAGTTCGAGACAGTTGCGGGTCCAGGATGGCGGGGACAGCGCTCAAGCGGCTCATGGCTGAGTACAAGCAGCTGACGCTGAATCCGCCTGAGGGAATCGTGGCAGGCCCAATGAATGAAGAGAACTTCTTTGAGTGGGAAGCCTTGATCATGGGCCCAGAAGACACCTGCTTCGAGTTTGGTGTTTTTCCTGCGATTCTCAGCTTTCCTCTGGACTACCCTCTCAGCCCTCCGAAGATGAGGTTCACCTGTGAAATGTTCCACCCCAACATCTATCCTGATGGAAGGGTTTGCATCTCCATCCTGCATGCCCCTGGCGATGACCCCATGGGCTATGAAAGCAGCGCGGAGCGCTGGAGTCCTGTGCAGAGCGTTGAGAAGATCCTTCTCTCTGTGGTGAGCATGCTGGCAGAGCCAAATGATGAGAGTGGGGCTAATGTGGATGCCTCGAAGATGTGGCGGGATGACCGGGAACAGTTTTATCGAATTGCCAAGCAGATTGTTCAGAAGTCCCTGGGTCTCTAGGACCTGCCCCCTTCCCCACCGTCCTTGTCTCCTCCCCTCCCCCACCCCAGTCCCCCTTCCCCCCATTGTCACAGCCAGCGGTGGCAGCAGGTGCCCCTCCTCCCCCCCAGCGCTTGGTTGATGACCCCGGAGCTTCCCTGCCCCATCTGCGCAGCTCCCCCCGCCCATGCTCCTTCCTTTGAATGGATAGCGCCTTCTGCATGGACGGGGTCAGAATCTGGGCTACCTTGATGGCCAGGGGGTTGTGAAAGGCCAGGCTTTCAGCGAACAGGCCCTCAGGCTCCTAGAACCCAGAAGGAAAGGCTGGGGACCTAAGCAGACTCCAGATCCAGCAATGGGTGTTTAAAATATGTGCCACATGGGAAACATCCTGTGATCAAATTCTGTCCTTACAATTTGACAAATACATGTTTTTCTTAACAAAAAAAAAAAATAAATAAAATAAAATAAAATAAAGCATTTGTTTAAAAAAAATATGAGGATAGTAAATGAATTGATGTTGGAGCAGCCTAAGACACCTCATCAAGAAAAAAAAAAAGACAGTTAATTTGATGATTATCCTAGAACTGAAAGTCAATAATGGTTAGAGGGCACAAACATGGTTTCTAGGTGGTTGCCAAAGTTTTAAATGTATCTGGGAGATATAAAGTAACGAAATTCAGAAACTTTCCTGAATTTTCAGGTCAGGTAATGCAGTCACCAATTAAGATCAGAGCCCTATGGAGCAAGTTCCAGAGAAAAAAAGGGCAGATATCTCAATGTATCTATGATTGCATCTATAATTTCCTCTAATGGAATAGATGACAACCATGCTTACTTTTCATTCTTTTGTTCCCATAAATCTTTCACTAATGGTCCATCCAACATTATAAAGACTTTTATCACAAGAGGCAGCTGGTGTTACTTCCTGGAGTCAGGAAGACTGAGTTCAAACCCAACATATGATACTAGCTGTGTGACCCTGGAAATAGTAACTTAATGTATTTACTCAATGTCCTCAACTATAAATTGGGGTTAATAACAAAAAGTTGTTGTGAGGATCAAATGCAATAATATTTGTTTTAAAAAAAAAAGTGCTTAGCACAGTGCTTGGCACATAGTACATGTCGTATAATGGTTATTCCCTTCCTTGCCTTCCTTTTCTAAATCTGCTAACATTAAAGGAGGTAATAATGAAAGATAACAGCTTTTCCACCAGTTATGCTTTGTTCTTTTAATCCTAATGGGGCTACTTTAATTTACAGTTGGATATTTGTCTGATAACATTTTTTAACTTGATTATCTCCAGGATTTCTTCATTGATAAAATGTTGCAGTCTACTTGTAGCCATACATGCATGCATACTTATCATACATCAATTGCCTTTTGGATGCCTTGCAACTTTCACTGTTTTGGAAATGAGGTATGCTAGCCTTGGTATCAGTAAAAGAAGTATACTGGTGCTAAATATGAGCCTTTTTTCCCCCAAGAGGGGCTTGGGGTGGATAAAACTCAGAAAATTTCCCAGGTGCAACATAGTATACTTCCTATTCAATTTTTTATCCACCTCACTGTCCGGTTACAATATTGGTTGGAAATACATGCATTTATATATATATGTATACATATATACATATATGTATGCACACATATATACATATATACATGTGTATACATATATACATATCTTCATCTACATATGCATATAGGTACACACACACACACACACACACACACACACACACAAAACTTTAAAACTACCCAGATAATTGCACATCCTAATTTGGAAAACAGACATTCTTCATCCACTTCACCAAACCCATTTTCACAATGTGGATAGTTAGGTTGAACATATGAGTGATTATGTACTTTGTTTCTGCAGTGTTCTAGCCATATATAAAATCAGCACAGTGACATCTATAAAAGGGAGAATCTGAAACCTCTCATTATCTATAAGGAATCAATTTTCATTTGTGCTCTGAAAAGGAGAGTGTCTATGGCAAACGCAAACACCTTTGGTGAATTCAAGTCTTCCTGTTTTATACCTTGCTTTATATTATGTCATTGATAATTCAGCACATTTAGTTCTGCTTTTCCATCCTATAAGAATTCTTGCAATGACCTTAAGATATTAATGTGGGAAAACTTGTTGGCGAAGATCCATATTATTCGACTGAATCATTATAAAAATACAACAAATACCAAGCTCTGAGAGGTCATAGTTGTGTTCTGCATTTTTCAGTCAATAGTGTGAATCTGAGGGTGTTATCTAAATAGAACATGATTTATTAAAGCCTGCATGTTTCTTTTCCTTATCTGATCAAAGATGATCTTGATATGAGTGGCTTATTCTTATAAAGATACTTTAGAGATTGGAAAGTAGGAACATGGGTCAGTAGTTACTGGTACTTTTGTAATTGTCTTATTTGGGGAATGATATCATCTATTTTTCCAACTGTTTGATGGCTTTCTGTCTTTCATATATCTTGACAATGTATCCCTCAATATACTGAAAATAATGATGCCTCCATAATGGGCCTCTTCTCTCTGTGTACTTATTCTGTTCTAACTGTTCTTTCCATCTTTGCTTCTATTAATGCTGTATCTATTTATTCATGAAATGATTTAGGGCTGTGATGTTAAAGTCCAGATATGGAGGATCCACTATCTTTGATAGAGAAAAGAGTTCACTACAGTAATAGACCTTTTCTATCTCTGGCTATTTCTTGTCTTCCTTTCAGTTTCATTCTCAGACATTCTTTGATGATTCTGCTTAACTAGACCTCTTGCTAAACTTCATACAATTTATTTCTTCCCTGCTCTACTTCTTGCTGTTTTAAATGCTGCTATTCATGATTTTCTACTATTTTCTTGTAGAAGTTTTAATAAATGAGTTGTTATTTTGACCATATATGCCATAATATTTATGTTGTTTGTTTGTTGTTGTTGTTGTTGTTGTTGTTTGAAAGATAAAGAATTTTTTGAAAAGGTGATTTTTAGGCTTTTATGACCTTCCAACTCCTCAGTCTTCTTGCAAAGGTTGCTGGCTGCCTCTCTGTCCAGACCAGATATCCTGCCTTAGGACTGTTAGATCTTTTATCTCTGGTACTGCCATCCTGGAACCCAGATGTCCTTACTGGTAACTGCTTCACTTGGTCTATTCTTTCATACAGGCCACGGTCATTTTTTTTTTCACTCATAACTGATTATTTGTGACCAGTATGTTGTGTCAAAGCTGCTGAGGAAAAATATTAATACTAATATTTTGTTGTGAGATTTAAGATCAAATCTCCCAGAAACATTTTTATTTATTTTATCATTAACAAAATCTCTAAGATATTCTAGCAGAGAGAAATGTTAAACTTTTCATAGGCCCCACGTACTCTGACATGACTCTCTGTCCTAAGATAATTTTACCTAACATTTATAGTAATTTTGAACAAGGAAAATACACACAAAAATATAGTGTTGGTTAATATTTAAGAACAGTTGAGTAACCAAATGATCTGAACTACTCTCTTCATTCCTGTAAACAAAGTGAATTTCATACTTTCCATCAATACCTTCCTCCTTTCTCAATAGAGAAAAATGGGTTCTAGAGCCAATCATTTCAGTTGAAAAGGCAATGAGGTAAACAACACAAGTTTGGTTATCACCCTTTATCCCTTTCCCTAAAGAAAAAGGAAAATTTGTTAAGAACAAAACCCTCCTTTCCAACAATATTTTCTGAGGACTATTGAGCAAAGAAATGTTATGTCTCTATATTTTTTATAGAAATGAGTAAAGAGGTTTTAATGTGCTTCAATATAGCTGATTCAAAAACAACACATCTATTAAGATATCCATTTCTTTCCTTGTGGTGATGGTGACTATGGTAATGTATATTTAATTTAGGCCCTGCCATATCTAATACCTTATAATTTTTTTTGAAAAAAAAACAAAAAACAAAAAAACAAATTGTTGTTCAGGCATTTTCCAGTCATGTCTGACTCTTCATGACTCCATTTGGGTTTTCTAGACAGACACTGGAGTAGTTTGCTATTTCCTTCTCCAGCTCATTTAACAGATGAGGAAACTGAGAAAAACAGGGTAAAGCAACTTGCCCATGATCACATAGCTAGCAGATATCTTGGGTCATATTTGAACTAAAGAAAATGTGTCTTCTTGACTCCAGGACAAGCTCTTTATCCACTGTGTCACTTAGCTGTTGACATATATAGTGAAATATAGGTGTAAGGCTTCTGTATAATGTATGGGCCTATGACAACTTTTACTTCTTCCACCTGTGTTTTATGTTATAACTTTTTTTAATTGTCCTCCTCTATACCCACCTTTACATTGAAATTTCCTAGTATTAATGATGCATAATGCCTGGCACATTCAAAGTATCTAATAAATATTTGTCAGCTTGTTAATATGATTTGAGATTTCTTATGTAATTCTCCATAGAATTTCCCTAACTCCTCTTCCTTTGCAATGCATAAAGATGCATAATGTGCAATCATCTTCATAATAATCTATTACGAATAATCATCTGGAGCATGGCAAATATGAAATACCTCACTAAAGTATTCTTATCATTACTTGTATACATGAGATTACAGAAATTCTACTAATCTGTTATTTGTTTTTCCAGGAAGGACCTGTGTACAATCTTTTCATTTAAATAGAAATTATTTTTGTCTTTTGTTGCTACTTCTGGGAAAGAAATCAAGATTATTCTGATCAATTTCTTCCACTATGATATCCATTTATTTGTTACTAGCAAATGGGGGGGGGGTCTAAGAACTGTTTGCTTCTTAGCATCTTCTATCTCCCTTTTATTCAACATTGCCACTGTCACTACAGAATCAGATGCATTCATGAGACCAAGAGCTATTTTGTATTCTGATTTGTTTCATGGGTTATGATGACCAAAGGACCCATGATCCAGTGGCCAATCTACTTTTGAGGGACTTTTCTTTCTTTAACATGGCTAGTCCTTGGAAACTGGATAGCCTAAATCAGAAAATGTGATCCAAACAGGATCATAATTAGGGCTTTTCCAGCCTCAGCCTGGTAGAAACTGCCAGGGTTTGATTTCTACTGATATTGTCTTGATATATATATATATATATATATATATATATGTATATATGTATATATATATATAAATAGATAGATAGATATAGATATAGATAGATAGACAGATAGATATAGACAGATATAGATATAGATATATAGATATAGATATAGGTATAGGTATAGATATAGTCTCATATCATTTCCATACCATAATGAGGTATCAGAGTAGGACTATGGAGATATAACATTACTTCAAATTTATATATCATTTTAATGTCTTCAGACACTTTTCTCTCAGAAACTTTATTAAATAAAATGTAAATGTATTTATTTTCTTTTTACTCATGAATATATATGCTGTAAGTTTACTGATATATCCATATCTAGTAACTGCCTGTGGTATAGTCAGAAACTAGATCTCCCAATTTTGATCCCATAGTAGATCTAGTGTACTCAGACCTGGACTTTTCTTGATTCCTATTCTTTTTCCTAATCTGCTACATTACCTTCTCTAACAAACTTCCACCCTGGCCTCTTCCGTTCTAGTTGTTGAGTTCTTACATAGGATCTCATTTTAAGAAGAATCCTAATTATATTTTATCATGCCTAGACTCTCCAATTTCTCTTCTTCATCAGTAACAGTCACATTGACCTTCCTCCATTTCCTTTTCTCTCCCTTTTAGTTCTCTTTTAAGCATTTTCTTTGACTATTAAAAATAAATTTCTTGTGAGTAAATACTGTCTTACTTCCTTGGAATTATTCCCTTAACACTTAGCATATCATGTAGCAGGTACTAAATGCTTAATACCCATACCTATGTGTACATCGTATCTGCTAAGATATTAAAGGTATGAGGCATAGGATAAGGATATTGTAGCTTGTAAAATATGTAATATATTAGTAGAAAGAGAATTGAAGCAAGAGGCCTTGCCCTGAAGAGGGCAAGCCCTGGGAGAATACTGTAATCGATATCTGGGATTGACAGAGGTCTTCACAGGATCAGGGGGAGGAGAGCAAGTTTAGGGGACCTGATGGAAGTATATCCAGGAGAGATGAAGGACTCTAAGTCTCAATTTCACCATCTTTGCACTATCACCATGGCAGTTACTTAAAAGTTAGCTACAGCATTTATGTGTACACATACACACATACAAATATACACGCATATACATATATTTACATAAATATATATGTACATGAAATAAATATGAGTTCTTTGATAGCATGATAAGTTTCAATATGCATTTTCCTTCAGACAAATCACACATGCCAGTATGGGATTCTGTTGTTGAAATATGTTGCTTATCCATAATTTTTAAGGCAATTTTTAAGTTATTCTGTATATGCCATTACTTTAAAAATGGAATACATGGATAATGCAAAAAAGGTTCATTGCAAAGGAGTTGGTCACTAGTCTTCATAATTAAACTACTTTTTAAATTGTTTTACTTTTGGAGGGCAATTAGGGTTAAGTGACTTGCCCAAAATCACACAGCTAGTAAGTGTGTCAAATGTCTGAGGTCAGATTTGAACTCAGGTCCTCCTGACTCCAGGGCCAGCACTATTCACTGTGCCACCTACCTGCCCCTAAAATAAAACTATTTTTGGAGCCTCAATTGACTTTAATATATTGGAAAAATTTTAACAGCACCTATAAACCAGCAGGGTCTCAAAAAAGGCCTCCACTGCACTGGCTGCTTATATAATGCTTCTACTAGGATTCAGAAATAACTTCCTGGTTACACAACTGGTTACACAACTAGCTACACAACTCAAGACCCTGAAGATGAAAGAACACTGAAAACACATTCTAATAACTTTATTAAACACAAATAAAGTTTATGAGAATAACTTCTGACTTGGCTCTTGATTTCTTCATCTCGCAGACTCACAGAAATAACAAGGAAAAAAATTCCTTGGTGGGGGAATATTTCCCATCTTATTGATACCCCTAGCCCTATATTCCAGGACAAAAATTGAAATGAATTCAGAAGTATTTGTTTTCCTGGCATGAAAAGGAATATAAAACAGGCTGAGAACCATGGAGCCCAAGGCTTAGTATAGTCTAGCACATCCCATATTTTGAATACAGAGCTGGACTTATTGTCAGGAAAATCAACACTCAAATCCCATCTCATAACTTTACCTTATAATGCTGGGCAAATTATTCAGCAATGAGCTATTGTCTCCTCATCAAGAAAATGGATTTAGTCATAGGATCATTGAATTGGGAGATACCTCAAAATCTCCCAAATTAAACTTCCCTTGTATTACAGATGAGATAATTGAGGACTAGGAAGCTTAGGTGACTTGCTTGAGATCAAACATGCAAAATAGCATCAGAGTTGGGATTTGAAGATCAGTGCTTTGGCATTGGAGAAGGAAATATCAAGCTACTCCAGTACCCTTGCCAAGAAAAATCCTAAATGGAGTTACAAAAAGTTGAATACAACTGAAAAATGACTCAACAATGACAACCAGGGCACTTTTTTTTTCCTACTGTGCTACACTGCCTGCTATATAATATCTACCTTCCACTGTGTTTATGGAAATCAATTGAGATTATATATATATATAAAGCACTTTGCAAATCTTCAATGCTATATATGTAGGTATTATTGTTGGCATCATCATTACTTACCTGGGAAGCAAGTAAGCCTTAGTACAATTTAAATCAATATGTATAGTAAGGAATTTATTAAGCATCCAGGAAAACCTGTTCTGGGCCCTGAAGACAAAAAGACAGAAAAAATAAATATGAAAATATTTCCTTCCTTCAAAATAGCTTGCATTTCACTGGAAACATTATGAATACCAAACAAATTGATGATCCAGCTCCATCAATGAAGGTAGAGAAAAGTGAGTGGTCAATTTTCCAGAGAGTTCTCCCTCCATGCTATGCCTTGACATACTAGCCCCTGCTTCTGAGACATACTATGCCAGTCCCACCAACTCTACTGAGGCTTAGCAGGAGCCAAGCTCTCCTGGAAGAATTCTGGATTCCAAACTGAGTGCTGTGTTCCCTGAGACAGGAGAAACCAACCGGGAGCCATCTTGAGAAGTAGAGTGAAAGATAGGGTAAGAGATGGAAAGGTATTCATCAGAACCAGAGGATTTAGTTGTGGAATGTAACTTGAATATCAACTATATATATAATATCAACTTGGACTACCAACACTCTCATTTTCACCAGTGAGGAAATAATGATACTTAGTCACAATAATTAGAATCATAAAGTAGTGAAGTCATTGTGGGAATATATATATATATATATATATATATATATATATATATATATATATATATATATATATATATATATATATTTTTAAAGCAATTGGGGTTAAGTAACTTGCTCAAGGTTACACGGCTAGTCATTTGATTTATGCGTGGGTGCTCATTTTCTGAGGCTGGATCTGATCTCGGGTCATCCAAACCCGAGCCGGTGTCTTACTCACTGCGCCACCTAGCCGCCCCTTTAGGGCAATTGGGGTTAAGTAACTTGGCCAAGGTTACACGGCTAGGTTTTTGTTTGTGCGGATTAAGTGTCGGAGGCCGGATCCGAACTCAGGTCCTTCTGATTCCAGGGCCGGCGTTCTATTCACTGCGCCACCTAGCCGCCCCGGGAAAATATTTTCAATAGAAAAGTTACTCGACAGTTTTCTCTATCCCACTATCCCACTTCTGAGGGTTGGACTTGATCTGACTGCAGGATTAGAGGTCAGAAGCTTCTAGTTGACTGAATTTCATCTAGCCAAACTATGCCATCCAGTGGTGATCTCATCACTCTTATCCCCAGAATAGGCATGCCCTTGATACGTCCAAAAATATCCTCACACAATTCTCATTTATGCTGCATTGCCACTAATGTCACTGTGAGGCCATTATGAATGCAATGACACACTTGCCAGGAATTAGTAAAAAGCTTGGAGTATTGAATCGTTACTCTTATTTTTGTTTTATTTTTTCCCTTGGATCTTTGAGATTCCTAGAAGGAGAGAATTTATATTCCAAATCGACCTCTCTTCTCTGAACCTTGTTTTTTCTGGTCCTTATCTCTGTTGTTTCCAAACCAGATGTTGTGTGTAGGTACAGTGAATGGTATATAGTATTTTGATCCAGAAGATATGGTTTTTCTCTGTCACTGGTTCTGTGACTGTGTGCAAATCGCTTAACCTTCTATACCCTCATTTTCTTTTTTTCTAATCCATCAAAAGGAAAATAATATTTACTATATCTACTTTGCGGGGTTTGTGTGGGGATTGAATCTCACCTGTGTGAGTGTGGGGCTAACTCTACGTGACTGCCAGAGAAAGAGAGACAGCAGATAGTGAGAACATCATACAGATACGGGTGATGAAAGAGTTGGAGAAAACAATAGGACTATATGGGCAATAGCAGCAATTAGTCAACCAATCAACAAGCATTTATTAGTTATTTACAATCTATTATATGTTGGGTGGGGGAAAATATGACAGAAAACAAAGAAATAGTTTCAGTATTCAAGAAGTCTATTCTGTCAGATGACACAAAATATACATATATAGGCTATACCAGAAATCTTAGCTTAAAACTGACAATCTGGCAATCATTTAAGTCGAAATAGCTTAAACTACATTACGGCTTTTTTTGGGGGGGATGCCCTATATAAAGATAGGGATACATACTAGACAAGGGAGGATACTCCCAGATGAAGTCACTCCTACCAGTGCAGATTGAAACACTCTATATAATATATAGTCTTAGAGAGTTGCCTAGCTCATTGAGAAATAGTCTCCTCATGGTTACCCAGACAGTATGAATCAGATTTAAGATATGAATCTAGGTTTTCTTGGTTCCCAGGTTAGCTCCCTATCCACTTTGCTACAAATGTCTCCTCATGTATGTGTGTGTATGACATATATGTGTATGTATCATATGCACACATACCACACATATGCATTATATATGAACATATATATATTTATGTTTATAAACACGAATGTATATGCATATGTACGTAAACATGTGTAAACTGCATGAAATTACATATATACAAAATAAACACAAGATAGCTTTTTGATGAAGATACTAGTTGGTAAAAGGAAGGAGACTTATGGGACTTCATAGAAATAAAACCTTAAATATTTTATCCCTCATGATTTCCATATTCCTTTCTCCTCCAACTTTGGCCAGAATCATAGGGAGAGTCAATTATCTCAAACAAGTGGAAATTCTGGGAGGAAAAATAGAATGACCAGAGAAAAATACTACATCACACGTCAAAATTTAGTCCAAATGTCATTTTCTCCAAGATGTTTTCAATGAAAAATCTGATAATTGGATAAAGGATAAAATAATGATATTGGCTAAAAATTAGCAGAGCAATTGAGTTTATTCCAGAGAATGCATCATTTAAAAGGGGGCCCAGAATCCATTCCATTTGTCAGCTCAACACAAAATATGTTTCTTTAACTTCAGACATGAAAAAGTTGACATTGTTAATGTGCATATATATATATATGTGTGTGTGTGTGTGTGTGTGTGTGTGTGTGTATATATATATGTACCTGAAATAAAACTAGAAAAATGAGATTACCCATCTGAAAAGTGTTTTTTCATTAAACGATAGAAAAAGAATATGACGATTATAGGGTACAACCAAAGACTCACTATATGTGGAAATAAATAAATTATCAGATGGTAATTTGTAGTAACATGTCTTAGAGGACAAGGCTATAGATGTGTCTCCTTTTGTTGGTGTTTGGGGAAGGATCGTGTGTAACTTTTCAGGTGAAGATGAAGACATATGTAAAAATTGCCCAAGTGTGTGCCATAAAAAGGGGAGATGGTGTACAAATTAGAAATGGAAATATAAGAGCTAAGCTGGGAACATTTGACCAAATGAATGCAGAGGATTTTCCTATGGTTCTAAGAAAGTGGAATCATAGCAAGCAGGGGCTGTAGAATAAAAAAATATATGCAAAATTATGGTTTTGAGTTTGGAGACGTGTAGGAAAGAAGCAGGAAAACAGATAATGAGTCTATAGAATGGACAAATCACTGTCCTGGGTGCTAACTTCTGGCCCAATATTGGAACTGCATAGATCATGAAGCTGTATATATGCCACCCCCCCCCAGAAATTTCATCCATAATTGTAAGCAATACAAAAGAATCTCACCTACTCAAAATGTGGAGAACACTAAACTGATCTACCTTTCCAGAGACGTTTGTACATTACCGTTGCTAGTTATCTTACGCTGTCCCACTCTTATCACATCAAGGGTTAAGTGATTTCTGATTTGCTTCTCTGGGTGCATCTGGGTTGATATTTAGAATGGAGATGATTGCAAAATTTAGAACCATAAGAAGTTCTGGCTATATGGGCCTTCATCCAAGCACATTAATTCTAAAAATTGGGTTATAAAGTTGAGATTGCTATCTCTGCACCAAGGTATATATGTTTTGTTTATTGTGGCTTTGGAGATGACTTTCTTCATTTGAATGGGAGTGCACTTGCCTGAATGTACTCCAACAGGGTAGAATCACAAAGTACCTGAACTGGAAGGGGCCTTAGATGTCACCTAGTAAATCTAAACAAATGAACAAAATTCTCTTCTACAGGACACTAAGCCACCATTTAACTTTTGTTTAAAAAGATGAAGTAAGGAAAAATATATGTGGATTCACTGAGAATAGTTTTGGTAATTCAGTATGGTCAAAAGTATGACTGTGAAGGGCCAGGGAGTGAGAGTGGTGGGGATTAAAGGCAACAAGTATAAATGATTTTTCCCCAGTAGTTTAGCAGTGAAAGGGAAGAAAAATAAAAGACGATATATTGAAAGGCTGGTAAGGTAAAGTGATTTTTTTTAAGGAATGAAAGAATTTAGAATAGTTTAGTCAGTGGGAAAGAGCTATTAAGCAGTGGCTGATCAATGGGAAAATAAATAATTGAGGAGAAAATGTTACAGTGTAAAAACAATAAGGATAAAGAGCAGAAATAATGCTTAAAGCTTCAGATTTCTATATTCAAAGGAATAAAGGAAATAAAGTCAATTTAATATTTCATCTAAAGTTCTTTAAATATGCATAAACATAGAACTTGAGTTGAAACACATATGTATGCATCCACATCTACATCTATATCCATATGTGTGTATACATTCATATATATATATATATGTTTATGTATGAATGTGTGTGTAAACATACATAATGATTGTCCAGGTACCATTGAGACTTGATAGTATGGATCAGACAGTTGGAATTTAGCAATATGCATTTATATTTTGTGGATTATCTGTCATAATTGAAAGGGGAATAGTGACAAATATCAATGGTGACAAATATAAGCTGGCTAGTGTATTGGGTGGGAAATGGCATTTTAAGGATCAGATGGGACAGTGCAAAGGATACAGTGCAAGGCTATTAAAAGTCTCATATACTTATTGGAACTTAATTCTAATTTTCTCTTAGGATGTTACAACCTAAATTTTTTATTTCTATTCCACGCTACAATTTGACATATATTCTCAATTTCTTCAATCAGCTTGATTTTCTATGACAACTGATATATACCCCTTTTTATTCTCTAATATGCATCTTCATAACTGGTACTGTATCAGTTTTCAATTCCTAAGTATAGGTTAAGCATAGCTTTAAGTAGAACAATGATAGGTTAGAAGTAGAAAGATTCAGGTTTTATCTAATTCAAAGATTCACACACCTCATCTCCATATTTTACCAATAAGGACAGTGAAATGAGAACTAAATTGATTTGCTTCAAATCACAGTAATAGATACATGGTCTTTGGTTGGATAGATTATATCCTTGAATCAATGGTCCATGTTAACATGTCTTATATGTATATATGTGTGTATGTCACAGGTTAGTGATTCCTATTCAATCACACTTTCTATATATGAGAACTTGAGTAAAAATGTTAATCAGTCTCCAATCTAGTCTCCAAATGTAGTAATACTCCACCTATACATTTTATGTCATGAATCACATACATCAAAATGCTAGAGATGCAACTTAAAAATACTTAAAAGTGCTAAGAGAAAAAAAATCCCAAGATATTATTTTAGTGCAAGATATGAGGCTCAATGGAAAAGGAAATACATTTCCATTGGAAGGAGATACTTTTAAGGCTCTTTATATTGATTAACAGAAAAAAGTAGCAGATAATTTGTCCAATGTACATAATGTGGAGCCATTCAAAAGGCATGTGAAGTTTTGTTTAAATATATCTGATAAAGCCTGTAAGATAGGAAGGGGAAACAGTACATTTATGGTTGTGCATGTTCTTCAAAAATGTGAAAGAGGAAAAATGCATTATATGGTCCCTCCCATGCATATTTCAGTATCACAAAATCTGAGATTCAATAACACGCTATGGCTATCCTTACACTCATTAGCTTCTCTTCAAGCTAATATTTCTAATATTATATAGGATCTAATATTATATAGGATGAATGTCTCTCTAAGAAGTATGATTTTATATTCCTGTCCCTCCTGACTTGGCCCATTCTTTTTCTTTAAATATCTCAAATTATCAGAAATATTTTCATCATTTAAAACTAGAATGTGTGTGTGTCTCTCTCTGGCTTTGGAACATTTGTTTCTAGTTTGGTCTTCTCTTTTCCATAAAATGGTTAGCACTTTGGTCAGCATTTGTGCAGTTGAGACTAGCTGAATACTTTAGTACAAAAATGGCAGCAAGCATGCAATGTTAAGTGGCATTGTCACATATTGGCTGCCACTTTTGCCATATATTTTAGTGGTATTATTGGGAATATTTTAAGGAGGAGGAATTATTTCTCAATGCATCGATACTTTTTTAAAAAGAAAGCTTAATTTTTGGTTCCTTATTTGAATTGTTTGTGTTTCTGTTTTCATAAATTCTCTTATTGAGACCTCTTCATACCTCTCAGGCAAACTTCCACTACAATATTTGGACCCTTGGCTTCTTTTTCTGAATTATTTAAAAATTACCCTCTCTAAATCTAGGCTCATCAAGTTAAGCCAAGCAAACAAGAATGTTGAAGTAATTATTATGTGCCAACCACTATGTTAAACACTGGAGATACAGATGATAGAAAAAAACAAAAACTCATGGAGCTCACAGTCAGATAGACAACATGCCAATAGCTTTGTGTAAACAAGATATATACAGAAAAAATAGGAGATAATCACAGAGGAAAGGCTCTACTATTAAGGGGGATCAGGAAAGACTTCTTGCAGAAGGTAGAGTTTTCACTGGAACTTGAAGGAATCCATAAAAGTCAGGAAACAGATGAAGAGGAATGAGAATTCAGGCATGGTGGACAGCCAGTGAAAATGAACAGTTAAGATGAATGTAAGCAAAAGCAAGAAGGTCACTGCTAATGGATCACAGGGGAATAAAATATAAGAAATCTAGAAAGATAATGAAGGGGTCAGAGTAAAAATAGCTTTAGAATCCAAATAGAGTGTGTTATATTTCATGTTGAAGATAATGGGGAAGCATCGAATTGCAAAGAGGATAGATAATACAGTCACCCTCATTCCATGGTCATATAAACATATAGGATATCTTAATCTATATGTGGTGCTTAGATATCCTCTTATTAATGACAAATTCTAAGGGACAGTGTTGTACTTATTCCATGGGTTGTACTAATTCAAATTTATCAACCAGTCTCTCCTTACTTATCAGAATCAGATCATTTTCCGCATTGTTTTCATTTTCTTTTAAAGAAACAAAGTATTATTAAGGAGAGTCAAAATATCAAAAACTGCTTCAAATTTGTCAGAGAGAGTATGAGGAAATGTCTGGATATTTGTGACTCCTACTACTAGGGTATGATGATATTGTGCTTGGTATGTCAGCTATTTCTTTGAATTCTGCATCTCTTTCTTCCTTATGATTTAATAGGAAGACATTCCTACCATAATATTATGGTTTTCCCCCTCTTTTTATTGATCTTTACCCAAATGTTCTTTATCATGCCTTGTTTTTCCTATTCAGGTTCTGATTTTCTTTTTATTAATATATTTTAATAGAAAATTTAATTTTGCCTACACTTTTATCTATTTTCTTCTTTAAAAACTCTCTCTCTCTCTCTCTCTCTCTCTCTCTCTCTCTCTCTCTCTCTCTCTCTCTCTCCTTCTATAGGAATACTCCTGTCATTATTCATAGTCTATAAATTTATTTATATTATATAAATATTATACATAGTCTACAAAAAAGTCATGTGAGAATGATTTAGCTACAAGGAGATTTCTATTTCTTCTTAGAAGTGGTGATAGTGCCATAAGTAATGAAAATTGGAAAGCAAAATATTTACAATTAGTATATAATGACTCAGAGTTGAAGAACACCCATTTCAATTTAGATGATAATATTCTGTAACATATTTAAAAGCAATAGAATGGGGGTAAGTAGGATTATGATGACTCAGGTCTAAGAAATGATAGTGGTTGTAACACATAAAATAAAAATAAATTTATTCTGAGCATGCAAAATATTTTAATTTAATGCCTAAAATCTATAATTTTCACCAAATGAAAAAATAATTAGAATAGGGAAAAATTAATACTATTATTAGATGAGTAAAAGGAAGAAAAACTCTTTTCCCCTTTGAGGATGCCAAGGAATGGTAAAACATATTGAAAAATGAAATAGAGCTCACAAGGGAAAGAGTAAAGCCAAAAGCTTAAAGACAAAAATGGATATTTCCATTTGCAGAAAAGATTAATGATAAAAAATAAAATTAAAGAACTGGAGAAGATATAGCAAAGCACAAAGGAACAAAGAAGAAGGAAGCCTGCACAAACATGGCATTCCTTTAACACCCTACAATCTGATCTGACTAAATATCCTGCCACTTCATTAAAACATTTATCCCCAAGGTCACTCACTGATTATTAGATCCAGTGGTCTTCCAAAAGTTCCTTATTGTCCTTGATCTCTTTGCAAAAATTGGTCTAAATGCCACCCCTCCTTCTGGAACTTCTCTTTCCCCCCTTTTTTTCATTAGAGCTCTCTCCTGGTTCTCCTATTAAGTCTGTAATTGATCCTCCTTGATCTATATCCTCCCACGGTAGTGCCTTATATATAGTTAGTGCTTAGTAACTATTGCCTGAATTGAATTGCAGGAAATAAAAATGCCAAGCAAAAAATTAAAAAACAAAACACACCAAATACCTGTAGGTATTCTGTAGTCTATAAGAAGAAAAGTGATAACTCAAGAGACTTAAAAAAGGTAAAGATGGGACAAATAGATTGTGTGTGGCAGATGATGGAGTCTTCTATAGAACAAGCAGAAATACAGAGAAAGAGGAAAAGGATGAAAATTCATATCATACCATCAAGCAGCCAATTCACAAACCAATAACTCAATGACAGAAGTCACAAATAAAACATTGAGGAGCATGGCCAAACTGTTGAAAAAGATACTGCCTATGGGGCTTAAGTCTTTAAAACTCTTTTCTACATACATTTGCAGAACTGATGGTTTAAACAAGTCTTTGCCATCAAGTTTCAGATATATAAGAGGAATAAGCCATGCCAGGGAGTCTCTAGTATTAAAAGTAAAAAATTTAAGATTTTTTTGCAATAATCTTTCTGCAAAATCTAGACAAAGTTGCGGTGATTTTAATCATGTTGTGTTTTTTTTTAACATTTTGGAAGGCAATTGGGGTTAAGTGACTTGCCCAAGGTCACACAGCTAGTAAGTGTTAAGTGTCTGAGGCAGGATTTGCACTCAGGTCCTCCTGACTCCAGTATCAGTGATGTGTTCACTGCACCACCTAGCCACCCCTAATCATGCTTTTTTGATCATAATCATCATGATGTACTCTTTTAATAATATTGATAACTTCCATATATTAACACTTTAAAATTTGCAAAACGCATATTCCTCACACCAAACCTATATGTTAGTTAATACAAGGGGAAAAAATAAAGCAAAGAATTTTGAATTGAGGACTATAGGGAACATCCAGTCTAAAATCTTTTCATAAACTATGAAGTTGAAGGCATTAGCAGTTAGTTTAGCAGTTAAAGCATTTGCTCATGTTCAATTATCCCCACTTTACAGATAAGAAAGCTGAGACTCCAACAGGAACATTTACTTAATAATCAGCTACATGATATATAAATACTTGAGACATACTTAGATCTTCTGATGTAATTTCCCCCCAGTATATCATACTATCTCTGTGCTGCCTTCTTTTCAAGGCCACACAAAAAAATAAGTTCTGAAACAATAACATCATGTTTATCTTCATAGTTAGCAATGAAAATGATAAAGGAAGTGAAGTAAGACTGCATATACAACATCTCATTTGTAGATGTGGGCCTGCTCATAAGAAAACAAAGGTCAAAATTAAAGATAGTAAAATCAAAGATGAAAAGGGGGCTATGAATTCGAGGCTGAACCCAGTGATAGCATGTAATACTTTGGTGGTATGACTGCTTTCCACAAGATTTTCTTCACTCCAATGTATCCTTGATTCAGTCACCAAAGTGATTTTCTTAAATCACTCAAATCTAACTATGTCAGTTCCCTTCTCAACAAACAGTAGCTCTTTGGGGTGACTAGGTGGCACAGTGAATAGAACACTGGCTCTGGAGTTAGGAGGACCTGAGTTCAAATTAGGCCTCAGGAATTTAACATTATCTACCCATGTGACCTTGGGCAAGTCACTCCCATTTGCCCTGCCACAGCCCCTCCAAAAAAGCAAAACAAACAAACAAAAAAACCAAAGGACCAAAACAAACACACAAAAACATACAAACAAAAACAAAACAGTGGCTCAAAATTGACTCTATGATCAAAAACAAAATTCTATGGCATTCAAAGCCTTTCATAACCTATCACCTCTTTCCTTTCCAGTCTTATCATACTTCATTCCCTGTGATGTATTTTTCAAACCTGTGACAGTAGCCTCCTGGATCTTTGTTCCATTCTATCTGTCAGCTACATGAATTGTATCTATGTTCCAGGACTGGAATGCTTTCTCTCCTCAACTCCACCTATTAACTTCCGTATCTTTGTTTAAGTAAGAACTAAAATTACATCTTTATAGGAAGCCCTTCACAATCCTCCTTTATTCTAATTCCTTCCCCCCATTAATTATTTACTGGTTACCCTGTATATAGCTTGCTTTCTATATATTTTAAAATCTTTTCTCCCCATTAGGCTGTAAGCTAGACTTTGTATTCCCAGTGCTTAATACAGTGCCTTACAGATAGTAGGTAATTAATAAATGTTGATTGTTTGATTCTACATAACCAAAATCTCAATAGAATGAGCTAGAAAGACAAATTCCATTCAAAGTAACTACAGACAATATAAAATATTTGAGAATATATTTACCAAAACAGATCCAGAAATCATATGAATGCAATGGTAAAATAATTTTTGAAGAAAAACAATCAAAATTAAAAAAAAAAAACTATTTGTTCATAGATAAACTGACAACATATAAAAATTTATTATTAAATAATAATTTAAAACTCTTGATTTCCAAGTGCTCTCCATTCCTTCATATGCTAGCCCACCCATTGAGAAGGTAAAATATATGACACTCATGGTACATGTTCAGTCACGCAAAGCATATTTCCATATTAGCCATGTTGCCAAAAGAAACAAAAGGCAAGAAAAAAGTGGAAAAATATGCTTCAATCTGCAATCAGAGTTTATCATTTCTCTCTCTCTAGGGGGAAAATCATATGCATCATGATACATTGTAATTATCATGCATCATTATATTGATAAGAGTAGTTAAGTCTTTCACTGTCTGATCATCTTTACAATATTGCTGTCACTTTGTAAAATATTCTCTTGGCACCCCTCACTTCATTTTATATCAGTTCATATAAATCTACCCAGGTTATCTGAAATTATCCCCTATCCCCATATTTCTTACAACACAATAGAATTCCATAAAAATCATATGTTGTAAATGCATCCAGACTTTACCAAACTGATGGGATTCTACTCAATTTCCAATTCTTTGTTACCACAAAAAGAGCTGCTGTAAATATTTTTGTACATCTAGAACCTTTTCCTTTTAGCTCTTTTGGATACAGACCCAGTAGTGATATTGCTGGGCCAAAACATATGTACAGTATTATGTATTTTGGGGCATAGTTTCAAATTGTTCTTCAGAATGTCTGGACAAGTTCCCAGCTATACCAACAGTGAATTACTGCTTAGATTCAGACCATTTTTTATTTGTCTATTGATTTCTTCTTTTGAAAACTGCCTGTTCATATCTTTTGATCATTTATAAACTGGGGAATAGCTATTATTTTTTTTTATAAATTTGGCTCAGTTCCCTATATGTTTTGAAAATAAGGCTTTCGTTAAAGAAACTTCCTTTAATTTTTTCCCATCTTCTGCTTTCCAGAATTTAATTTTGTGAAAAGTTTTTTTTTTATTTTCATGTGAAAAAATGTATATTTTATTTCCCATGATGCTCTTTATCTCACTGGTAAAAAAAATCTTTTCTTAACCATAGATCTGACAGGAATTTTTTTTATGTTCCTATAGATTGCTATTTATATCATTTTTCATGCCTAAAGCATGAATACATTTTAACCATATCATTGAATAATATGTGAAATGTTGGTCTACGCCCAGTCCATGCTAAAATTTTCAGGTTTTCCAGTTTTTGTCATATACTGAATTATTTTCCCCATAACTGGGATCTTTAGGTTCATTAAACATAATATTATTATGGTTATGCATCTTTATATTGTGTATCTAATCTATTGCACTGATCCACCACACTATTTTGTAGCCAATACCATATTGTTTTGGTAATATTGCTTATTAATATAATTTGAAATGTGGTACTGATAGGCCACTTTCCTTCATATTTTTAATTGGTCTCCTTGATATTTTTTACCTTTTATTTTTCCAGATGAATGTTACAATTTTTAAGCTCTATAAAATAATTTTTTGGAAGCTTGATTGGTATTTTGTTGTCCTTCAATCATTTCAATCTTGTCCAACTCTTTGCTCCCCATTTGGAGTTTTCATAGCTGATACTAGAGTGGTTTGCCATTTCCTTTTCCATCTAACTTTACATATGAGGAAACTGAGGCAAACAGGGTTAAACACATGCTTAGGGTCACACATTAAATGTCTAGGCACTGATTTGAACTCAGATAGATCTTCCTGACTCCAGGCTCAGTGTTCTATTGAATGTGCCACTTAGATTTTCTTGATTGATATGGCACTGAATAAGTAAATTAATTTAGGTAGGATTGTCCATTTAATTATATTGGCTCATCCTACACATGAATATTTCTGTCTATTGCTGCTGTGTTTTATTGCTAGTATACAAAAATTCTGATGATTTGTGTGGGTTTATTTTAGACCATGCAACTTTATTATAGGTAATTATTTTGACTATATATTTTAGCTGATTATTTTGGATTCTTTAAGTATACATCTATATCATCAGTAAAGAGTGATGAATCTTTTTCACAATTGCCTATTCTTTTTTATTCAATTTCTATTTTTTTATTTTCTTATTGATATACTGACATTTCTAGCATAATGCTGAACAATAATGTTAAAAATGAACGTTTGCTTCAACCTTGATCTCATGAAGAAGTTTTATCAGCATTACAAATAATGATTGGTCTTCATTTTAGATAAATAATAATTATCATTTTAAGAAAAGTTCCATTTGTTCCTATGCTGCCTAGTGTTTTTAATAAGAATTTTATTATATTTTGTCAAAAGCTTTTTCATATATAAATTGATACAATCATATAATTTTTGTTTTTTTTAATAATTGATATCAACTGTGCTTATAGTTTTCTTAATATTGAATGAACCCCGCATTTCTGGTATAAATGCCACCTGTTCATAATCTACAATCTTTGTGATATATTTCTGCAATCTCCTTGCTAAGATTTATTTAAAATTTTTGCATCAATATTCATTAGCGAAATTGATCTATAGCTTTATTTTTCTGGGCTTTGTTTGTTTGTTTGTTTGTTTTTAATCTCCCTGGATGAGGTATGTAAGGGTTATGGGATTTAAAGATCTTCCATGCCCGGAAGATGGACTTGCTGAAGTAGCCGGAAGGGATGGGGCTAGAGGAAGCATGAGCGAAGCTAGAGTTCCTGTGGTGACTGGCAGTGGCAGTGGTAGCAGCAGCAGCTGAGGTGGAGGTGCGAACTCCTTTTTTGAGCCAGCCATAGTTTTTGCAAAGGACTCCTGCTGAGGACTGCCAGGGACAGGAACTGCAGGGAGCCAGAGCTGCTGGGAGCATGCTTCCTGGATGCTGAGCAGTTGCCGTGAGTAGGGAGAGGAGGACCTTTGCCTGAGGTAGCCTGTTCTGTTTTGAAGGCTTGAGAATATGGGTGTTTACTATATTAACTACATGTGCCAATTTCATAACTACTGTGATGGCTTTGACTTTCTTGTTTTGGGACTCAGGTATCTGGTATTTTAATAAATGTTCTAGTTTATCCCCCATGTACAGAACCTGGTATATTTTGTGATTGATAACCAAATCCACATATTTACAGTTGCCATAGGCATTGTAAATATTGCATTGTTGATAAAAGGTACCAAAACCATGTTTGTGTCATAGAAGGAATTTGGTAGGACTCATCCTTTATCCAATTTTTCAAATAGTTCACATACTATTAGAATTAATTGTTCTTTAATTAGTTGATAGAATTTGATTCTAAAGCCACTCAGTCCTGGGAGTTGTGGGGGAGGCTGCTCTTCATTTTATTTATTAATTCAATGTCTTTTTAACTTTCAATTTTATTCATCTCTCTTTTAAGTTTTAGGATTTTTATTTTTCACTTAATTGTTAATTTTTAACTATTTTTCTTGTTGCATTCCCAACTCATTGGTCTACACCTTATCTTTTTTTGAATGAAATAACTATTGAGAGATGCAATTTTTTTCCTAAGTTCTTTGGTTGTATCATATAAATTTTGGTGTATTGTTTCATTGTTGTCATCATCTATATGAAATTGACTGTTTCCATGACTTGTTTTTTGACTCATTCTTTCTTTAGGATAAAATTATTTAGTTTTAATTAAATTATGATATTTTTTCCAAGAACATTCATTTATAGTGATTTTTATTGCATTTTATCTGAAATTCATGAATTTAACATTTCTGCTTTGTTGCATTTGTTTGTGGTATTTTTAATGCCCATATATTAGGGCATTAAAACCCTAATATATGGTTAATTTTTCCGTAGGTGTCACATACAACTATGTAAAAGGTATATTTCTTTCTATTTCCATTCAATATTCTCCAGAGGTATATTATTTCTGTGTTTTCTAAAATTCTATTCATCTCTTTAACTTGTCTTATTTATTTTATTATTAGATGTGTTTAAATCTAAGAGGGGTAAAACCATTATATAGTTTCATTGTCTATTTCCTCCCATAATTCATATGACTTCTTCTTCAAGAATGTGGATGTGGTGCCATTTGATGACTAAATTGAGTATTGATATTGTTTATCATACCTCTCAGTAAAAATATAGCTTCCCTTCTATCTCTTTTAATCAAGTCATGTTTTGCTTTTGCTCTGTCTGAGATCATGATTACTACCCTTGCCAGCTTTACTTCAATTAAAGTATAATAGATTTTGCTTCAGTTCCTTATTTTAACTCTATGTATGTTATTCTGTATCAAGTGCTTCTCTTTTGAAGAACACATTGTTGTATTCTGGTTTTAAATACATTCTTATTTTTACTTCTGACTTTTAGGTGAGTTCTTCCAAGTAGCATTAATAATTTTGATTATAACTATTTCCCTCAATCTTATTATTTTTTATTTATCCTCCTCTTTCTATCCTCGGTCCCCACTGACTTCCTTAATCATTTAATCTCCCTCTTACTGGCCCCCATTTTCCATCAGTCTTTTCTCCTCCTCCCTCCTTTTTGAGCAAGATGGGTTTCTGTATACAACTCTGTGTGTGTGTGTATGTGTGTGTGTGTGTGTGTGTGTGTGCATTTCTCTCTTTGAACAAGTTTAGAGAAAAGTGAGGTTCAAGCACTGAATGCTTCTCCCATTATACTCTCCATCATAAAAACTCTTATTTGGGGGGCGGAGCCAAGATGGCAGAGTAGAAACAGCATTTCCAATGTGCTCTGCCCCACACAAATTTCAAACAATGTGAAAAGGAGCTCCGAACAACTTCTAGAGCCACAGCACCCACAGAACGGCACAGAGAAGCTAACCTCCTGCTGAGGACAGCCCAGCAGCCCTGCAGGGAGCGGCCAGTGCATCGCTCTGAGAGCAGGCAGCACAGCACGCTGGGAACCAACAGCACAGCTCACAGAGCCAAGCCCAGGTCCACGGTTTTAGCCCCAAGGCGGCCAGGCCTTCAGCAGGGTGGTGGAACCCCAGAACACCAGCAATTGTGGCGATTCCAGAATTATCAGCACAGATATGCCTAGGACAAAGTGAGAGGTTAGTGCCCTATGGACTTTGGGACCAGTATTTGGGGAACACGTGGCTTCCTCCCCTGGCGGCAAAAAGCTGCTGAAGAAACAGCTGCACAGAAGCCATTTTGCAGCGTCAGTAGTGGCTCTAGCTCCTGGTCTGCAAACTGTAGGAAGATCCAGCAATCAGTCTGGGGGTTAATCGCTTTTGCTTTAAACTGCCTGGATCTGGATTGTGGTCTGGGGGGGGGAAGTTTGGGGTGGGTATCCAACTTGCCACAGTGGGTGGAGGCTTTACAGAGGCCACCCAACTGGCAGAAGTTGTGAAGACCCCACGTTTGGGCGGAAGCTCCCCTGTCTGGTGGCAGAGTTCTACTGTGGCAACAAGCCCAAAAATCAAGTAATTAAGTGGCAACATGCCTAGGCAAATGAAACAAAATAAACAGAAACGTTCAACATTGGACTCCTATTTTAGGGGCAAAGAGGCTCAAAGCATGGAGGAAGACTGTGAGGTCAGAACTCCTGCACCAAAAGCCCCAAATGAAAATATAAGCTGGCTATAGGCCATAGAGGACCTTAAGAAGCAGATAAGAGAAGTGGGGGGAAATTTGGGAAGAGAAATGAAAAAGATGCAAGAAAAGTATGAAATGACAGTCAACAGCCTGACTGAGGAAAATAACACCTTAAAAAATAGACTAACTCAAATGGCAAAAGAGGCTCAGAAAGGCAATGAGGAGAAGAATGCCTTAAAAAAGTCGAATTTGCCAGATGGAAAAAGAATCTCAAAAGCTCACTGAGGAGATTCATTCCTTCAGAGTTAGACTGAAGCAAATGGAAGCTAGTGACTTTATGAGAAATCAAGATACTATTAAACAGATCCAAACAAATGAAAGAATAGAAGGCAATGTGAAATATCTCATGGGAAAAACCACTGACCTGGAAAATAGATCCAGGAGAGATAATTAAAAAATTATTGGACTACCTGAAAGCCATGATCAAAGAAAGAACCTAGAAATCATCCTTAAAGAAATTCTCAATGAAAATTGCCCTGATGTTTTAGACCCAGAGGGCAAAAGAGAGGTTGAAAGAATTCACAGATCACCTCCTGAAAAAGATCCCCAAAAGAAAACTCCCAGGAATATTATAGCCAGGTTCCAGAATCTCCAGATCAAGGAGAAAATACTACAAGCAGCCAGGAATAAACAATTTCAGTATTGTGGAAACACAATCAGAATGGCACAGGACCTGGCAGCTTCTACATTGAGGGATAGAAGGGCATGGAATATGATATTCCAGAGGGCAAAAGAGCTGGGAATGAACCCAAGGGTCACTTACCCAGCAAAACTGAGTATCTTGTTTCAGGGGAAAATATGGTCATTCAGTGGAATAGAGGACTTTCAAGCATTCTTGGTGAAAAAACCAGAGTTGAATAGAAAATTTGACATTCAGACACAAGAAGCAAGAAATGCTTGAGAAGGCAATCAAGGAAAAGAAATAAAAAGGAACTTATTAAAGTTGGACTATTTACAGACCTACATGGAAAAACAATAACTGTGTTTGATGAAACCTTTCTCATTATGAAAATAATTGAAGAAGGGTACATGGCATATGTTCACAGGTATACATGGATAGAGGGCACAGATTGAATTTGATGGGAAGGGATGATTATTTTTTTTTTTGAGGGCAATTGGGGTCGGGTGACTTGCCCAGGTTCACGTAGCTGGGTTTTTGTTTGTGTGTTGGGTGTCTGGGGCCGGACCCGAGCTCGGGTCCTTCTGGCTCCGGGGCTGGCTCTCTGCTCGCTGCGCCACCTAGCCGCCCCAAGGAAGGGATGATTCTTAAGGGATGAAGTCAAGAGGTGAGGGAGGAAAGTGGCAAGAGGAGAGGGAGAGAGACAGGGTAGGGCAAACTATCTCATGTAGAAGAGGCAAGGGGAAGTAGTTGCAGGGGAGGGGAAGAACAGGAAGGCAAAAAGGCAAAAGCATATTCTCATTGAAGTTGGCCCAAGGAGAGAATCACATACATACTAAATGGAATATCTTACCCTCACTCACTCTCCTGAGTAGGGGAAAAGGGGATGAGAGGGGGGATGATGGAGGGGAGGGCTTTCTGGGGAGAGGGGAGGTTAGAAGTACCCACTATCAAAGAGGGACAGGATCAAAGTAGGGAATGGGCCAGGTGGGAGGTGAGACAGGTGGGGAGGAAATATAAGCAGTCTTTTACAATATATCTACTATGGTAATGTTTTGCATAGATATACATGTACAACACATACTAAATTGCTTATCTTCTCAGAGGGAGTGGGTGACAGGGGAGAAAGGGGATGGATCTGAAAATCGAAGTTTTAAAATTAAATGTTTCATAAGATATCCAGGCAGTGGGGCTCAGAGATTCACCTTGCCCTAATGGCAAAGTCGAAGGGGGTATGGGAGAAGATATGGGAGAGAGGAGATTGGATGAGGGGATATCTGGTGGGACTGCTATTCTGGGGTGGTGGGTAGGGAAAAAATGGGGGAAAAATGTAACTCATAACCTGGTGGAAATGAATGATGTAAACCAGAAGTTAATAAAGCATTTTTTTAATTAAAAAAACTCTTATTTGTATCTCTTTTATTTGAGAAATTCCCCCAATTCTTCTCCCTCATCCCTTCTCCCATGATATGTCTTTTTCATTCTTCCATTTTTATAGTAACTTTTAAAAATAGTTCCAAATTGCTTTCCAAAAAGGACCAATTCATTACTCCACCAAAATTGCATTCCTGTTTTTTTTAAGACTTTTCAAGATTACTCTTTTTCTCAATTTGTAATATTTTGCCAATCTAATGGGAATGATGTAGAACCTCGAAGTTTTAAAATTTGACTTTCTGTAATTATTGGTGATTTGTAACATTTTAATATGGCTGTTTACAGCTGGATTTATCTTCCTTCAAAACCTTCTTGTTTGATTATTTACCTTTGGGAAGATAGCTCAGTCTTAAACATTTGAAACAATTATATATCTCAGATATAATTTTAAAAATATGTCATTGATAAGTTGATTGCTTTCCCATTGAATAAGAAAATTAAGGCAGTACTGTCATTTTAAAAATATCAGCTTAGACTAGATGGTAAAGAAGAGGGAGCATTCAAGCCAAACTCTTCCAATATCCCCCTCTAAAGAACTGTTAAAATTTTGGCAATTTTATTCTAAAGCGGCATAACCAACAAATGATTGGATGAGACACATTTTTCCAGGCTAAGTCAACCTGGGAGCAAAATAGTAAAAATATCAATGGAATCAGTGGATCAGTGGGGGGAAAAAGTTAAGGAATGCAGCCTAATATTACCAGATCTCAAATTACAGAACAAGTGGTAATGAACAAAACAATCTGGTACTGGACAAGAAAAGAGTGGTTGCATACCAATCAAACTAATACATACATACATATATATATGTATTTACAGAGCTAGAAAATAATAGTTAAAAAAATTCATCTGGAAGAACAGGAGGTCCAGAATATCAAGGAAATTAATAAAAAGAAATGCTAGGTAAGGTGGCCTAGCCGTACCAGCTTTTAAATTGTATTATAAAGTAGCAGTCATCAAAACTACTTGGTACTGGTTGAAGAATAGAGTAGTAGATCAGTGAACTAGAATAGGTTCTCAGGACAAAGTATTTAATGACTACAGTATCTATTGTTTGGTAAAAACAAAAATTACAGCTTCTGGGATAAGAACTAACTATTTGTTGAAAACTGCTGGGAAAACTGGAAAATAGTATAGCAGAAACTGGGCATAGACCAATATCTTATACTGGATAACAAAATAAAATCTAAATGGGTTCACAATTTAGATATAAAGACTGATGCTGTAAGCAATCAAGGAGAGCAAGAAGTAGTTTACCTGTCAGATTTATGTAGAAGGGAATAATTTATGACCAAACAAGTGGTAGAGAACAACACAAAATGAAAAATAGATCATTTTAATTAAATCAAATTGAAAAGATTTGTACAAATAAAGCTAACGTGACCAAGATTAGGAGGGAAGCAGAAAAATGGAAAAGACGTTTTATAACCAGTATCTCTGATAAAGGCATTGTTTCTAATACATAAAGAGAACTGAGTCAAATTCACAAGAATACAAGTTATTTCCCAATTGCTAAATGGTTAAATTTTAAATAAATTTTAAAAAAGAAGAAGTGAGTGGTTAGCTAAAGAGCTAACATGACAAAATAGGAAAATGATAAATGCTGGAGAAGATGTGAGAAAATTGGAACACTAATGCATTGTTGGTGTAGTCATGGACTGATCCAGCCATTCTAGGGAGCAATTTGGAACTATATTCAAAAGGATATAAATATGTACATACACTTTGACCCACAATACCATTTCTAAGGCTGTATCTCAAAGAGATCATACAAATGGGAAGAGGACCTGTATGTACAATATTTATAGCATCTCTTTTCCTTTTTTTTCTTTTTTCTTTTTTTAATTTTTACAATTTGTTTTAATTTGTTTCTTTACTTTTAGTTTACAAGATTCAGTTCCACAATTTCTTGAGTTTCAAATTTTCTCTCCCATTCTCCCCTCCACCCGCCATGGTGGCATACAATCGAGTATAGAATCTGCAAATAGTTTCACATTAGACATTAGTCAAGTTATGAAGAAAAATTGTATCAGATGGAATGAACAACGGGAAAGAGGAAACAAAACCAATCAAACAAACAAAAAGAAAATGGAGCAAATAGTTTAGTTCAATCTGGGTTCAAACTCAGTTATTTCTATGGATGTAGACATATCTCTCCAATATGAGTCTTTTAGGGTTGACTTATAACCCTGCATTGCTCAGAAGAGTCCAGTCTATCAAAGTTGGTTGTCACACATATGTTGTGTCTGTAGCTGCATACAAATCCTTCCTGGTTCTATTCTTCTCACTCAGCATCAGTTCATATAAGCCACTTCAGGTAAATATGAAGTCCATCTGCTCTTCGATTCTTATAGCATAATAATATTCCATTACATGCATATAACAAATCGTTCAGCCATTCCTCAATTGATGGGCACCCCCTTAATTTCCAATTCTTTGCCACCACAAAAAGAGCTGCTATAAATATTCTTGTACATATAAGTCTTCCTCCCACTTCTATGATCTCTTTGGGATACAACCTTATAAGTGGTATTGTTGGGTGAAAGGGTATGAAATTATTTATAGCCCTTTGGGCATACATCCAGATTGCTCTCCAGAATGGTTGGATAAGTTCACAACTCCACAAGCAATGCATTACTGTTCCAATTTTTCCACATCCTCTCCAGCATTTATCATTTTCCTGTTTTGTCATCTTAACCAATCTCACAGGTGAGATGTGGTAGCTCAGAGTTGTTTTGATTCGCAATTATCTAATGAATAGTGATTTAGAACATTTTTTTTTCACATGCTTATAGATATTTTTAATTTCTTCTTCTTAAAACTGCCTGTTCATATCATTTGGCCATTTATCAATTGGAGAATGACTTGTATTCTTATAGATTTGACTTAATTCTCATTATATTTTAGAAATGAGTCCTTTATCAGAGATATAGGTTGTAAAAATTCTTTCCCAATTTCCCACTTCCCTCCTAATCTTGGTTACATTGGCTTTGTTTGTACAGAAGCCTTTTTTTTTAACAAATGCTTTATTAACTTCTGGTTTACATCATTCATTTCTGCCAGATTTTGAGTTACAATTTTTCCCCATTTTTCCCCTACCCAACATCCCAGAAGAGCAGTCCCACAACATATTTCCTCATCCAATCTGCTCTCTCCCATATTTTCTCCCATACCAGCTTTGATTTTTCCATTATAGCAAGGTGAATCTCTGTGCCCCAATGCCTGCAAGTCTTATCTCCCAATTACATGCAAAATAGTATTAATAATAGTATTTATATATTTGAAACATTTAATTTTAAGACCTAGAATTTCAGATCCATTCCCTTTCTCCTTTGTCACCCATTCCCTCTGGGAAGATAAGTAATTCAGTATGTGTTGTACATGTATAGCTATGCAAAACATTACCACAGTAGATATATTGTAAAAGGCTGCTTATAATTCCCTCCCACCCATCTCACCCCCCACCTGTCCAATCCTTATTTTGATCCTGTCCCTCTTTGATAGTGGGTACATCCAACCTCCCCCACCTCCTAGAATGCCCTCCCCTCCATCATCCTCCCTCTCATCCACCTTCCCCCTACTCCGCTGCAGGGTGAGATATCCCATTTAGTATGTATATCATTCTCTCCCAGAGCCAAATTCAATGAGAATATGGTTTTGCCTTTTTGCCTTCCTGTTCTTCCCCACCCCTGCAACCACTTCCCGTTGTTTCTTCTACATGAGATAGTTTACCCTACCCTGTCTCTCCTCATCTCCTCTTGCCACTTTATTCTCTCACCTCATAATTTCACCCCTTAAGTATCACCCCTTCCAAGCAAATTCAACCTATGCCCTCTATCCATGTATACCTGTAAACATATATACACACATTCACATATGTATTCATATGCCCATATACTCTTCTTCCATTATTTTCATACTGAGGGAGATTTCATCAGTCACAGTTATTGTTTTTCCATGTAGGAATATAAATAGCCCAACTTTGATAAGTTCCTTTTGGTTTCTTTTCCCTGATTACTTTCTCAGGCATCTCTTGCTTCTTGAGTCTGGATGTCAAATTTTCTATTCAACTCCGGTTTTTTCATCAAGAATGCTTGAAAGTCCTCTATTCCACTGAATGACCACATTTTACCCTGAAACAAAATACTCAGTTTTGCTGGGTAGGTGACCCTTGGGTTTAGTCCCAGCACTTTTGCCCTCTGGAATATCATATTCCATGCCCTTAGATCACACAGTATAGAAGATGCCAGGTCCTGTGCTATTCTGATTGTGTTTCCACAATATTGAAATTGTTTCTTACTGGCTGTTTATAGTATTTTCTCCTTGATCTGGGAATTCTGGAACCTGGCTATAATATTCCTGGGAGTTTTCTTTTTGGGATATTTTTCAGGAGGTGATCTGTGGATTCTTTCAACCTCTCTTTTGCCCTCTGGGTCTAAAACATCAGGGCAATTTTCCTTGAGAATTTCTTGAAGGGTGATTTCTAGGTTCTTTCTTTGATCATGGCTTTCAGGTAGTCCAATAATTTTTAAATTATAACCCCTGGGTCTCTTTTCCAGGTCAGTGGTTTTTCCCATGAGATATTTCACATTACCTTCTATTCTTTCATTTGTTTGGATCTGTTTAATGGCATCTTCATTTCTCATAAAGTCATTAGCTTCCATTTGCTCCAGTCTAACTCTGAAGGAATGCATCTCCTCAGTGAGCTTTTGAGATTCTTTTTCCATCTGGCAAATTCAGCTTTTTAAGGCATTCTTCTCCTCATTGCCTTTCTGAGCCTCTTTTGCCATTTGAGTTAGTCTATTTTTTAAGGTGTTTTCCTCGGTCAGGCTGTTGACTCTCATTTCATACTTTTCCTGCATCCTTCTCATTTCTCTTCCCAATTTTTCCTCCACTTCTCTTATTTGCTTTTTAAAGTCCTTCTTAAGGTCCTCTGTGGCCTGTAACCCACTAATATTTTCCTTTGGGGCTTTTGGAGCAGGATTTCTGACCTCACAGTTTTCTGACTGTTCCATGCTTCGTTCCTCTTTGCACCCAAAACAGGAGTCTAATGTTGAATTTTCCTGTTTATTTTGTTTCCTTTGCCTAGGCATGTTGCCACTTAATTACTTGACTTTGGGGCTTGTTGCCACAGTAGGACTCTGCCACCATATGGGGGAGCTTTCGTCCCGAACGTGTGGGGGGACAACTTCCATTTCTGGCAAACTGGATACCCACCCCACAACCTCCACTCCAGACCACAATCCAGATCCAGGGAGGTTAAAGCAAGAGTGATTACCCCCCAGCACTGATCACTGGATTTCCCTACAGTTCGCAGGCCGGGAGCTGGAGCTGCCACTGAAAACTGCAAAATGGCGTGTCTCCTCAGTGGCTTCTAGCCCCCAGGGGTTGAAGCTGATGCATTCCCCAAATACTGGTCCCAAAGTCCATAGGGCACTAACCTCTCACTTTGTCCCAGGCATGTCTGTGTTGATAATTCTGGAATTGCCACAGCTGAGGTCCCTCCAGCTGGCTGCTTGCACGGGCCACCCTGGGGCTAAAATCTTGGTTCACTCGGACCTGGGCTCGGCTCTCCACAAGATGCGCCCTGCACTGCTGGCTCCCAGAGCACTGCTCTGGTCCTTCCTGCAGGCCTGCTGGACTGTCCTCAGTGGGAGGTTAGCTCCTCTTTGTCATTCTGTGGGTGCTGGGGCTCCAGAAGTTGTTCAGAGTCCCTATTTACATAGTTTGGAGGTGATCTGGGGGGAGAATGCCTTGGACGTGCTATTTCTATTCCCCCATCTTGGCTTTGCCCAGTAGACATGATTTTTCAAAAAATTTTCAAGGAAAACTGTCTTGATATTATAGAATTACGGGGGGATATAGAAATCAAAAGAATCCACTGATTGCTTTCTGAAAGAGATACCAAAATTAAATTTCCCAGAAATATTATAGCCAAATTCCAGAGTTCCCATCTGAAGAAAATATTGCAAGTAGCCAGAAAGAAACAATTCAAATACCATGTAGTCACTGTCAGGATGAAGCAAGATTCAGCAGCTTCTATATTAAACAATTAAATGACTCCGAATATGATATTTTGGTGAGCAAAGGAGCTAGGATTACAACGAAGAATCATCTATACATCGAAAGTCAATATAATCCTTCAGGAGAAAAAAGGGATCTTCAATGAAATAGAGGACTTCCAAGTAAGGTAAACAGGAAAGGGAAATCATAAAGGACTTAATAAGGTTAAACTCTTTATGTTTCCATATAGGAAGATGATATTTGTGACTCATAAGAAATTTCTCATTATTAGGGAAGTTAGAGGGAATATATAGGCAGAGAGCACAAATGTGAAATAAATATGAAGGCATTATTTCTAAAGAATAAAGTTAAGCGGTAATAGATGAATTTACTAGTAGAAAGAGAAAGGTGGATTGGAGATAAATTACCTCACAATAAAAAGAAAAGAAGAACCTTTCCAGAAGAGGGGAAGATAGGGAAGGTGAAGAGGGGAGGGAGTGAACTTTACTCCCATCAGAATTAGCTCAAAGAATAAATAATATAAACAATCAATTGGTATGGAAATCTTTCTTACCGTTTAGGAAAATTGGAGGGGAAGGGAATAAGAAAAGGGGGTGTGTGAGGGTGGATTGGGTCAGGGGGTAGTCAGAAGCAAAACACTTTTGAGGAGTGACAGGGGAAAAAGAGAGAGAAAGAATAGAATAAATGTGGGGATAGAATGAAGGGAAATACATTTAGCAATAATAACAATGAAAAAATTTAAAGCAAGTTTCTCTGATAAAGGACTCATTTCTCAAACATGTAGAGAACTGAGTCAAATTTATAAAAATGAGAGTCATTCCCCAACTGATAAATGATCAATGATATAAATAGTTTCCGGATGAAGCCATCAAACTATCTATGGTCATATTAAAAATTGCTCTAATTCAATCATGATAGGAAAAAAAGTAAATTAAAACATTTCTGAGGTTCTACCTCATACCTATTAAATTGGCTAATAAGACAGAAAAGGAATATGACAAATGACCGAGGGGAATTGAAACATTAATTCACTGTTTGTTAAGTTGTGAACTGATTCAACAATTTTGTAAAGCAATTTGGCACCATACCGAAAGGTCTATACAATCATGCATACTCTTTGAACTAACAATGCCACTACTAGGTCTGTATCCCAAAAGAGAGTTAAAAAAGGAAAAGTACCTATATATACAAAAATATTTATAGCAGCTTTTCTGGTGGCAAAGAATTGAAAATTGAGGGAATGCCCACCAATTGGAGATTGCCTGAATAAATTGTGTTATGTGATTATGATGGAATACTGTAGTGCTATAAGAAATGATAAGCAGGGTGCTCTCAGAAAAACCTGGAAAGACTTACATGAGTTGATGCAAAGTGAAATGTAGTGGATAAAGAATAAAAGCAAGATTGCAAGATTATCAGCTGTGAATGATTTAACTATCCTTAGCAATACAAAAATGCAAGACAATTCTGAAGGAATTATGATGAAAAATGTTATCTGTTCCCAGAGAAAGAGGGTGTCTGAATACAGATTGAGGCCTACTTTTTAAAAACATTATTTTTTATATTTTTATATTTCTATTAATATTATATTATATATAATATGTAATATGATATATCATATTATATAATAAATTGTATTTATATATAAATATATAATATATATTATATATAAATAGATATATAAATATATAATATATAAATATGTATTTATATGTAATATAAATATATTTATTATTTTATATTTTAAAAAATTTAAAACTTTTTTTTTTGCTTTTTGGAGGGCAATTGGGGTTAAGTAACTTGCCTAAGGTCACACGGCTAGGTTTTTGTTTGTGTGTTAAGTGTCAGAGGCCAGATCCGAACTCAGGTCCTTCTGATTCCAGGGCCAGCGCTCAACTCACTGTGCCACCTAGCCGCCCCAGAACATTCTTTTTCTTGAGGCTTTCTTTTTGGTCTAGGTTTTCTTTCACAACTTGATTATTTTGGAAATATTTTGTATGACTACATATGTTTAACCTATATCAAATTGCTTGCCTTCTCCATGAGGCATGTGGTAGAGTGACAAGTTAGAGAACTTGCAAATCCAAGTTTTAAAATTAATATTAAAATTGTTTTTTACATGTAACTGGGGAAAATAAAATACTAAATAAAAGAAAAGAACAATAAAAAAAAGAATTGAAAGATGAGCTAACCAAATATCTTTGAGAGGACATTTCTAGTTGTCTTTAGCTACATGGTGAAACCAATTCTGTCTTTATCTTTCTTTTTATTCCCATCCCCAAGAGTAATCTATGGACCATACTTCTATAGTTCTATAACTTTTGGTCATCTGCTTTAATTTTTGTCAAGAATGTTAGTGTGTACGGGAGGCTAGGCGGCGCAGTGAGTAGAGCGTTGGCCCAGGAGTCAGAAGGACCTGAGTTCGGATCTGGCCTCAGACATTAAAAGCACACACAAACAAAAATCTAGCCATGTGACCTTGGGCAAGTTACTTTATCCCAATTGCCCTCCAAAAAAAAAAAAACAACAACAATAAAAAAAGAATGTTAGTGTGCATTTTCATATTTTCATCAGCTCTTGGTCATTAGACAAAGATAATAAATTGAGGCAGAAGTAAATAAGTGCTTATACACATTCAGGAGCCATCATATGATTCTTATAATTGTCATCTCTCTTATATTTCATTCCCATGTCACTTTCCTCGACAAAAGTTCTTTCCAAGTGCCTCTCATAGAGAGGTAACCCAGTCTTATCAAAGTGACACTGAGAAAGCTATATCTCCAACAAGTATTTAAAATCAAAAAGACTTTGTCTATGGTCTCAGAGTTAATTTTTATCTTTTGTTTAAGGGTCTTATAATCAGGTCATAGATACTCATGAAACAGATAAAAACACACAGTGGACCACTGTCCTATGTGGCTCTCTTCTGCTGCCATAGTGACAATGGCTTGGTTCCAGAGTATGGCTACAGAAAATGGGACAGCTGCATAAATATTAGTACATCTCTTCTGTACTTATTTGGTTTTATTCTATATTATAGTAACTGTGTATTTATGCATTCATAAAATGGGATAGGGACTGGGGATATGGACTATTTTTTTCATTTATTTGTATAGGAAGGTTCTTGATTTTTTTTTTTGATGGGAGGAAGGGAAGGAAGGAGACTGGGTGGTCCTTTCTCACCCAAGTGATATACAATGGCACTCACAGTGCTGATACCACTACTGGTTGGCACAAAAACTTTGACCTGCTCCATTTGTAACTTGTGTGGATTTCTTCCTCCTCATCCAGCCTGATGGCTTCCCACTGCCAGGAACTTATGATATTCATACTGGATTTATAGACATCCAGTCAGCCTAAGTCATTACAGTTCAGAAGTAACTCCTGAGTTTAAGAGATCCACCAGGCTGCCTTTCTAGTAGCATGCATAACCATAGCAGATTTAGGAAAGCCATGAATGAGAAAATTCTTTATACCAGTGCAGGTCAACACTTCTACCTTAGGGAATTATACTTTAGTGCATTATCTAGAGCATTTAAAGGTTAGAAGTGAGTTACCTAGTACTTAGTACATTACCTGGCACATCATAGGTGCTTAATAAATGTTTACTGAATTGAATTGCATGTGTGTTTATAATTTTATTTTTCTTATTTGACTACTGGTTTCTGGACAATTGATCAGACTATGTAGTTAAATGAGCCTGTTCATTAAAGTGGGCCAAAATTTCAGAGCTATTGGTTTTCAATTTAATGGGGTTTAGAAGGATAATCATAGTTTAAGAAATCCTGGGGATGCAAGAGGCATCCTGGGCAACTAAGAGACTAAATGTAATACTGGATACCTCAAGGATAAGGAGTGAAACAAAAGAAAGTTCTGGGAAAAATGGAAATATCTCCTACTTTATGGAATAGGGCTGTCAATTTAGGCCATAATCCCTTAGGACTAGTATTTGTACAATCCGAAAATTTCAGAAATCTTATGGGATTGCTTAGTGCAATTAATTATAGTATGGTGGTAGCTTTAGTTACAGCCATGAGGTCAGTACTGAGATCGGCAGTTAACTGTTTTTTCCTTTTTAAAAAAAATCCCCAATTTAGAAAATATTAAATAAAATTCCTACTCCCATATATGAAGTAGAATGGAAAAATGAGTTTGCACATTAAATTGTGAACCCACTATATAGTTTGCTTTGTGTGACTTTCATAAGGAATATTCTCATCTGGATTTAAATATGGCTTTTCTTCTCTGCTCTTCTATGCATTTAAAGATTATAAGTTATCTTTTGTTACTTTTCTTATTCTTTTTATAATCCTGTCACTAGTACCACTCTACTTCCCAACCTCTGCCCCAATGGGAAAAGTAGAATAGAAACAAAATAATTGAAATAGGCATGCATAATCAAGCAAAAGAAATCACCATATTGACTGTATCTGAAAATGTCTGTCTGTCTGAGTACGTTACCTTTTCTTTCATAATTGGGCAGCATGCTTCATCATTGGTCCTTCTGAATCATAATTAGTCATCAAATTGATTAGTGTTCTTGTCTTTCTAAGTTGTTTTATATAGTGTTCTTGTTTTGTATAATTTGTTCCTTGGTTTTAGCTCATTTCTCTCTGTATTAATTCAAGTCTTCCCATTTTCTCTGAAATTGTCCCTTTTGTCATTTTTTGAGTTAATTTTGAGTGGAGAAAAGTTTTATTACATGTCCAAAGAAAACACCCATAATAGAATCAAAGAATCTCTGAGTTTTAAAACCATTTAGATAATACATGCACAGAAGGGGTTGGAATAAGCATTTATTAAGTGTCTAATAGATGCTATGTGTTATGTGCTTTGCAAAAACCTTATTCAACCCTCACAACTACCCAAGGTAGCAAGTGCTATTATTATTCCCATTTTCCAGTTAAGGAAACTGAGGCAGATAGATGTTAAGGTTGCCAATATATTCCAAGACCACTACCATGATCCCTGCTCCAATCTAATGTCTTCCATCTTTAAGACAAGTATTCTCAGTTCCTTCAACCAATCTTAGTATGTAGTGGGCTCCCTTCCACTATCTATACTGGTTCCCTTCCTCTGGCCACCATTTAGTTTATCAATGTCTTTCCTAAAATGTGGTTCCTCAAACCCACTACAATAAACCAGATGGGTTCTGACGAGTAAAAGGTATCATAAGACAATCATCTCCCTAATTCTAGACTATGTTTCTCAATGCAGCCCAAATGGCATTTGCTTTTGAGTCTGCCATATCACATTGTTGAACAATATGGAGGATGCAGATGGTGGAATCAAAGACATATAATTAAGGATGAATAGTAAAAGAGTGGCTTCATCCTATAAGAACAATGTTGTGAATGCTGAAACATAATAAGCTGGGGGAAATAATGAATCTTAAAGACAATAAAGTGGGCTTAGGGGAAAAAAAACTAGACTGGGACAGGAGGAAGATAGAACTACTGATAGACATAGGCACGATTCTGCTAAGAAATGACAGAGAGAAGACAGAACTCTTCAGTATGGTGAAGTGTAAACAACCCTGGATTTTGAGTTAAGTGCTTAGGTTCAAATTCTCCCTTTTCTCTTAAGCATTTTGAGCGACAATTCCTCACATCAAAAATGATGGGGTTGGGTTCTGTGGCATCTTCTAGGTATAAGTGTTAGATATAATAACATCGTATTTTGTTTCTCTTCCTATGAAAAAGACAATTCTTAAAACAGATGAAATTTAAATATATATGTGTATGTATACATACATGTGCATACATATTTGTATTAATATACACATATCTATACCCATATCTATATCTACAGTCACATATAAGTATGGATATGGATATGAATGTAGATGTAGACATAGATGTATGTCAGCTAGGTGGCACAGTAAGTAGATAGAGTGCTGGGCCTGGAGTTAGGAAGATTCAATTTCCAGAGTTCAAATCTGCATTATATACTTACTAGCTATGTGACCCTGGGTAAGCCACTTACCCCTATTTACCTCATTTTCCTCTTAAGCAAAATGAACTAGAGAGGGAAATGGAAGACTATTCCAGTGTCTTTTCAAAGAAAAGAAAACCCCAAATGAGATCATGAAGAGTCAAACATGAATGGAAATGACTAAACAACAAATATATTTGTATGTACGTATACCTACATATATATATACACATATGTTAAATTTTATCTAATATATACATACACATTATATGTCTACATATGTGATATACACAAAAATGTATATCTACAATACACATATGTGTATATATATATAATTTGTATATTGTATAAATTACATCCATCTATATGTGACTATATCAATCAATAGAATATTGAAATCCAACTGAAATTGGATACTTTAAAGATAAAAGAGTATCTACTTGCCTTAGCTAGGCTGAATTACAGTGTAATGAATGTACTTGTAGTTATGATGGCTGAATCACTGTCAATAACCTTTGAAATGTCATAGAGGATGAGAGATATGCTTCTGGACCAGGCCTGCACAACCTGCAAGCTGCAGCTTGTACAATTTTTGTGGCTTATCTGAAATCCTTTGGCATGCTGCAAGCAGCCCACAGGCTACAAGCAGCCCATAGGCTGCAGGTTGTGCAGGCCTGCTCTGGACCAAAGAAATCAAATTTCTTAATTTTCAAAAAGAGAAAAGTGTGAAATCTGCAAACTATAGACCAGTGAGGTTAACTAATTCCTGGCAGAATTTTAGAATATATTGTTAAAAGAATGGTTTGTGAGTATTTATAAAAGAAAGTAATCATAGGAGAGTCATAATGGCTTTACATTTTGTAAACAGATCATAAAGTATGTTGGTGTGTGCCTATAACCCCTGATACTGAGGAAGCAGAGGGTCTTCTTAAATTCAAGGATTATGAACTGCTAAATAGTGCTAAGCTGAATGTGTGTCTACACTAAGTCTGTTGTCAATATGAGAAGTCTCTAGGAGTAGAGGAGGGCTGCTTCAGTGATGAACTGGAGCTAGATGTAAATGATGCATGACAAAGTTTCTGTGTTGATCAGTACTGGGATTAGGCCCATGAGTAGTCATTGCATTTTTATCATTATAGGGATATTTCTATCAAGACAGGGAGACTCAATGTCAAACAATATGAGCAATAGTTACAGCAACAGCAACAATAGTAAAAACAATTAACCAAGGAGAGGTCATCACCTCTCCTTGAGCAGGAGAAATTTCTTTTTTGACAATGTGAATGAACTCAAACAGTAGAGAAATGCTCTAGACAACAATTATAGTTGCTAATACTCTCTCCCTTCATATTGTAAGTTTCTTGAGGATGGGAGCTGCTTTGGGCATGCTCTCTCTCTCTCTCTTTTTCTCTCTCTCTCTCTGTGTACACACACACACACACACACACACACACACACACAGAGTCAATGCTTAGCACATTGCCTGGCACATAGTGAGGGCTTAATAATTGTTTGTTATTGATTGATTCACCAAGCATTTGACAAAATCTCATAGTATCCTCATAATTAAGATGAAGATATAACATGTAGACAACAATGCATTCAGTTGGATCTTGAAGTGGTTAGATGTTAAGACCAAAATAAGTTAATGTAATTAATGAAACAATTCTCTAATTGAGAGTCCCAAAGTGCCCTTTGTTCTCAACTTTTAATTTTTTTTCAAAGAGTTGAGTGAAGGCAGCTAATCTATAATGTGCTTTTCCAATGTTCCAGAGGACAAATGAGGTCACTGGATTTAGAGCCTTATGAGACTTTAATAATGATCTAGTTCAAGCTCTTCATTTTATGGAAAAAAATGAAAAGGAGGAACAAAGCAGGTAAGTGATTTATGCAAGTTCATAAAGGTCAAAGGCTGGAAATCTGAGATTTGGAACCCAGTCTTCTGATTCAAAATCTAGCACTCTCTCCAACATACTGTGCTGCCTTTCCATAACTAGGAAAGAGAGTCTACATGCTGGATGAAAACATATTGAAAAAGAAAGAACCTAAGCTAACTGTAATAGCTAGATTAAATGGGTAAAATTATAAAATTTACCCTTGAATTAAAAATCTGCTTCAAAAAGCGCCATGTCTAAATGATAGTTCATAAGAAAAAAGATTTCATAGAGGGGAGAAGGGAGTTAGTATATTGTAAGCTCAATATGAATCCACTAAGTACTGTGATGACTAAAAGATCTAATGAAATTCATGGTCCTATACTTCTCTGCTTTTGCTGAATATTATTTGTATTTTTGTGCTCATTTCTGGGTGTCACATTTTCAGACAGCTGATGTTATACTTTAGAACAGTCAGAGAAGAACATCTAGGATAGGGAAGATCCCTACTTGAAGGAACTGAGTATATTTGGTCATAAGAAAAAAAATATCAAAGTGAAACTTTTAACCATCTTAATCTTTTTATAGGGTTGCAATATAGAAGGAAGAATAGACTTCTTGGCTATAAGATGTTGAACATCTGTCTCTTTAGTATAAAATTATTTCATAAAGCAGTGGTTTTAAAATGCATCTGAATTTGATTATTCTCCTGTCAGAACCAACGTTAAGTCATCACATATGCTTTATATGTGCTATGGTGCATGTCTTCATGCTGTTTTAAAACCCAAAGGAATGAGGTTGTAGTCACTACATTTCAGCCCCTCCCTTGAACCAAAAATGCTATCAAAGTTGATCAACTAACTCAGTGCCTAGACTATGTTTTAGAAGCATAAGGCAGTTCCATTTTACTTTTAATTATCTTGCTTTGCGTTTACTGAGGGAAAACAGGGTTGATGACAAAAAGTGCATAGGCAATTATACAATTATTAAGTCATCCCCTAACAATGGCTCAGGGCCTATACAGAGATGTTTATGAAAATTGTAGGTTTGGGGGAAGTATTGTTTATGGTGCAGCCCCAAAATAGAAACTGGTTTCACACAACTTTGTTCTTCAGGAAATATTTAATATCTTTAGAAAATCAAATATAACTAATGACAAATGGAAATCATGAGATGAAATGTGACTTGGTACATTTGATTCCAGCCCAGACCCACCCTGGCAGTACAATAGGACAAAATCTTTGATTTATGCCTCAAGAAGAAGACACCACTTATTCTCAACACAGAAAATTCAACAGAATGTTTCCAAAACAAGATTTCTTCACTGCCAGTTTCTGTGTCTGCATTTTTCAAGGTTAAAGGGACTTAAGACAAAGATTAAAAAAAATTAATGGGCTAGAGGTGCTATTCCAATGCATATTACTTGGCAGTGAGGATAATGCATAAATGCTGTATTTACATTTTATCAGGGCAGGTTTTATTCTCCATTTCTGGGTTTATGGAGTGGTACAATATGGTCTGAGAAAAAACTAAAAGAAGAAAATAATTCTTACTTTGCCTGGGCAATGGAGGGAGAAAATAAATTGTCTTCCCCTTGTACTATCTCTCTGACTCATAGGTTAGAGTCAAATTTAGAGTTACATGAATTACTAGAAATAATTCCATCTTTGAAACAATGAAAATGATATATCTTAGTCCACAAGTCCATTTGCTACTACTTGACTTCCTATCATAGATCTTTGAGTGGGACAAGCCAACAGGAGATCATTATTTGGCCCAGATTCCTGAATTTGAGCTGCTATATGTGTTATTATTCTCAACTTACAGATGAGGTAAACAGGAGCCCCAGAAGCTAAGTCACTTGCCAAAGATCACTCAGGAAGTAGTAGAGGGAGACCTCATTCCAGGTCAGCTGGCTCCTAAGGAAATAGTCTTTCAACTATAATATTCTATCTCACAAAAGACATATAAAGTAATAAGTCATTAAAGTTTATGTTTAATTATTCAGTCTAAAGTAGACTCCATATGGATGTACATGAGCATGTGTTCATCAATGATACTACTTCCTTATTACCTGAAGCAGCCAGGACAAGCTGGAGGGGTCTCTAAGATATTTGCGGGATGGGAACTTTGCTCAGCAGAATCAACTCTGTTGTCCTCAGTGCCTAACTTTCTTTAATATTCTTCTTTATTTATGGCCAAATATTTTTTTTCTTAACTGTTGAATATGAGTATCACATTCTCTTTTGATATTGACCCTAAACTACCAGTTGACTGTTTTGAATCAGAATCAGGCTTAGCCCAGAACACAGTTTCATAAGATAGGCCAGATAGCTATGGCAAATCTAATCCCTCATTCACCATGCTTGATCCCATGCCCTCCTATTTGTATCCTATGAGAAAAACAAACATATAGGTCAAAGGCTGGAAATCTGAGATTTGGAACCCAGTCTTCTGATTCAAAATCTAGCACTCTCTCCAACATACTGTGCTGCCTTTCCATAACTAGGAAAGAGAGTCTACATGCTGGATGAAAACATATTGAAAAAGAAAGAACCTAAGCTAACTGTAATAGCTAGATTTCCTAAATAGCTAGATTTCCTAGCTTTCCTAAATTCTGCTGACCCTTTAAGCTATTAACTTCTTTTTCTTCTTCCCTTAGCTACAAAACTCTTAGAATGAGTAGCCAACTCACTGCCCCAACATTTTTTGCCATCGACTCACTCCTCAGTACCTTGTAATCTGACTTCAGCAGAATCATTGTCAGTAATGAGCTCTGTTGGTCTTTTTTTTTTTTTTCTATGACATCTCTGGTGTCATTATGGGGCTTTGTTAACTTTATTCCTTAAGCACTGGAGTCCAGCAAGGTTCTGTTCTTCAACCTCTTCTCTTTGTTTCTCTACCCTCTTTTTCTTGATCTCATCCATAACCATGTTTTCACGTCACTCATCTAGTTTGAAAAAAAAGGAGCTCTTCATCACCTACTAAATGGAGTTCGGACTTCTGACCTTGGCATTTAAGCACTTCCACCCCTCCCACTGATTGCTATAATTTATCTGCCCCATCTTGTTTCATATTACTACCCTTCATATACTCTGTGTTTTTGCTTAACTGAATTACTCTCTCATTCTCATTTTGCCTTTTTTTATCACCTCTGTGCCATGCCATTCTTCAGGCCTGCTATAGACTTCTCTTCCTACATTTACATCTGTTGTAATCCTCCCTTTCTTCTGAAGATGAATTAATGTACCACCTTCTCTACAAAGCCCTGCTCAGGTCAGACTGATACTTCCCTTCTTGAATTTCTCATAGCACTTTGCTTTCCTTCTATTATAGTATCTTTTTAAATCATACTTTATATGCATTCAGAATCCCTTGCCTCCATCAAACTATAACATCCTCCAAGACAGGAAGTATGTTTTTCACATTTAACATTTTTCATAATTTCATATTTAACCTAGCTCAGTAACTTATCTGCAGTTAATATTTTCCAAATTTAACTGTCAAGTTGAATTGATTCTATATACTAAAACTAGTCATCTTTATGGAGCCTCAAATGTATTGTGGGAAGTAATGGAAATACAGTACCTTATAAAAAATTTCCTAATAAAGTCAGTTTCAAATTTTTTTAAAAACATATCATGTACACACAACCTTAGTAGTCATTTAGAGTTAAACAATTACAGAGACAACTTTTAAAAAATCCTCTATGTATCTGCACCCATATATTACTGTGAGTTCTGAAAAAAATTCAATGAAGTTTCACCAATCTGAATTCAAGTAGGAACTAAAAAACACTGAAATTGTAATATATATGTAATTAAGCAAAGGTCTATCATTGACTTTAGACTCAATGTTACTTCTTCCTTTCTGACTTTTGAAAAGAGTCAAATGGAGTGGATCACAGAACCTGATATAAGGAGGCCTGAGTTTGACTTCTGCTGATGATATTTACTTTTTCACCCTAAGTAGGCTACATCCTCCCTGAGTCTAAATTCACTTGTCTTAAAATGTGAACAATACTTGAGTTACATCATTTACAGGATTGTTTAGAAAATCACTTTCAGAAACCTTAAATAACAATATTGATTTGATTCTTTATTATCTCAGATATAGATTTGAAGACTATCGTTTTCTAGCATAACAGATAGATGATGTGATAAAAGGAGGTAAACAGCTACATGTAATTTGGTGCTTGAATTAACAGAAGTTAATATCATTGAAAATAAAGTTCTGGCTTAAGTTATTTTTAACTTACAATGAAAAAGGTACTGTAAAAATAATGCAAGGCTATTATTTTATTCATTACTACCAATCAACCTTGATTTAATGACACTGAAAAGTTTCTCCAGGTATTACAAGGAGACTCACAGATTTCTTCAAAAAGCATAATAGTCAAAACATAAGTACATTACATATATCACTTTGTAAGAAAATAATTTCTTGGGGCAGTGGGGTGATTAAAAAAAAACTAGGGCAACTTGGGTGACTTCAGGAAGCTGGTAATCATCACACTAAAATATAGCCACTTCTGCATATTGACACACTTATTTTTTCTATTGTGCAAAGTGGTTGGCATTTGTTTCAGAGACTGGCAGAGAACAGCTGAATCAGGGCTGATTAGTACCATTGTGAGCTATTAATTTGGGATAGCTAGGATAATGGACCTTTTGCAAGAACCAAGTTTACTACACAATATCAACACTTTAAGGTCTAAGTACAGATAAGAGAGGATTGAGGGGAGGAGGACCTGAGGACATTTACTATAGATGCAGAAAACAATCATAGTTAATTACAATAAAAGTTTCCATGGCCTTTCCCATCAGACACTTAGGATTCTTTGTAAATTGCCTTCTGACTTTATCACTAAACTAAAAAAAGCAAAACTTCTCTCTCTAAAGTTACCAGTGCAAGGGTAGCCAGGTAGCACAGTGAATAGAGTACTAGCCCTGGCATCAGGAAGACCTGAGTTCAAACATGGTCTCAGACACTTAACACTTCTTATCGGTGTGACCTTGGGCAAGTCACTTAACCCCAATTGCACTGCCTTGCTCACTCGAAAAAAAGCAAAAAAATAATAATAAAAAGAATTGTTACCAGTGCTATCCTAATTCCCAAACTTGATCTTTTCTCAGTTATTACCATTCTTTATCTCTTGGTGGTATTTTGTACTATTGGCCATTGCCCTCTTCATGAATATGCTCATTCTACTGGGTTTTCATTATACAACTCTTTTGGTTCTCCTGCTCTTGTGATTGTTCCTTCTTGTTTCTCTTTTTCTGAATCCATATTGAGGATGCTTCTAATTGTGGGTGTACCTAGAGGTTTTCCCCTGGACTTCATTAAAAAAACAAAATCCTGATCTTAACAAACACCAAATAACATGGATGTGTATATACATGTGTGCATATGTATATATGTACACATGTATATACACACAAATATATACATATATAATCTCATAACATGAGAAGAGAATTGTGTAATCCTGGGTCTTATAGCCAACAAGATGGAAGACTAGATAAATTTTACAATCCTCACAACCTCTCAGAATGTCTCCAAAATGAACTTATGAACCAGATATAAAGCAATTTCAGCTGTCTCATAGTTTAGAAAGAGGTTTCAAACTCAGGACCCCTGCTCCATGCAGCCTAAAACAGATGAAAATGTTATTGAGAAATGTGTAATAAAATGAATTTTAAAATATAATGCAACATGGATTATGTTCAATTTGAGTTTTTCTAAATCAATATGAAACTACAGGGATTTGTTTATATTTGAATTAATACCACTGGTGGGGCACCAAGAATGCAAAGAAGTTAAAGGTTCCATGAATTAATTTCTAATTCATGCTCACACAGAACCTTCTGAAGTGCCAGTTAGGTTCCCATAGTGCTAGCTCCTACACAGTGCCTCTCACAAGGCCCCTCAGGGGGCCCCAGAAACCTAGAGTAAAGGTATGACCATTGTGAAACCTCCGCCTGCATCTGCCTTGTAACTAAAATGTAACTAAAACAAATATCTGCCCTGTTAGCTTGCAAGCCCCCCCTTAGTTTACATCCCTCTGTAGCAACAGTTTCCTTGCTGACCACTCTTTGTTTCAGAAAGTACTTTTTACTGTATAAAAAAGCTTGCTGGACAGACTGCTCAGGGATGCCTTCCCTTTTGGGAGACAGCCAACACCTAATAAAAGCCTCCTAAAAAAAAAAAAAAACTAATTGGCTTGCCGTCCTGTATTTGCCTCAATTGTCCATTACATTGGAGGTTCCACTGAGACAACCTTTGGCTCTATGATTGACAGTTGTACCGGACCCCTTGGAGGGCCAGGAGTCTACTCATTCCTATGTGTTGGCCACTGAGATGATGTTCCTCAGCCCTAGGACTGATTAGACTTCCAGTGGGGACCAGTAGTTTGTTCCTTTCTATTGTTAATTTGGCTACAAACGAGCACACCTGGTTTTTGTATTGATGAGTACTCTTGTAGAATAAGAAAAGAAAAGGGCATGATCACTTGGTAAGAGAACAGCAGGGTGGCCACACTGGACATGGCGCTAAAGCATCCTGATCACCTCTGTGCTGGGACACCAACTGAGTGCCCCTGGTGCCAGAAGTGGCAGGTTTTGTTTGTTCTCTGTGTCTATTGTTTGTGTCCTAATTTCGTTTTGTCTGTCTTGTCTTTCTGTCTTCCCTGCCCCCATGGGTCGATGATCAGGGCCCCAAGGAGGAAAGACCACCCTCCAGTATTTTCCTAGGGAGGGGTGAACCAGCCCAGGTTGGAAAGGGAGCAGGTAGGAATTCTGAAAAGGCTCGAGTGACTATAGTTACCACTTTAGTCTGAGCAGGTCAAAGCTCCCAAGCTGATTAGTAGTGTGATTTCTCTCTTTGTTATTCTGAGTGGCTAACATGCTAGTAAGGAAAAACTTTCTCTCTTTTGTCATTCTGAGTCTCCACACGTCCTGAACCAAAAGCACCACCCCCCTCAGGTCTCGGGTGAAAACCCCCCAAGAGATATCAGGAGGACCTAGATGATTAGGAAACACCCTTCTAAACTTTGTTAATTTGATATTGAATTTCCCTGCCAGTCCCTGCCCACTGTGCCATGGCTCCAGGGAGATGCGGATCTCAGCCTCAGCTTTCCTTGTTCCTCCCCATTTCTCTTTTCACCAGCCTGGTCCCAGGCTGGCCAGGCACTTTCCTTCCCCAAATACACACGTGGACACACATATACACACACAGACAAACAAACACAGCGCTCCCCTGGTGATTAAAGAGGAAAGGACCTGAGGAGGGTAGGGGTGGGAACTATGCTCATAGCTAGCTATGGTGGTTATTTTAAAGCAAGTCTTATTTGTGCCGAGGATTTCTGACAATCCTCTGTGAGCTTTTGGAATGTTCTTGTCAGTTTTTCTTTCTGTTTTGTCCTTCTGTGTCTATGTGAATGATTGTGAGTGTGTAATCTGACACACTGTAAGATTTAAACTGCAGCTGGACTGCTGTTCCTTTTAAATGCTGTGATTACTCTTTCCCTCCTCCTTCCTTCGATTGGTATAAGTTATTTTCTATTTAGAATGAAACTGTAAGTCAATTAAGTGTATGTGAAAAGTCGAATGTGTCACTCTGAATTTGATGCTAAAGATGTCAGAATTCATTTTATTATTTGGCATTTAGGCAAATTGGAATATTTTCAAAGAAGTTATTTTTTTATGGAGTGGACACATAAATAAAGTTATTAGAGTAAAAGGAAAAACAGCTGAAAAAATTTGAATACATTTTGTTAAAGCCTCTCCCACCAGATCTGATTAAGGCGAGTGCTGAAGAATAGTAGGACCCTACCATACTTTCAAGGCCCTGGGTCCACAACTAGACTCTGCAGTTGTGGGGAGAGAAGAAAAGCCTCTGCACTTCGTAAGGTTAAATTTCTTTATTTCTTTTGCTGGTACATAGTAAGCTCTTATTTTCTTCTTTATTTGAGACACATGGTTACTACAGTTTAAGGGACTTGCTCAGGGATGTACAGGTATTAAGTATCTGAGATGTGACTTAGAACCCAAGTCTTAATAGTTTCAAGTCCAACACTCTATCCACTAAGTTATTCTGAATCCTTGATATTTTACCATAACATAAAATTTAATATATCACATTCTATTAAGTAGCTATTTTTTCACTGTGCAGGGTGAGATATCCCATTTACTTTGTATGTCATTAACTCCCTGAGCCAGATTCAATGAGAATATGGTTTTGCCATTTTGCTTTCCTGTTCTTCCCCTTCCCTGCAGCCACTTCCCCTTGCTTCTTCTCTATGAGATAGTTTACCCTACCCTGCCTCTCCCCATCTCCTCTTGCCACTTTCCTCTCTCACCTCATAACTTCACCCCTTAAGTATCATCCCTTCCCACCAAATTCAACATGTGCCCTCTATCCATGTATAACTGTAAACATATATACACACAATCACATATGTATTCATATGCCCATATACCCTTCTCCCATTATTTTCATACTAAGAAAGGTTTCATCAGTCACAGTTATTGTTTTTTCACTTTTAGGAATGTAAATAGTTCAACTTTGATAAGTTCCTTTTTTTTTTTTAAACAAATACTTTATTAACTTCTGTTTTACAACATTCATTTCCGCCAGATTTTGAGTTACAATCATTTTCCCCCCATTATTCCCCTACCCAACCTCCCAGAATAGCAGTCCCACAAGATATCGCTTCCTCCAATCTGCTCTCTCCCATACCTTCTCCCATACCCCCATCGACTTTTCCATTAGAGGAAGATGAATCTTTGTGTCCCAATGCCTGCACATCTTATCTCCCAATTATAAGCAAAAGAGTATTAATAATAGTATTTATATATATTTGAAACATTTAATGTTACGACCTCGAATTTCAGATCCATTTCCTTCCTCCCTTGTCACCCATTCCCTCTTGGGAGATAAGTAATTCAGTATATGTTGTACATGTCTAGCTATGCAAAACATTATCATAGTAGATATATTGTGCAAGGCTGCTTATAATTCCCTCCCACTCATCCCACCCCCACCTGGTCCATTCCCTACATGATCCTGTCCCTCTTCTATAGTGGGTACTTCCAACCTCCCCTCACCCCAAGGATGCCCTCCCATCCATCATCCCTCCTCTCATCCCCCTTCCCCCTATCCTGCTGCAGGTTGAGATATCCCATTTAGTATGTATGTCATTTTCTCCCTGAACCAAATTCAATGTGAATGTGGTTTTGCCTTTTTAGCCTTCCTTATTCTCCCCCTCCTTTGCAACCACTTCCCCTACATGAGATAGTTTACCCTACCATGTCTCTCCCCATCTCCTCTTGCCACTTTCCTCTTTCACCTCATAATTTCATCCCTTGAGTACTCTCCCTTCCCAACAAAATCAACCTATGCCCTCTATCCATATATAACTGTAACCATATACACACACATTCACATATGTATTCATATGACCACACCCCCTTCTTCCATTATTTTCATAGTGAGAAAGATATCATCAGTCACAGTTATTGCTTTTCCATATAGGAATGTAAATAGTTCAACTTTGATAAGTTCCTTTTGATTTCTTTTCCCTGATTACCTTCTCAGGCATCTCTTGCTTCTTGTGTCTGGATGTCAAATTTTCTATTCAATTCTGGTTTTTTCCTCAAGAATGCTTGAAAGTCCTCTATTCCACTGAATGACCATATTTTCCCCTGAAACAAAATACTCAGTTTTGCTGGGTAGGTGACCCTTGGGTTCATTCCCAGTCTTTTGCCCTCTGGAATATCATATTCCATGCCCTTCGATCCCTCAGTGTAGAAGCTGCCAGGTCCTGGGCTATTCTGATTGTGTTTCCACAATATTGAAATTGTTTCTTCCTGGCCTCTTGTAGTATTTTCTCCTTGATCTGGGGATTCTGGAACCTGGCTATAATATTTCTGGGAGTTTTCTTTTTGGGATCTTTTTCAGGAGGTGATCGGTGGATTCTTTCAACCTCTATTTTGCCCTCTGGATCTAAAACATCAGGGCAGTTTTCCTTGAGAATTTCTTGAAGGGTGATTTCTAGGTTCTTTCATTGATCATGGCTTTCAGGTAGTCCAATAATTTTTAAATTGTCTCTCCTGGATCTATTCTCCAGGTCAGTGGTTTTTCCCATGAGATATTTCACATTGCCTTCTAATCTTTCATTTGTTTGGATCTGCTTAACAGCATCTTGATTTCTCATAAAGTCACTAGCTTCCATTTGCTCCAGTCTAACTCTGAAGGAATGAATCTCCTCAGTGAACTTTTGAGATTCTTTTTCCATCTGGCAAATTCTACTTTTTAAGGCATTTTTCTACTCATTGCCCTTTTGGGCCTCCTTTGCCATTTGAGCTAGTCTATTTTTTAAGGTGTTGTTTTCCTCAGTCAGGCTGTTGACCCTCATTTCATACTTTTCCTGCATCCTGTGTTGATAATTCTGGAATCACCACAGCTGCTGGTGTTCTGGGGTCCCTGCAGCCGGCTGCTGGCCCAGCTGCCGTGGGGCTACAACCTTGTCTCATGGGGACCTGGGCTGGGCTCTCCCAAGATGGGCTGGCAGCTCCCAGAGTGCTGTGCTGGCCCTCCCTGCAGGCCTGCTGGGCTGTCCTCAGTCGGGGGTTAGATTCTATGTGTCGTTCTGTGTGTGCTGGGGTTCCAGAAGTTGTTTAGAGTCCCCTATTACATAGTTAGGAAGTGGTGTGCGGCAGAGTACCTTGGAAGTGCTGTTTCTTCTCTGCTATCTTGGCTCTGTCCCCCCACACCCCGGCTAATTTTCTACCAATAATTTTTGTATGTGATGAATTAGAAATGCAATTATTGTCATAATGTCATTGTATTATTATGGTATTTCTAATTGTAAAATCCTCTTATACTGTAAAATTTAAGTGACTATTGTTAGCCAGAAATGGTATTAGATAAAGCAGTTTTCAATATGAGTTTTGTTGAAACTAAAAGATGTATAAGAATAAAGTTGTATAAAACCAGCTGTTACATAATCAGTTTTGCTAATGTTATCTTATAATGTTTATTTCATGTGAATTGGATTTTTTATGTTATAAGATCTGATAATTTAAAGCTGTTATATTTGGGCTGTGTAATTTCAAAACTGGAGTTTTAAGGTCACCAGATTGGTAATTCATTTGTTTTTATTTTAAAGTTCAAATTTAAGAATATGACAATTGTTTATAATATTGTTACTGTTAAAAATTGTATTATCTACGTTGCATGAGAATTGGCTAAGCAGGGGCATCATTATTAGCCCTTCCCCCAGTCTCTCCTGCTTAGAATTCATATAAATCTTCCTTATGTTGTAAAACTGTCAAATCCCCTAGAAATTATCATTAGGCAAGATCATTCAGCCTGAGCAAGGAACTTGTTTTAGTAACCTAAATTGCTAAAAAGTTGCAAAAGATTAGAAGGATTCCAAGCAATTGGCTTTTACATTTGCTAGATCTGATGTATCTATATTGCTCCATGAGGATAAAAATAACTAACTGGCTCTAAGCTATGATTGGTATGGCTTGTTGTTTGAGGTAAAAGGCCTTGCTTTTTTTCCTTCTATAGCAGGTTTCTATGATCAGAGCAAATAGTCAGTAAAAGATGAGCTCTAATATTATTTTCATCTAGAATTGGAACATGTGCAAAAAGTTATGCAAACTACTTAAGATTATTTTTAAAATTTTCAAATACCTTTCTTCATAAAAGTTTAGTGATCATTTATAAATCTTGAAACTGTTTTAAAAGAAGGGAAAATGAAGATGGCAGAGTAGAAAGCTCACTTTCAAGGAGCTCTCACCGACACCGCTTCAAAATCATGTAAAAGGGGGAGTCTGAACAACCTCTGGAGCTCCAGCACCCACAGAACAACACAGCTGGACCATGCTCTTCTCTCACCCATTTCCAACAGAACTCCCAACTGACCTTTTATTTTCTTTTTGGTGTTTATTGTTTGAATAGACTGGAAACCCTCACAGCTGCTGGTGATTCACTTTCCTGAAGTCTGCCCCAGCTGAATCTTGGCCACTGGTCAGGTCTGTCCTAGGTCTGGGTCCAAGCAGCTCCTGTGGGACTGTGCTTAGCTCCCAGACCTGAATGATAGACCCTTCTTGTTGGTCTTCCAGGCTGCCTTCAGTGGGAGATTTGTTTCTCTGTCACTTTGTGGGTTCTGTAGCTCTAAAATTTGTTTAGAGTCATATTTCACAGGTATTGAAAGTAGTTGGTGAGGGAGTTCAAGCAAGTTTCTGCTTTTCCTCCACCATTATGGCTCTGTCCCCTGGAACTTATGGATTTTTAAAAGAACATGGAACCTCAACACACTGTGAAAGGTTTAAAAGAGAAATGAGAACTACAAGAATTGATTTTATGACATGTATAGCAGAAATAATTGGCAAAATGGAAAATCTTAACTCTTGGATGGAAAGTCTCATAAAAGAAACAAAAAAGAGGACAAATGATTGAGAATACAAAATCAGAAGTAAAGGACACTCCAAAAGAAGTCAGAAAGCAATAATATTATAAGAAAACATGCTACCCATATAAGTGAAACATATTCACTTCAAAGACAAGATGGGTAGAAATAATTTAAGGATTATAAATCTCCCAAAATAATATGACAGGTAAAATATCCTAAACACTACAATACAAGAAAATGGCCCAGATTTCTAAACATTAAAAAATGTTAATTGGAAGAGTCCATAGATTGCTTCCAAAAAAACAAAAACAAAACAAAAAAAATGGCAAGCAGCAAACTCCAAGACACATTGTCATATATTTTTACAATTCAGTTGAGGAAAAAAAAAGGATTGTGCACAAATCTGTTATGTAGAGTTTACTTTTCTTTTTAATTATATAATAAAATTTTTATGTAACTTTCAAAGCCACCCTGCCTATTTGTGATTTTTTCTGGCTTTCCATTTGTAAAAAAAAAATGCTTCATTAACTTTCTTTTCTTTTTGTTTCAGGGTCAACCCATGTCTTTTCTCCCCACATGCAAAAATATGTCTTATTCTGCATGTCGAATCCAACACCTGTCAGGAGGTGAGTAGTATACTTCATCACCAATTCCCTAAATGAGTGGATATCTCTGTCTTTTTATTTCTCTTTTTCTCCCCACCCCCATACCACTGTATGTTAGAGGTGAGACTGAAGTTAACGTCTTCCTATTCATTATGCCACATTGTCTCTTAAATAACTCAGTTCAAATGTTATATTCTACTTCAAATCTTTCTTGATACTCTCCAGTTGCTAGTCACAAATCCCTGGCCAAATTACCTTGGGTCTCCTTTGTGTATACGTATATATTTTGTCTTTCCCAGATGGACTCTAAAGTTCTTAAGATAAGGGACTATTTTTGTTTTTTATTAGTACCACCAACACATTGCAAAGTGCCCAGAATGTAGTAAGTAGGTGGTTAATAAATACTACTTTAGGGGGCGGCTAGATGGCGCAGTGAGTAGAGCGTTGGCCCTGGAGTCAGAAGGACCTGAGTTCAGATCCGACCTCAGACACTTAACGCACACACAAACAAAAACCTAGCCGTGTGACCTTGAGCAAGTTACTTAACCCCAATTGCCCTCCAAAAAGCAAATACATACATACATACATACTACTTTAGTTAATTGACTAAAAAAAATTAATGGATGGAGGGGAATGAGGAGGAGAAAGAGAGAAACAGAGACAGACGCAGAGTAGAGTGAGAGAGAAAATGATTAGATAGATGAATGGATAGACAGATTACATCAGATAGGTAAAGAGACAGATTGATGAAGGAAAGAACTTAGTATGAAAAGAGAATGGTTAGCCAGACTGGAGAAAGGTGAATAATTAGAAGAGTAACTACACGATCCTAGCACTGACATACCCTGCTTAATTGAATCCTCTCACACTGTAGCAGCAAGCACCCAGCATACCCAGGATGGCTGTTAGGCCAGGTTCTTTGACATGTTTTTTCTAAAGGAAAGCAACTCAAAAGGAGTTAACAATCTTACTTCAGTCAAACATATATATCATTCACTTAGTTCAGGGGGGAAAGCCAGCACCCTGAACTGTAGAAAATACAAACAAAAATTACAAGTAGACAAAAAATACAAACAGAACAACACAATTCAACAGACTGACAGGGCTTCTAGCTGTTTGGCCATTACATACATACATAGTTAGTTATCAGAGAGAGAAGCACCAACATCAGGGTTTTCAAAGATGGGGGGCTCAACAGCTACCTGGAGTCTCATCTGGCCAAATCACACAACTCTTCCTATAAGTGAGCCCCAAAGCAAAATCTCCTTGTCAGAGGACTTCACAATCTTCATGATCTACTTCCTAATCACAAAATAACAAAAGGTGTGATCCTTCCTAAAAAAGCAAGCCTCTAGTAAGTAAACTTCTCTTGTTGGGCTCCAAGTGAGGCCCATTAAGGGACAGGGAACATCTTCAAATTCCCTAGGCCTATTAATGGGCAGGGAAGATCTTCAATTTCCCTTTCCATAACACACACACATACACAAAGGTACTTAATAAATCAGTGCAAGAGGGGCCAATTCATTAGAATACAGTATCAGAATGAATAATGAGCAAAAAGAAAGTTATAACTTGGTTTTACAATGTTAGGGTAGGATTGGTCATGGTTTATTGATCAATTACATTGGGAAACAATATTACTGAAGGAGGTTGCAGGATATAGTAGGTAAGGTTGAGTTAGAAACACCTGTTTTTGAACTCACCTGAATTTTGTGGTCTAGGGCAAATCTTAATGACTGGAGGTAGATAGCAGATAGACTATTGGCTTTCAAGTCAGAAAGACTTGAGTTCAAATCTTAGCTCATATACTTACAAGGTGTGTGGCCCTGGGCCAGTTACTTAACCTTTGTTTACCTCAGTTTCCTCATTTATCAATAGGGATAATAAAAGCACCTATCCCCCAGGGTTGTTGTGAAGATAAAATGAGATAATAATTGTAAAGTGCCCAGTTCGTGCAATACAGTAAGTGCCATAAAAATTTATTATGATTTTGGTTATTATTAATTGGCATTAGTCTTGCACTGAGGCACAATGAAAAAGGGGAGTCTGTGGTGAGCCCTACCTACAAGGAAGCGACAGAAAGCGCCTAGAGACTAGGGACTCTAGAATGGATACCTTGGAAGCTTTGATAGCATTAAGGATACAGAGAGGATCAAGTGAGATATTTGTAAAAGAACTTAGCAAAGGGCCTGGCACCAATGTTTCTTTGCCTTCTGCCTTCCTTTAGTGTCTCACTTGAGTCTTTAGGCTTTATTTTATTAAATCATATACAAATTGAAGATGTGTGGGTAGACAGCTCTCAGGCTGCAGGTTCTCACTCTGACAAAATAACAAAACTTTATTGTATTTCTACATTGAGATATTTTGTTGATTGAGACAACCATATGTAGAGTATTCCAGCATATTTATATACGAGAAATTTTACAAAAAAGACTTGTTTTATTCTCTTTGTTATCATTGTAACACAAGAGCATAAATTTGAAGCTAGGAGGAACTTTATAGGCAATCTGTTCTAACATTTTATAGAGAAGGAATCAGAGAACCAGAGTCTAACTTACTTGTTTAAGGTCATGATGTAGTAAGCAGAAATGTCTGGATTTAAACTCAGAATCTAAATCCAGTGTTTCCAATGCAACATGGCAAACCCAGAAATAACTTCTTGTACATTGAGGAAGTATGACTAACCCCAACTCACTGTGAATATACCTGTGGCTTACAATGTTATAAATATTTCAGATTAAAAGGAATCCATCACTTCATCTACCTGCAGGTGATACAGACTATGATATAATGACACTAGTATTTAAAGCCAAGTGAGGCAATGAGTTCCTGAGCTCTAAGTAGCTGTCTTATGCAGTTCACTGCAGGAGCCACAGCCCAAGTGGCAGCAGTGGGCCTCTGAATGAGCAAGTCATTTGAACCAATAAGTGAGCACCTTGTGCTTCATTGGCACTCTAACCCTGAGGCATCTACACTAATGAATGTTTTTTAGACATATCCACGAAGAGCACAGGAGGGATACCTAATGAAAGTGGAAGGGGTTTGTTGTTCCCAGATGTTCATCATCAGCATTAACATTGCTACTGTTTGGCACTTACCATGGTAAGGTTGTGGGTGGAAATAAGTCTAGGAGGTAAAAGAGAACCAATCAAGGGATATGGTTGGAACAAGCCATAAAATTTCCCTGGGAATTAAAAATTAAATGATTGATTCAATTCAATAAATATTTACTAATGATCTACTATGTTTTGAGGTGCTAGAGGAAATTCAAAATTTAGATAAGATATGGACCATGGGTGAGGAACCTCTGACCTTGAGGCCACAGGTCGCCTTCTAGGTCTTTGGGTGTGGCTTTTGACTGAGTCCAAGGTTTATAGTATAAATCTTTTTATTGGGAGATTTGTTTGGTGAAATTTGGATTTAATCAAAGGACCACACTTGACCACACAGAGGGCCACATCTGGCCTTGAGGATGCAGGTTCCCCCCTCCTGATGTAGACATTGTGCTGATGGAATTTATAATCTAATAGTGGCCAAACACACACACACATACATATACACATATATGATAAACCTATTGGGCAATGAAATCCCTATACATAATAACTAGATTAGATGGCAATATGGGGAAGAAGAAGGGAGAGGGCATAAAGAAGGAAATATTTCTAGCTATAGAGATGAGGATGTGTTATTTAAGTTCTCCCTTAAAGGCTAAAAGCCAGCACCACAAAGAAGAGAAGAGGAGAGCTGTAAAATGAGAACTTTGTCAGTTAGAGTAAGAGATAAGCTACGTATATATCAGCACACAGGGTAGGGTAGAGTAAGGGGTATATGGCGATAATGTATAGTAGAGTATAAAGGAAGGCATTGCTAAAGATTGATTATAAAAATGGAAACTTGTAAAATTGAATTTCTATTAAGAAAATATTTTTTACCCAGGTAAGCAGCCAGGGTTTAGGAAGGTCAAGGCTATATTGTTGGGCTTCCCGATGATATTTTCCCAATGTATTTTTGTGAAAGTCTTCCACAGATTGTTGACCCCTGGGAAAATAGACAGGGAAGTCATACTTTAACTCCATTTCCCTTTCCTATGTTGTCTTGTGTTCTGTGGCTATACTAGTCTTTCATTGGATAAGGATCTTTCCTCTGGTACTTCATGAGTCTACGATGACCTTATCTTAAAAACAAACAAACAAACATATTTTTAAATATTTTCATTTTCACATAGCCTGCAGGTAACAAGCCACTAGGGTGAGGAAAAAGGAATTCTATCCCCTTCCCCACTCTCTAGAAAGGGTTTTGAATATCCTACAACTTTGTTAAATAAAGTTTTTATTATTTCAAGTGGTTTTTTACTTTAATTTTCTAGGATTCTTTAAGTATACTATCATATCATCTGCAAAGAGTGATAGATTTGTTTTTTCTTTACATATTTTAATATCTTCAATTTCTTTTTTCTTTTTTTTTTACTGTTAAAGCTAATGTCTTGTACAATATTGAATAACAGTAGTGATAATGGACAGCCTTGTTTCATCCATGATCTTATTAGAAATTCTTCTTGCTTATCCCCATTATATATAATGTTTACTCATAGTTATAGATAGATGCTACTTATAATTTTAAGGAAGACTCCATTTATTACTATTCTCTCTAGTGTTTTTAATAGGAATGAGTATTGTATTTTGTCAAAAGCTTTTTCTGCATCTATTGAGATAAACATATAATTTCAGCTAGTTTTGTTGTGATGTGGTCAATTACTCTGATAGATTTCCTAATATTGAACCATTTCTGCATTCCTGGTATAAGTCCCACCAGGTCATAGTTTATTGTCTCTTTGCTAATATTTTATTTAAATTTTTTGCAGCAATATACATTACATAAATTGGTCTATGTTTTCCTAACTCTGTTTTGGCTCTTCCTAGTTTAGGTATCAGCCCTATATTTGTATCATTAAAAGAATTTGGGAGAACTCTTTCATCTGTTTTCCCAAATAATTTATATAGTATTAGAATTAATTATTCTTTAAGTATTTGGTAGAATTCATTTGTAAATCCATCTGGCCCTGGAGATTTTTTTCTTAGAGAGTTCAAGATGACTTGTTCAGTTTCTTTCTCTGAAATGAGATTATTTAAGTATTTTGTTTCTATTTCTGATAATCTGGGAAATTTATATTTTCATAAATATTCATATATTTTATTAAGATTGCCAAATTTATTAGCATACAGTTAGGCAAAAATAGCTCCTAATTATTGTTTTAATTTCATCTTCATTGGTGGTAAACTCACCCTTTTCATTTTTATTACTGGTAATTTGGTTTTCTTCTTTCTTTTTTTAAATCAAATTAACCAAAGGTTTATCTATTTTATTGTTTTTTTCATAAAACAGGCTCTTAATTTTATTTATTAGCTCAAAAGGTTTTATTTTTAGTTTTCAACGTTCATTTCCACAAGATTTTGAGTTGCAAATTTTCTCACTGTCTTTCCCATACTCCCACCCCAAAATAGCAAGCCTACTGAATACCCCTTCCCCAGTCTGCTCTCTCTTATATCCTTCCCCATTCCCCCTCTAACTTTCTAGTAGTGCAAGATGGATTTCTATACCCAAGTGCCTGTATAACTTATTTTCCATTTGCATGAAAAAAACAATTATTTTTTAACATTTGTTTTTAAAACTTCGATTTCCAGATTCTTTCTCTTCTTCCCTTCTCACACAACGCCACTGGGAAGATAAGAAATTCAATATAGGTTGTACATGTGTAGTCATGCAAAATGTTTCCATTGTAGATATATTGTGAAAGACTAATTCTATTTCCTTCCATCCTATCCTGCCTCCCACTTATTCCATTTTATACTTTGACCCTGTCTCTTTCCAAAAGTGTGTGCTTTTTAATACCCTCTTATCCCAATCTGCCCTCCCTTCCACCATCCCCCCTCTTTTCCCTTTCCCCACTACTTTTCTGTAGGGCAAGATACCCAATTGAGTGTGTATGTTATTCTCTCCTTAAGCCAAATTCAATGAAAGTAAGGTTGACCCATTCCCTTTTACCTTCCTGCTCTTACCCTCCATTGTAACAGTTTTCTCTTGCCTATTTTATATGAGATAACCTACTCTATTCTATCTCTCATCCTCCTCCCATCATATTCCTCTCTCACCTCTTAATTTTATTTTTTTTAGATACCACCCCTTTCTATTCAACTGATCCTTTGCCCTCTGTCTATGTATAAATGGACACAGATATACACACACTCACATATTTATTTATACACACATAGACCCTTATATATATATATATATACACATATATACATGTACATATACATATATATTCCCTGTAACTATCATCATACTGAGAAAAGTCTAATGAGTTACAGTTATCATTTTTCCATGTAGGAATGTAAATAGTTCAAATTTAATAAGTTCCTTACGATTTATGTTTTCCTGTTAACCTTCTTATGCTTCTTGTATTTGAAAATCATATTTACTTTTCAGCTCTTTTTTTCATCAAGAATGCTTGAAAGTGGTAAAAACAGCACTTCCATGGCACTCCTGCCCACCCACTTCAAAATCATGTAAAAGGGGGACTCTGAACAAACTCTGGAGCTCCAGCACCCACAGAACAATGCAGAGAAGCTAAGCTCCCACTGAGGACAGCCTGGCAGCCTGGCATAGAAGAGCCAGCGCAACATTCTTGGAAAAGACAGCACAGCGCTCTGGGAGCCTAGCCCAGGACTGCGTGAATCAGAGGTTTTAGCCCCAGGGCAGCCAGTCCAGCAGCTGGCTGGAGGGACCCCAGAACACCAGCAGCTGTGGCTATTCCAGAATTTCCAACACAAAATGAGAGGTTAGTGCCCTATGGACTTCAGGACCAGTATTTTTTTTTTTTTTAGAATCTGCAAATACATTCATATTCGACATTGTTCCAATTACAAAGGAGTATTGTACTAGGTGGGATGAAAGATGAAAAAGAAGAAATAAAACCAAACAATGAAAAGAAAAAGATCATTTAGTTTGCTTCCATCAGGATTCAGGCTCACTTCTTTCTAGTTATATCTCTGGATGGTGCATTTCTCTCTTTCTTGAGTCTCTCAGGATTGACTTATATCACTGAATTGCTGAAAAGAGTCCAGTTTGTCATAATTGGTCATCACAGATATGGTATGTCTGTGATTGTATACAAATTTCTTCTGATTCTACTCTTCTCACTCAGCATCAGTTTGTATAAGTCTCTCCAGGTAATTATGAAATCCTTCACCTCCTTGTTTCTTACAGCACAATAATATTCCATTACATTCATATACCACAACTTGTTTAGCCATTCCCCAATTGATGGGCACCCCTTTAGTTTCCAATTCTTTTCAACCACAAAAAAGGGCTGCTATAAATATTTTTGTACGTGTGGGTCTTTCTCCCACTTCTGTAATCTCTTTGGGATATAATCCTAGAAGTGGTATTGTTGGGTCAAAGGGTATGAAATTATTTATAATCCTTTGGGCATAATTCCAGATTGCTCTCCAGAATGGTTGGATAAGTTCACAACTCCACCAGCAATTCATTAGTGTTCCAATTTGTCCACATCCTCTCCAGCATTTGTCACTTTCTTGTTTTTTCACCTTAGCCAATCTGACTGGAGAGATGTGGTATCTCAGAGTTGTTTTGATTTGCATTTATCTAATCAATAGTGATTTAGAGCATTTCTTCATATGCTTATAGATATCTTTAATTTCTTTCTTTGAAAACTGCCTGTTCATATCCTTTGACCATTTATCAATTGGGGAATGACTTGTATTCATATACATTTGGCTCAATTCTCTATAAATTTTTAAAATGAGTCCTTTATCAGAGACACAGGTTATAAAAATTCTTTCCCAATTTCCCATCTCCCTCTTGATCTTGGTTACATTGGCTTTGTTTGTACAGAAGCTTTTCAATTTAATGTAATCAAAATTATCCATTTTACATTTTATAATGCTCTCTAATTCTTGTTTGGTCCTAAAGTCTTCCCCTCTCCACAAATCTGTCAGGTAAACTATTCCTTGCTTTCCCAAATTGCTTACAGTATCATTCTTTACACCTAGATCATGCACCCATTTAGACTTGATTTTGGTATATGGTGTTAGATAATGATCTATGCCCAGTTTCTGCCATACTGTATTCCGGATTTCCCAGCAGTTTTTGTCAAATAATGCATTCTTATCCCAAAAACTGGGGTCTTTGCGTTTATCGAACAATAGATTACTATATTCATTAACTGCTGGTTCTCCTCACCTAATCTATTCCATCGATCCACTATTCTACAGTACAGTATAGATACACTATTCTCTGCCAGTACCAAGCAGTTTTGATGACTGCTGCAGTATAATACAGATTAAGATCTGGGATAGCTAGTCCACCTTCCCTAGCATTTCTTTTCATTAATTCCCTTGATATTCTAGACCATTTGTTTTTCCAAATAAATTTTGTTATTATTTTGTCTAACTCTAGAAAGTAGTTTTTTATAAATTGATTGGTATGGCACTAAATATATAGTTTAGTTTGGGTAAAATTGTCATTTTTGTTATATTAGATAGGCCCATCCATGAGCAATTGATATTTTCCCAACTATTTAGATTTGATTTTATTTGTGTGTCGGGACCAGTATTTGGGAGTGTGTTGTCTTCTTCCCCTGGGGGCTAGAAGTGGCTGAGGAGACACAGCATAGATGACATTTAGCAGGTTCAATTGCAGCTTCAGCTCCTGGCCTGTAAACTGTAGGGGGATCTGGTGGTCAGTCTGGGGGGTCATAGCTCTTGCTTTAACGTCCCTGGATCTGGATTGTGGTCTGGGGTGGAGGTCTTGGGGTGTGTGTGCTAGAGTGTATGGGGGCTTCAGGGAGGGCACCCAAATAATACCTCAACAGTTGAGAAGACCACAACGTTTGGGATGGAAGCTCCACTTTCTGGTGACAGAGTCCTACTATGGCAACAAGCCCAAAAGTCATGTAATTAAGTGGCAACATGCCTAGGAAAGGGAAACAAAATAAAGAGGAAAATTCAACATTAGATTCCTATTTTGGAGGAAAAGAGCATGAAACATTGAAAAGGAGAAGGACTGTGAGGTCAGACCTCCTGCGGCAAAAGCCCCAAATGAAAATACAAGTGGGTTACAGGACATAGAGTACCTTAAGAAGGATTTTAAAAACCAAATAAGAGAAATGGATGAAAAATTGGGAAGAGAAAGAAGAAGGATGCAGGAAAAGTATGAAATGAGAGTCAACAGCCTGACTGAGGAAAATAACATCTTAAAAACTAACTCAAGTGGCAAAAAGAGGCTCAAAATGGAAATGAGGAGAAGAATGCCTTAAAAAGCCAACTTTGCCAGATGGAAAAAGAATATCAAAAGCTCACTGAGGAGATTCATTCTTTCAGAATTAGACTGGAGCAAATGGAAGCTAGTGACTTTATGAGGAATCAAGATGCTCTTAAACAGATCCAAGCAATTGAAAGACTAGAAGGAAATGTGGAATATCTCGTGGGAAAATCTACTCACCTGGAAAATAGATCCAGGAGAGATGATTTTAAAATTATTGGACTACCTGAAAGCCAGGATCAAAGAAAGAACCTAGAAATTATCTTTCAGGAAATTTTCAAGGAAAATTGCCCTGTTGTTTTAGACCCAGAGGGCAAAATAGAGGTTCAAAGAATCCAGAGATCACTTCCTGAAAAAGATCACAAAAAGAAAATTCCTAGGAATATTATAGCCAGGTTTGAGAATTCCAAGATCAAGGATAAAATAATATTAGCAGCCAGGAAGAAACAATTTTAACACTGTGGAAACATAATCACAATAGTACAGGACCTGGCAGCTTCTACATTGAGGGACCAAAAGGGCATTGAATATGATATTCTGCAGGGCAAAGGACCTGGGATTAAAACCAAGAATTACCTACCCAGCAAAAGTGAGTATCTTGTTTCAGGGGAAAATATGGTCATTCAGTGGAATAGAGGACATTCAAGCATTCTTGAGGAAAAAACCAGAGTTGAATAGAAAATTTGACATTCAGACAGAAGAAGGAAGAGATACTTGAGAAAGTAAACAGGAAAAAGAAATCAAAAGTAACCTATCAAAGTTGAACTATTTACATTCCTACATGGAAAAACACCAACTGTGATTGATGAAACCTTTCTCAGTAAGAAAATAATTGAAGAAGGGTATATGGGCATATGAATCCATATGAGAATGTGTGTATATATGTATACAGGTATAAATGGTAGAGGGCATAGTTAGAATTTGGTGGGTTAGGGATGATACTTAAGGGGTGAAGTTAAGAGGTGAGAGGAAAGTGGCAAGAGGAGATGGGGAGAGACAGGGTAGGTAAACTATCTCATGTAAATGAGGCAAGGGGAAGTAGTTGTAGGGGAGGGGAAGAACAGGAAGTCAAAAAGCCAAAACCATATTCCCATTGAATTTGGCTCAGAGAGAGAATGACATACATGCCAAATGGGATATCTCACCCTGCAGCAGAATAGGGGGAAGGGTATGAGATGGGGGGATGATGGAGGGGAGAGCATTCTGGGGAGAGGGGAGGTTGGAAATACCCACTTTCTTTTTTAATTTTATTTTTTTTAAAGCAATTGGGTTTAAGTAACTTTCTCAAGGTTACATGGCCAGTCATTATTTATGTGTGGGTGCTCATTTTCTGAGGCCGGTTTCTATCCCTGGTCATCCCAACTCCGAGGCCAGCGCTCTTACTCACTGTGACACCTAGCTGCCCTGAAGTACCCACTTTCAAAGAGGGACAGGATCAAAGCAGGGAATGGACCAGGTGGGGGGTGGGATGGGTGGGAGGGAAATATAAGTAGTCTTTTACATTATATCTACTATGGTAATGTTTTGCATAGCTATACATGTACAACACACACTGAATTGCTTATCTTCCCCGAGGGAGTGGGTGACAAGGAACAAAGGGAATGGATCTGAAATTAGAAGTTTCAAAATTAAATGTTTCAAATATATAAAAATTATATTATTAACACTATTTTGCATGTAATCAGGAGAAAAAACATGCAGGTATTGGGCCACAGAGATTCACCTTGCCCTAATGGTACAGTCGAAGGGTGTATGGGAGAAGATATGGGAGAGAGCAGATTGGATGAGGGGATGTCTTGTGTATTCTGGGGAGGTAGGTAGGGGAGCAAAGGGGAAAAATTGTAACTCAAAATCTGGCGGAAGTGAATGATGTAAACCAGAAGTTAATAAAGCATTAAAAAAAAAAGACTGACTATATTTCACTCCATCCTATCCTTACCCCTCACTTCTTCTATTCTCTACTTTGACCCTGTCCCTTTTCAAAAGTGGGTGCTTCTAACTTCCCTCCCTCCCCAACCTACCATCCTCTCCATCACCCCCCTTTTATCCCCTTTCACCCCACTCTCCTGTAGGGCAAGATACCCTATTTAGTATATATGTCATTCCCTCCCTAAGCCAAATTCAACGAGAGTAAGATTGGTTCCCTATTGCCTTCATGTTCTTCCCCTCCATTTTAATAGTTTTCCCTTAATAATCTATATGATAAAATTTACCCCATTCTGTCTCTCCCCATGTCCTCCCATTATATTCCTTTCTCCCCTCTCAATTTCACCCTTTAAGTATCATACCTTCCTATTCAATTAGTCCTGTGCCCTCTGTCTATATATACCTGTATACATATATATATATATATATATACACAATCACACATGTATTCATATGCTCATATACCCTCCTATATATATATATATATATATATATATATATATATATATATATATATATATATATATATATATTCCCTTCAACTATTCTCATACTGAGAAAAGTTTAACAACTTATAATTATCATTTTTCCATATAGGAATGTAAATTCTTCAACTTTGAGAAGTCCCTTATGATTTTTTCCCTTGTTTACCTTCTCATTCTTCTTTTACTTCTTGTATATGAATGCCAAATTTTCTATTCAAATCTGTTTTTTTTTTCATTCTTGGTTTTAATCATACCTCCTTTGAAATCCAAAATATCATATTCCAATCCCTTCGATCTTTCAGTGTGGAAGCTGCCAGATGCTGTGTTATCCTGATTATTTTTATACAATATTCAAATTGTTTCTTCTTTTTCCATCTGGCAAATTCAGGTTTTTAAGGAATTCTCCTCATTGGCTTTTTGAGCCTCTTTTGCCATTTGAGTTACTCTATTTTTAAGGAGCTGTTTTCTTCAGTCAGGTTGTTGACCCTCTTTTCATTATTTTCTTGCAACATTCCCATTTCCTCTTATTTGCTTTTCAAAATCCTTCTTAAGCTTCTCTATGTCCTGTTACATACTCATATTTTTCTTGGAAGCTTTTGATATGGGAGTTTTGATTTCTTTGCCTTCACCCTGTTCCATGCTTTGATCCTCTTTGTCACCAAAATAGGAATCTAAAGTTGCATTTCTGAGCTTGCTTTGCTTCCTTTGCTTGCTAATGTTGCTACTCAATTACTTGACTTTTGAGCTTTAAGACACAATAGAACTCTGCTTCCAGAAAGGAGAACTTTGTCCCAAATCACTGGGGTTTTCACAGCTGCTGAAGCTATTAGTGGGCTGCCCTCTCTGAAGTATCCCCTGGCTCTGGCACCTGGCTGCACATCCCAGGACCTCTACCCTACACAGCAAACCAGGTCCAAACAGGATAAAGCAAGAGCAATTACCCCTCAGAATGGTCCCTTGGTTCCCCTACAATCTTCAGGCCAAGAGCTCTGAAGCAGCCATTTGGTAGCAGCTGCGGCACCTCAGCCACTTCTCCCTCTGGGGGCAGAGACTGGACCACACTCCCAGACTCCCTTTTCCCAACATCTACACTGACCTCTCCCTTTGTCTTTGGCATTTATGGGTTGATAATTCTGGAAATCACCACAGCTCCTGGTGATCCACTCTCCTGAGGTCCACTTGAGCTGTGGCTTATTGGGCCACAGGCTAAAACCACAGGCTCAGGTGGGGCTGGGCTCTGCTCCAAGCATACTGCAATGGACCCTTCCTTTTGGCCTGCCAGGCTGCCTTCAGCAGGACATTTGTTTCTCTCTGTCACTTTGTGGCTTCTGTAGCCCTAAAGTTTGTTTAGAAGCATTTTTATAGCTATTTGAGGTGGTTATAAGTGGAGCACATGGGGCTTTCCTGCTTCTACACTGCCATCTTGGCTCTGCCCTAGAGTTAGTCTTTTACAGCATGATTATTATGGAAGTGTTTTGCATAACTACACATGGATAATCTATATTGAATTGCTTGTGTTCTCAATGAAAGTGGGTGGGGATGGAAGAAGGCAGACAATTTGGAACTCAAAATTTTAACAATAAATGTTAAAAATTGTTTTTTACATGCAACTGGGGAAAAAAGAAAAATATCTATAGGCAATGGAGTATAGAAATCTATCTTGCCCTAACAGAAGGTGAGAGGGAGGAGATTAGGGTGATAGAGAGGAGGGCAGACTGGGGGGAAGCGCCATCAGAATGCCTACCATCTTGGGGTGGGGGAGGGGAGAGATGGTGAGAAAATTTGGAACTCAAAATCTTGTGGAAAAGAATGTTGAAGACTAAAATAAATAAATTAATAAAAATAAAATAAAATAATATTACCTAAAAAAAGAGAAAGCCTACATAACAAATACTGGACAATACTGTTGAGGGTTTGTCCATCTTTGGTTCCTTGTAAGTTTATTTTTTCCTCAGCTATGCACTTTTTACTTTGTTCTTTTTCCTCCTTCCTCCCTCCCCCACACCCGAAAAGGCTACAATTAAGTGTAAATGGACACACACACATAAATACATATACATAAATACATACATATATACATACATACATAAACACACCTATAGACATATACACACTCTCTCCTTCTCTTTCCAACACACACACACACACACACACACACACACACTCTTTCATATATACTTACACATACATATACTCAGATAACTGTAATCATACATATATGTGGATATCTATAATCATACTCATTTATGTGTGTATGTGTGTGTGTACAGGTATACATAGACAGAGGGCACAGGATCAATTGAATAGAATGGGATGATATTTAAAAGAAGAAATTGAGAGGTGAGAGAGGAATATAATGAGAGGAGATGGGGAGAGACAGAAGGAATATAATAAGAGGAGATGGGGAGAGATAGAATGGGGTAAATTATCTCATATAGAAGACTAAAGAAATACTTGTTACAATGAAGGGGAAGAAAACAAAGGCAAAAGGAAATGGGCCAACCTTATTCTCATTGAATTTGGCTTAGGGAGGGAATGACATACACACTAAATAGGGTATATTGCCCTACAAGAGAGTGGGTCGAAGGGAAGGATGAGAGGGGGAATGATGGAGGGGAGGACAGATGGGGGGAGGGAAGTTAGTAGCACCCACTTTTGAAAAGGGACAGGGTCAAAGTAGAGAATAGAACAAGTTGTAGGGTCCTGGGATAGGATGGAGGGAAATATAGTCAGTCTTTCACAATATATCCACTATGGAAATGGTTTGCATAGCTACACATGTACAACCTATATTGAATTGCTTATCTTCCCAGTAAGGGTGGGTGATGAGGGAGAAAAAGAAAGAATCTGGAATTCAAAGTTTTAAAATCAAATGTTTAAAATATATTTTTCTACATGCAACTGGGAAATAAGATATGCAGGCCCTAGGATATGGAGATCCATCTTGCCCTACTGGAAAGTTGGAGAGAGGATGGGGGAGGATATAGGAGAGAGCAGATTAGGGGAGGGGGTATACAGTGGGATTGCTCTTTTGGGGTGGTGGGTAGGGGAAAGATGGGGAGAAATTTTGTCACTCGAAATCTTGTGGAAATGAATGATGTAAACTAAAAATAAACAAAATTTAATTTTTAAAATATCATACTCATATATAGATACAGACATTGATATGCATCTATGTAAGACTATACTTATTTGTTCTGTTTTTCTGAGGGTGGATAACCTTTTCCTTTATAAGCCCAAGTCTTTCCTTCTTTTTCCAAGTACACCATCTTGTCATTTCCTACACCATAGCAATATTCCAACCTTACACTCTCTAATTTTAAATAGTCCAAAACAATTTGATGAATATTGCTGACACATAATGTAGTTTCCCTATTTTTACCTTTTGATTAAATCTATTTAACCTTTATTTTTTCCAAGATTATGCTTCTTTTTCATGAACAAATTCTGCTCCTGATCTTTATTTTATGTTTATGTGTATCTCTTATTTCCTATCCCTTCTATCTTCTCTACTTTACTTCTATCTACTACTTCATCCTCCTATTAGTTAACCTACTCTCCTTCAGTGACTACTCCCTTATCCTCCAATTCCCATTAATCTCGACACCCTTCATTATTCCACTTTAACTTATTCCATCACACTTTGCTCTAAAGATCTCTACCTTATTCTCTACCCACTCCCTATCCCCTTAGTATTTTATTTCTTTTTGAATTAGAAGACTTTTGTACTACTATTATATGCATACATATGTATATGTATTGTTCTTTCTTGAACCCATTCCTGATGAAAGTAGGTTTCTTGAACTACCAGCCCTCCTTTCCCCTCTAATTACTCTCTTGAAGTTCTTCCTCTTGCACCACATTTGCATAAGACTATTACTCTTTTTAGTTGTTCCCAAATGATTTTTCTTTTTTAAAAATCATATCATTCTCAGGTCTATCCCAATCATTCCTATAAACTACCCAAGTACTAATAACAATCTTAGCCATATGTTTTACATTTTCTCCTATAAATGTAAACAGTCTGTCCCTATCGAGTCCCTTGTTACTAGTCATTGGTATGTACTTATGGTTCTCTTGGCTCTTCTATGTTAAATCTTCTATTAAGTTCAGTTGTTGTTGTTGTTTAATCAACAAAATCCTAAAAGTCTGACAATTCATTAAATATCCTTTTTAAATTCAGGGTTATGCTTAACTTTGTTGGGTATGTTTTTAGTTAGAACCCCAGTTATTTTGCTCTTTGATATGCAGTGTTCCAGGACATGTGGTCTTTTAGTGTCACTACTGCAAGGTTTTGTGTTATTCTAATTGTGGCACCACAATATTTAATTTTTTTCTTGTTGCTCATAATATTTTATCCTTGAGCTGGTGGTTTCAGAATTTGGCTATGATATTCCTGTGAGTTTCCTCATAGGGTCTCTTTGAGGTGGTCATCAGTCGATTATTTTTCTATTTCTTCTTTCCCCTCTTCTTCTAATGCTTCAGGACAATTTTTAAATTATTTGTTATATTATTGTATCTCGTTTCTTTTTTTTGATCATAGCTTTTAGGTAGTCTAATTATGCTTATGTTTTCTCTTCTTGATCTGTTCTCTAGATTAGCTGTTATTTCTTATAAAATATTTCACATTCTCTTCTACTTTTTCATTATTTATATTTTGTTTTATTATACTTTGGTGTCATATAATTTTGTTGGCTTCCCCTTGCCTTATTCTGGTTTTTAAAGAGTCATTTTCTTCCTTAAGATTCTGGATCTTAGGGGGATGGAGTCAAGATGCTGCAGCAGAAACAGTACCTCCACCAGACTCAGCTTCCTCCTCATTCAATTCAAGTAAAAAATGGCTTTAAACAAACTTTGGAACTACAGAACCTACAAAATGATGCAGAGAAGTTAAATTCCTGCTGAAGACAGCATGGCAGGCCTGTAGGAAGCAGGTAGCTAAGCACTTTGGGAGTTGAGCCCAGCCCCAAGTGAGCCCATTGTTTTAGCCTCAGGGCAGGAACAACCAGCCACATGCTAGAGGGACTTCAGATCAAAAGCAAATATGGTGGTTTCCAGAATTATCAACCCATAGATGTTAAGGGCAAAGTGAGAGGTCAGTGAAGTGTGGACTTTGGGAGTGTGGTCAGCCTTTGCTCACAGGGCAAGAAACAGCTGAAGCATGTTGGATGTGCAGCCTCTGCCACATGGCTGCTTCAGAGCTCCATGCATACAGAATGTAGGGGGACCAAGTGACCAGTCTGAGGGGTAATCACTTTTGCTTTAACCTGCTTGGATCTGAATCACTGTTTGGGGTGGATGGCCTGGAGTGCATGACCAGTGTTCCAGAGAGAGTGGAGGCTTCTGAGAGGGCAGCCAACTAATAGCTCTAGTAGCTTAGAAAACCCCAGCTATTGGGACAAGGCTTCCCCCTCTGGTAGTAGAGTTCTACTGTGGCAAAAAGCTCAAAACTCAAGTAATTGAGTGGCAACATGAACAAGCAAAGGAAGCAAGGTAAACACAGAGGTACAACTTTGTAATCTTTTTTTCAGAACAAAAAGTATCAGGGCATGGAACAGAAGGAAGACAGCAAAGTCAGAACTCCTGCACCAGAAACTTCCAAGAAAAGAATAAGCTGTTTACAGACCATAGAAGAGTTTAAGAAGGATTTTGAAAACCAAATAAGAGAAGTGGAGGAGAAATTGGGAAGAGAAATGAGAAGGATGCAAGAAAATTATAAAATTAGAGTCAACAACCTGACTCAAGAAAATAACACCTTAAAAATAGACTAACTCAAATGGCTAAAGAGACTCCAAAAGCCAATGACGAGAATACCTTAAAAAAGCAGAATTTGCCAGAAGGAAAAAGAATCTCAAAAGCTCACTGAAGAAGATCATTCCTTCAGAATTAGATTGGAGCAAATGGAAGCTAGTGACTTTATGAGGAATCAAGATACTATTAAACAGATAAAAATGAAAAATATAGAAGACAATGTGAAATATCTCATTGGAAAAGCCACTGACCTAGAAAAGAGATTCAGGAGAGATAATTTAAAAATTATTGGACTACTTGAAAGCCATGATAAAAAAAGAAACTAGAAATCATCCTTCAAGAAATTCTCAAGGAAAATTGACCTGATATTTTAGAACCAGAGGGCAAAATAGACATTGAAAGAATCCACTGATCACCTCTTGAAAAAGATGCCAAAAAGAAAAGTCCTAGGAATATTATAGCCAGATTACAAAGTTCCCAGATCAGGGAGGAAATATTACAGGCAGTCAAGAAAAAAAAATTGTATATTGTGGAAACATAATCGGGATAACACAGCATCTGGCAGCTTCCACACTGAGGGATTGAAGGGCTTGGAATATAATTTTCTGAAGGTCAAAGGAGCTGGGATTAAAACCAATAATCACCTGCCCAGCAAAACTGTGCATCACGTTTCAGGGGGAAATGTGCTCATTCACTGAAGCAGAGGACTTTCAAGAATTCTTGATGAAAAAAACAGTTGAATAGAAAATTTGACATTCAGATACATGAAGCAAGAGAAGCATGAAAATGTAAAGAGGGAAAAGAAATCACAAGGAACTTATCAAAGTTGAACTACTTACATTCCTACATGGAAAAATGATAATTGTAACTTATACATATATATATATACATATATATATACATATATATATGTATACATACATGTATGTCTATGTAGGAGGGTATATGGGCATATGAATACACATGTGAGTATGTATATATGTGTACAAGTATACATAGACAGAGGGCACAGGACCAGTTGAATAGGAAGAGATGATACATAATGGGTGGAATTAAGAGGTGAGAGAGGAATATAATGAGAGGAGATGGGGAGAAAGAGAAAGGGATAAATTTTCTCATATAGAAGAGGCAAGGGAAAACTTAAAATGTAGGGGAAGAACAGGAAGGCAAAAGGGAATGAGTCAACCTTATTCTCAATGAATTTGGCTTAGGGATGGCATGACATGCACACTGAATAGGGTATCTCACCCTATAGGAAAGTAGGGAGGAAGGGGGATGAGAGGTGGGATGATGGAAGTGAGGGCAGGCTTGTGTGGAGGGAAATTGGAAGCACCCACTTTTGAAAAGGGACAGGATTGGGGCGGCTAGGTGGCGCAGTGAATAGAGCGCCGGCCCTGGAGTCAGAAGGACCTGGGTTCGGAGCCGGCCTCCGACACTTAATCCACACAAACAAAAACCTAGCTGTGTAACCTTGGGCAAGTTACTTAACCCCAATTGCCCTAAAGGGGCAGCTAGGTGGCGCAGTGAGTAAGAGCGCCGGCCTCGGAGTTTGGATGACCCAAGATCAGATCCGGCCTCAGAAAATGAGCACCCACGCATAAATAATGACTAGCCGTGTAACCTTGAGCAAGTTACTTAACCCCAATTGCTTTAAAAAAAAAAAGGGACAAGATCAAAGTCGGGAATAGAACGAGTGGGGGGTGATGGGATGGAGGGAAATATAGTCAGTCTTTCACAATATATCCACTATGGAAGTGTTTTGCATAGCTACACATGTGCAACCTATACTGAATTGCTTATCTTCCCACTTAGGGTGGGTGATGAGGGAGCTGGGAAAGAATCTGGAATTCAAAGTTTTAAAATAAAACGTTTGTGTGTGTGTGTGTGTGTGTGTGTGTGTGTGTGTGTGTGTGTGTAATTATTATTTTACATGTAAGTGGGAAATAAGATATACAGGCATTGGGGTGTAGAGATCCACCATGCCATACTGGAAAGTCGGAGGGGGGTGGTGGAAGATATGGGAGAAAGCAGATTTGGGGAGGGAATATGTAGCAGGATCATTGTTTTGGGGTGGTGGGTAGGGGAAAATGGGGAGAAAATTTGTTACTCAAAATCTTGTGGAAATGAATGATGTCAAATGAAAAATTAAAAAAAGATTCTGAATCTCCTTTTCTAATTGGTTGGTTTTCTTTTCATAATCTTGTCTTTCTTGGATTTTTTTTTCTTTTTTTGTTTTTTCTTTTTCCCTCAATCTCTCATTTTATTTTTAAAGTCTCTTTTAAAGTACTTTTATAACTTCTTTTGGGGCAGCGGAATATTTGATGTCACTCTTTGAGGCAGAAATAGGTTTCTTCAGTGTCCTCCTATGAAGATAAACCTCAGCCTTCTGATGAAAGTAGGTTTCTAGAACTATTTACTATTTCTATATCTAGTTACTATTCCCATAGTAACTCTCTATAGTTGGATTTTTTATCCTGTGTATGCTCATTTTTTTTAGAATATAAACTTTACTGTCCATTATAAAACAAGTTTTTATTCTTTGCTTAACATCATATGATATGGAGGGAATGTCGGGTTTTGCTATAGTGTCTAGTACTTGGATATTACATTTCCTCCCTGAGGAAAAGAATAGTATTTTTCCATTGAAGATCATTTTAGCTTGGACTTGGGATGGTAGGAAGGCATAGGAAGAAGAGCAGTACTCGTAAATCTCTGAGAAGCTTGGGATTCTTATGAGATCCAATGGGCAATTCAGGCAAAATAATCTTCATTATATTTGTACCCAGCAGAATGAAGCCAACTCTTGACAAAATTTGAAGACTAGTGCTTTCTCTTTCGGCAAGGTGGGAATAAAATGACATAGAAGGGGTTTTTGGACTAAGAATCAGAAGACTTAGATTGAAGTCTCAGTTCTCTCATCTTCTGAGTTTTCCTGGACAAGTCATTGAATCTCTGGATACCCATTTCCTCACTTTCTCAGGCATGTCTTGCTTCTTGTGTCTGGATGTCAAATTTTCTATTCAACTCTGGTTTTTTCCTCAAGAATGCTTGAAAGTCCTCTATTCCACTGAATGACCATATTTTCCCCTGAAACAAAATACTCAGTTTTGCTGGGTAGGTGACCCTTGGGTTCAGTCCCAGCTCTTTTGCCCTCTGGAATATCATATTCCATGCCCTTGGATCCCTCAGTGTAGAAGCTGCCAGGTCCTGTGCTATTCTGATTGTGTTTCCACTACATTGAAGTTGTTTCTTCCTGGCTGCTTGTGATATTTTCTCCTTGATCTGGGGATTCTGGAACCTGGCTACAATATTCCTAGGAGTTTTCTTTTTTCCAGGAGGTGATTGGTGGATTCGTTCAACCTCTATTTTGCCCTCTGGTTCTAAAACATCAGGGCAATTTTCCTTGAGAATTTCTTGAAGGATGATTTCTAGATTCTTTCTTTGATCATGGTTTTCAGGTAGTCCAATAATTTTTTAGATTGTCTCTCCTGGATCTGTTTTCCAGGTCAGTGGTTTTTCCCATGAGATATTTCACATTGACTTCTATTCTTTCATTTGTTTGGGTCTGCTTAGTAGCATCTTCATTTCTCATAAAGTCATTAGCTCCACTTTGGTCCATTCTAAATCTGAAGGAATGATTCTACTCTTTGAGCTTTTGAGATTGCTTTTCCATCTGGCAAAGTCGGCTTTTTATGGCATTTTTCTACTCATTGCCTTTTTCAGCCTCTTTTGCCACTTGAGTTAGTCTATTTTTTAAGGTGTTATTTCCTCAGTGAGGCTGTTGACTCTCATTTCATACCTTTCTTGCATCTTTCTCATTTCTCTTTCCAATTTTCCCCCCACTTCTCTTATCTGCTTCTTAAGGTCCTCTATGGCCAGCTCTTATTTTCATTCGGGGCTTTTGGTGCAGGATTTCTCACCTTACAGACCTCCTTCTGTTCCATGCTTTGATCTTCTTTGCTCCCAAAACAGGAGTCTAATGTTCATTTTTTCTGTTTATTTTGTTTCTTTTGCCTAGGCATGTTGCCACTCAATTACTTGACTTTTGGGCTTGTTGCCACAGTAGGACTCTGCCACCAACCAGGGGAGCTTCTGTCCCAAAGGCTGGGGTTTTCTCAGCTGCTGGAGGTATTTCTTGGGTGGCCTCTCTGAAGCCTCCACGCACTCTGGCAAGCTGGTCACATATCCCAAGACTGCAATCCAGATCCAAGAATGGTATAGCAAGAGTGATTATCGGCCAGGCTGATTGCCAGATCCCCCTACAGTTTGCTGGCCAGGAACTGAAGCTGCAATGTGGCAATGTGGCACAAGCTGTGCTGGCTCTTCAGTGGCTTCTTGCCCCCAGGGGAAGAAGCTGAATTGCTCTCCCAACCAGTCCCAAAGTCCATAGGGCACTGACCCCTCACTTTTCCTAGGCATCTAAGTGTTGGTAATTCTGGAAATGCCATAGCTGCTGGTGTAGTGGGGTCACTCCAGCCAGCTGCCCTTGGGCTAAAATCTCTTTGCTAGCTGCTCCCTGCTGGGCTGCCAGGCTGGCCTCAGCAGGAGGTTAGTTTCTCTGTGTCATTTTGTGGGTTCTGGAGCACCATGTTACCACTCCTTATATGATCTTTCACCTAGATCATAGATTGATTGATTGACTTTATCTGTTAATATAAAGTCAAAAATTGTTTTGAACAGAGAAATTATTTATGGAGGAAGATTCATATATTAAAACAAACAAACAAACAAAAAACATGTTTCAAGGGTCCAAATATCTACTTTCTGGTCTTAATTGGTCTCCCCATTATGGTATGGCTTAAAAGAAAACCAACATGTCTTCTTCCTCACCCCCTTCCTCTCCCGCATTTATACTCCCATTCTCTTTTCTACATTTACAAATCAGAGAGCTAGTCCAAGAGAATTTTCTTTCGACTTATCAAAAACCAGCTTTGTTTTACTTTTCTCTGTGTCCATGCTGACTATAGAGCCTGACGATTCCTTAATACTTTTCAACTGTTTTGTGGAGTCAGATAAATTGTTTTAAGGAATAGTACATAAAAGATTTTTTTTAGAAAATGAAGCCTTCAGCCAGTTTCAATCCCAACTCATCTTTTTTTTTTTTTAACTTTTAGCTCAAATGATACCTAGCCTGCTCTGAAAATGCCCTCTTCGACTTTGCTAGAGTAGCTGCCAACTGGGAAATATAGCATCCAACCACGATGTCCTGGGGGGGATAGTTGGAATAGAAACAGGACAGGTTCAGGTTATTCAGGGGTCAATCAGAATACATTTATATATTCTGCAAAAGTACATGAGTGGACAGATAGATAAGCTGATTGGAGATGGCCACACCAGCTGGGACCAGTAAAAGGAAAGAATTGGAGCCTTTGAAAATTTCTGTTCAATGGAGTCTCTCAGGAGAGACTGGCTGAGAATTTTCGTGGATTTTGTTTCCTAGTGAAAGAGACTGTATATAAGTCTATCTCAAGGGAATGATCTGACTGGAAGAGGATTTTGAAAGGCAATGGAAGTCAACTTGGAACTCAGGAAATCATCATAATATAGTTTTAATGTGAGGGTTCTTAACCTGGATTCAGTGGGTCCCCAAGGGCATGTGGATAGATTTCAGAGGGTTTATGTACTTGGATAGAGAAGGTTGTAGTTTTATTTGTGCTAACTTCTTAAAAAATTAAATATTTCTTTAAATTATGAATGAAGGTAACAAATATTATTCTGAGTAGGAGTCCATAGGCTTCACCAGAATGGCAAATGAATTTATGACATCCATTAGGGGAAGAACTCCTGTCATAATCTATCTTTCTAGTCTTCTCACACTATTTCCCTTTATATACCTTATACTCAAGGCAATGGCATTACCATTGTTACCTGAGTGTACCCTTTACACATGCTTCCCTCTGTACCTTTCCATATGCTACTCCTTGTACCTGAAACAGGCCCAGTCCCTACTACCTGACACCTACCCATACATATTCTATTTTCCTTTTTTTTTTTTGGAGGGCAATTGGGGTTAAGTAACTTGCCCAAGGTCATACAGCTAGGTTTTTTTGTTTGTGTGTGCGTTAAGTGTCTGAGGCCGGATCCGAACTCAGGTCCTTCTGACTCCAGGGCCAACGCTCTACTCACTGCGCCACCTAGCCACCCCTCATATTCTATTTTCAAGACATAGCATATAGACCCTCCTGCATGTATGTGTTCCTGACCCATCCATTTGAAATAATTTCAAAAGAGATTTTCACATTTTACTTTGTATTATATGCATGCTGTGAAGCTCTCCCTTCTTTTGCCTCATTCTTGTTTGCAAATTTTTGAAGGAAAGTGTTAAATATATGCACACCTAATAAGAAGAGCATATACAATTCTGAAAGGAAAAGTTAGCTGGATTATAAAAGAATATGAATAAAAAATGTAGTGGGAGATTTCCAGAACTCATTTTATGGAATGACAATGTTAGTACTTTCTTTCCCCTCCACAAAATTACTTTGTATGTATTTTATATATACTTAAATGTATATATAAAGTGTAATATAAGCTCATGGAGGGCAGGGACCTTTTTTGTTTTCATTTTTGCATCGCTAGAATCTAGTATAGCACTTAGAGCACAGCAAATATTTTGATGAATTTAATTCATTCACTTAAATTTTCTTGTATGGATTCTTAACCCATATAGTTCTGAGTAACTATAGATCTGATTTAGGAGGCACTAAAGACATCCAGGTCTTAATGCAAATGACATGATATTATCTGGAAATTAGAACATCTAGAAGAACTCATCTACAGAGACTTCAGTCTATAATCTCTATTATGAATAGTATCATGCCAAGGGATAAAAGAGCTTAAGATATAAATTTACTAAAATTATGCCACACTTTTAGTAGATCATACCTTCTTCAATATATTGTATGTGACTCCTAAAATAAAAAGTTACAAATTCTATGACTTAAGGAATATAATATAAAACACATAGTTGGTACTAAATAAATATGTGTTTACTTGAATTAATCTTCTGGTCTCATTCTCCTAAATATTTGTCAGCTTATCTATGTCCTCTTCAAAAATTGCACCAGGAACTAAGCACAATAGAGTCTGGCCAGGAAAGCATATAGTAGGCTTGTCATCTCCCTTGCTTTTAACACTAAGACTTATAACTCATACTGAGATCACATTAACTATTTTGTTTGCCAAGTTGTGCAGTTGTTTCATATTGATCTGTAGCCCACGGTAAAAGCTTGAGTTATATTTTTATTAGACTTGATGTCTCTCCATGCCTCTCCCATCCTATACTTAAGCTGATTTTTTGAAATCTAGGTATAGGATATTATTCTACTAACACACAATATTTAGAGATGTACTGGATTGCTTAGTACCTTAATGAAATATGCCAAGTTAGATAAATTCTAATCATAGAGCAACATGATATTTAAAAGTTTCAAAGTGTTTTACACATATTACTTCATTTAAGCTTCACATGTTATATTTACATATAACAAATGAAAGACAAACATTCGTAAAGGGAGGCTAACATCTCTTGTTTATGAAGTGGACCAATGGTTAGGATGACCTGATTTCAAATTTGACCTTAGACATTATCAACTGCATTACCCTGGGCAATTCACTTAACTTTTGTCTTCCTCAAGTTTCCTCAACTGTAAATAGAGATAAAATCAATCCATGAATATTAGTGAGAAATATCCATATACAAATATGTTAAAATAAATAAAGGTTACAAAATGCAAACCATCCATTTACTAAAATTATGCAAAAATATCTTTAAAAAGCGGAAGGTGCTAAAATAATTCTACTATCTAAGGAATGCTGATAATTTGATAATCACTTCTGAAAACAGGAATTTTAGGAAACTTTTTTCACTAGGTAAATTAGTTTTAAGTAAAATAGTTGTAGGCAAATTGAGCTAATATAAAAATGAACCAGTGCTGTAATTTTCAAAGAAAAGAGCTATTCCCACTCCAACAGGTACAGTACAAGATAAGTAGGGGACAAGACAGTAGGGGAAAAGAGAGTTTCCCGAAGTTTACCAGTAAGATATCAGACTGAATCCTGGACTTCTGTCTGTGATAAGGATTATGTTATTGAAATTTTTCCAATTCCTCCAAATGTCTTTTGAAGCAGCTGAGATTACAAATAGTAAAACATTTTTAACGTGTTCTGGACTAACTGAAAAAAAATATATAAAAAATACTACCAAGGACTAATGGCATCCACACCATGAGTTTTGAAGAAACTCCGTTAATGAGTTGGTCCTTGGTCTCTCACCTTTAACTTGATTACAAACACCTTCACTCTGCCATTTTAGTTCTTATAGCCCCAGCTGTTACCTTTATGGTAGACTGTGCTGTGTGCTACCTACCTACACTGTTCAGTATTTATCTGAAAAGTTTATGATAAAATGCAAGCCATTAGGCATTGCTGATGGAAAAAAGATTTAAATTACTGATACTGAAATTCCAATTCAGTGAGCATGAGGAGTAGATATATCCAAAAACATTTTTTCAAGGACCCTCCACATCTTTGACATTCTATGGAGAAGAGGAGGTATGGCCGGCTTCTACATTCTATCATTTGGGATGCTAATCATATTTGGTCTTGAGATAGTTATCATAGGAAGCAAAAGCCACCTGAAATCACCAAAATACTTTTATGTATAAATAAGTTTCAAGTAAGCAACTGTTAGAACAATGGAAACCAAAGAGGAAAAGCAAAGGGAGTGAGACCTAAATGAGAAGTTCATGACAGATACTGATGCTCTTCCTTTCTAACTGGTGCCTGGTAGTCAGATTTCTTCATTGCATAGTGTAAGGAACCAAGAGAGAAAATGAAAGGAATGGATTCAAGATAGTTTAAAAAATATGACCGCCTTTGGTACTGCTTTATGTCATTGTTTAGTGTGCTTATTTAAGTGACATGCAAGGACCAGCTCCCCTCCCCACAGTTGCCAAAGTGCTAAACGCTTTATTGACTTTGTTTCCTGGGTTCCAGCTGACTTTAATATCTTTATGAAAAGCCAGACACCCATAACCCAAACAGAGAAGATATTAGCTCAGAATTTTGAAAAAGTCATTTCCCAAGGCTATCATAATTATGTGGATTGTATGGGTTAAGGCAGATCTTCACAGGATAAAACAGCTATGCACCAAGGAGTCAGAATCTGAGAAAAGTGGTCAAGTGAATCAGGTGCTTTGTTGTTGCTTTTGTGGTTTTGGTTTTTTCTTTGTTAGTTTTAGCTACAAGATGGAAGGAAGCTAGGAGAGAATATTACAAAAAGACAGGAAGAAACAATTAATATTGTAGAAACACAATCAGAATAGGGCAGGATCTGGCAGCTTTTACACTGAAGAATCAAAGGGCATGGAATGTGATATTCCAGAGGGCAATGGGGCTGGGATTAAAGCCAAGAATCACCTACCCAGAAAAACTGAGTATCATGTTTCAGGGGAAATTATGGTTATTCAGGGGAATAGAGGACTTTCAAGCATTCTTTTTTTTTTTAAACAAATGCTTTATTAACTTCTGTTTTACATCATTCATTTCCACCAGATTTTGAGTTACAATCATTTTCCCCCCATTATTCCCCTACCCAACCTCCCTGAATAGCAGTCCCACAAGATATCGCTTCCTCCAATCTGCTCTCTCCAATACCTTCTCCCATACCCCCATCAACTTTTCCATTAGAGGAAGATGAATCTTTGTGTCCCAATGCCTGCACAACTTATCTCCCAATTATAGGCAAAAGAGTATTAATAATAGTATTTATATATATATTTGAAACATTTAATGTTACGACCTCGAATTTCAGATCCATTTCCTTCCTCCCTTGTCACCCATTCCTTCTTGGGAGATAAGTAATTCAGTATATGTTGTACATGTCTAGCTATGCAAAACATTATCATGGTAGATATATTGTACAAGGCTGCTTATAATTCCCTCCCACTCATCCCACCCCCCACCTGGTCCATTCCCTACATGATCCTGTCCCTCTTCTATAGTGGGTACTTCCAACCTCCCCTCACCCCAAGGATGCCCTCCCTTCCATCATCCCTCCTCTCATCCCCCTTCCCCCTATCCTGCTGCAGGTTGAGATATCCCATTTAGTATGTATGTCATTTTCTCCCTGAAACAAATTCAATGTGAATGTGGTTTTGCCTTTTTAGCCTTCCTTATTCTCCCCCTCCTTTGCAACCACTTCCCCTTGCTTCTTCTACATGGGATAGTTTACCCTACCCTGTCTCTCCCCATCTCCTCTTGCCACTTTCCTCTCTCACCTCATAATTTCATCCCTTGAGTATTCTCCCTTCCCAACAAATTCAACCTATGCCCTCTATCCATATATAACTGTAACCATATACACACACATTCACATATGTATTCATATGACCACACACCCTTCTTCCATTATTTTCATAGTGAGAAAGATATCATCAGTCACAGTTATTGCTTTTCCATATAGGAATGTAAATAGTTCAACTTTGATAAGTTCCTTTTGATTTCTTTTCCCTGATTACCTTCTTAGGCATCTCTTGCTTCTTCTGTCTGGATGTCAAATTTTCTATTCAATTCTGGTTTTTTCCTCAAGAATGCTTGAAGTCCTCTATTCCACTGAATGACCATATTTTCCCCTGAAACAAAATACTCAGTTTTGCTGGGTAGGTGACCCTTGGGTTCATTCCCAGTTCTTTTTGCCCTCTGGAATATCATATTCCATGCCCTTCGATCCCTCAGTGTAGAAGCTGCCAGGTCCTGGGCTATTCTGATTGTGTTTCCACAATATTGAAATTGTTTCTTCCTGGCTGCTTGTAGTATTTTCTCCTTGATCTGGGGATTCTGGAACCTGGCTATAATATTTCTGGGAGTTTTCTTTTTGGGATTTTTTTCAGGAGGTGATAGGTGGATTCTTTCAACCTCAATTTTGCCGTCTGGATCTAAAACATCAGGGCAGTTTTCCTTGAGAATTTCTTGAAGGGTGATTTCTAGGTTCTTTCCTTGATCATGGCTTTCAGGTAGTCCAATAATTTTTAAATTGTCTCTCCTGGATCTATTCTCCAGTTCAGTGGTTTTTCCCATGAGATATTTCACATTGCCTTCTAATCTTTCGTTTGTTTGGATCTGCTTAACAGCATCTTGATTTCTCATAAAGTCATTAGCTTCCATTTGCTCCAGTCTAACTCTGAAGGAATGAATCTCCTCAGTGAACTTTTGAGATTCTTTTTCCATCTGGCAAATTCGACTTTTTAAGGCATTCTTCTCCTCATTGCCCTTTTGGGCCTCCTTTGCCATTTGAGCTAGTCTATTTTTTAAGGTGTTGTTTTCCTCAGTCAGGCTGTTGACCCTCATTTCATACTTTTCCTGCATCCTTCTCATTTCTCTTTCCAATTTTTCCTCCACTTCTCTTATTTGATTTTTAAAGTCCTTCTTAAGGTCCTCTATGGCCTGCAACCCACTCATGTTTTCCCCTGGGGCTTTTGGAGCAGGACTTCTGACCTCACAGTCCTTTTCCCGCTCTATGCCCCCAAAATAGGAGTCTAGGGTTGTATTTTTCTGTTTCCTTTGCCTTGGCATGTTGCCACTTAATTGCTTGATTTTTGGGCTTGTTGCCACACTATGGCTTTAAGGCCAGCTAGAGGAATTTTCGTCCCGAACGTGTGGGGGGCAACTTCCGTTTCTGGTAAGCTGTAAACCCACCCACAACTTCCACCCTAGATCACAATCCAGATCCAGGGAGGTTAAAGCAAGAGCGATTACCCCCCAAGACTGATCGCTGGATCTCCCCACGATTTGTAGGCTGGGAGCCGGAAATGCCTCTGAAAACTACAAAATGGCGTGTCTCCTCAGCGGCTTCTAGCCCCCAGGGGAGGGAGCTGACGCATTCCCCAAATACAGGTCCCAAAGTCCATAGGACACTAACCTCTTACTTTGTCCTAGGCATGTCTATGTTGATAATTCTGGAGTTGCAACAGCTCCTGGTGTTCTAGTGTTCCTCCAGCTGGCTGCTGGCCCTGCCACCCTGGGGCTAAAACCTCGGCTCACGAGGACCTGGGCTCGGCTCGGCTGGGCTCCTGCGCTCTGTGCTCTGCGTGTTGCCGGCTCCCAGGGCGCCGTGCTGGTCCTTCCTGCAGGGCTGCTGGGCTGTCCTCAGCGGGAGGTTAGCTTCTCTGTGTCGTTCTGTGGGTGCTGGGGCTCCAGAAGTTGTTCAGAGTCCTTTTTTACATAGTTTGTGGGGAATCTGGGGGCAGAGAGGCTTGGACGAGCTGTTTCTACTCCGCCATCTTGGTTCCGCCCCTCCTCTTTAAAGCATTCTTGAGGAAAAAAACAGAGTTGAATAGAAAATTTGACATTCAGACACAAGAAGCAAGAGATGCTTGAGAAAGTAAACAGGGAAAATCAGTCATAAGGAACGTATCAAAGTTGAACTATTTACATTCCTACATCAAAAAAGAATAGCTGTAACTGATGAAACCTTTCTCAGTATGAAAATAGCTGAGAAGGATATATGGGCATATGAATACTTATGTGAATGTGTGTATATATGTTTACAGGTATACATAGATAGAGGGCACAGGTTGAATTTAATGGAAGGAATAATACTTAAGGGGTGAAATTGAGAGGGGAGACAGGAACATAATGAGAGGAGATGGGGAGAGACAGAATGTTTTAAACTATCTCATATAGAAGAGGCAAGGGAAAGTGGTTGCAGGGGAGGGGTAGAACAGAAAGGCAAAAAGGCAAAACTTTATTCCCATTGAATTTGGCTCAGGGAGAGAATGACATACATACTAAATAGGATATCTCACCTTACAGGAGAGTAGGGGGGAAGGGAATGAGAGGGGAGATGATGGAAGGGATGGCAGGCTGGGGGAGAGGGAAGTTGGAAGCACACACTTTTGAAAGGGGATAGGATCAAAGTGAGGAGTGGACCAGCTGGGAGGTGGGATAGGAAGGAGGGAAATATAGTCAGTCTTTTACAATATATCTACTATGGTAATGTTTTGCATAGCTGTACATGTACAGCATATAATGATTGGCTTATTGTCCCAGCAGTAGTGGGTGGCAGAGGAGGAGGGGAATGGGTCTGGAATTTGAAGTTTTAAAATAAAATGTTTTAAAAATACTATGATGAATAAAAAATAGATATTCAATAAAAAAGAGTGCTTAAAAGTCCTCTATTTCATTGAATGACCACATTTTCCCCTGAAACATTATACTCAGTTTTTTCTGGGTATGTTAGTCTTGGTTTTAATCCTAACTCCTTTGGCCTACAGAATGTGATATTCCAAGCACTTCGTCCCCTTTATGTAGAAGCTGCTAGGAGAGTTATCCTTACTGTGTTTTCACAATACTCAAATTGTTTCTTCCTGACTGCTTGCAGTATTTTCTCTTTGACCTGGGAACTCTGGGATTTGGCTACAATATTTCTAGGAGTTTTCTTTGGGTATCTTTTTCAAGAGGTGATTCGGTGAATTCTTTCAATTCCTATTTTGCCCTCTGGTTCTAAAATATCAGGACAATTTTTCTTGATGATTTCTTGAAAGATGGTGTCTAGGCTCTTTTTTTTATCATGGCTTTCAGGTAGTCCAATAATTTTTAAATTATCTTTCCTAGATCCGTTTTCCAGGTCAAGGGTTTTTCAATGAGATATTTCATATTGCCTTCTATTTTTTCTTCATTTGTTTGGATCTCTTTTATAGTATCTTGATTTCTCAGGAAGTCATTAGCTTCCATTTCCTCTAATTTCATTTTGAAGGAATTATTATCTTCAGTGAGTTTTTGAAATTCCATTTCCATATGGAAAATTTTGTTTCTTAAGGCATTCTTCTCCTCATTGGCTTTTTGGACCTTTTTCGTCATTTGACTTAGTCTATTTTTAAGGTGTTATTTTCTTCAGTATTTTTTGCATCTCCTTTAGCAGGCTATTGACTCAGTTTTCATCATTTTCTTGCATTATTCTCATTTCTCATCCCATTTTTTCTTCCACTCCTCTTACTTGACTTTCAAAATCCTTTTTGAGCTCCTTCATGACCTGTGAGCAGTTCATATTTTCCGTGGAAGCTTTTGATGCAGGAGTTCTGTCTTCATTGTCCTCCTGTAATTCCATGCTTTGATCCTTTTTGTCCCCCAAAAAGAATTGTGTGGTCTTATTGCATTCCCTCTGCTTACACATTTTGCCTATTATTTGACTTTTGAGCTCTTTGCCATGGTAGCACTCTGCTTACGGAATGAAGAGAGTTTTGTCCCAAATTGCTGGGGTTTTTGAAGCTGCCAGAACTATTAGTTAGGTGCCCTCTTTACGGACCCGACAGGCTCTAGCACACTAGCCACACACCCCAGGACTGCAATCCAGATCCAAGAAGATTAAAGCAAGAGTGGTTACCATATGAATGGTTGCTTGGTCCCCCTGCAATCTGCAGGCCAGGACCTCTGGAAGCAACAATGCAGCAGCAGCTACAGCCATGTAGCAGCTGGCATGGTGGCTTTGCCACTTCTTGCCTCGGGGGCAGGGGCTAGGCTGTGTTCTTCCTTCACCCTTCCAACAGAGTTTTGCACTGACTTTTTATTTTCTCTTTGGTGTTCATGAGTTTCGAAGTATGGAAAGCACCACAGCTGCTGGTGATTCACTCTCCTGAAGTCTGCTCTGGCTGGTCCAGGCTATGCTGGGCCCAGAACTTCGGCTCCTCGGAGTCTGTGCTCAGCTCCCATCATGCTGTGATAGACATTTCCTGCCAGCCTGCCAGGCTGCCTTCAGCAGGAGACTTGTTTCTCTCTGTCACTTTGTGGGTTCTGTAGCTTTAAAGTATTTTACAAGTGATTGGAGCTAGAGCCCAAGTCAAGTTTGTGCTTATACTTCACCATCTTGGCTCTGTCTCCCTGGTATGATATATTTCAAGATTCTAATTAAGGGTCTCTGGTTGCATCTAGTGATTACTTATGGATTATGAATCTAGAACAATGGTGTTAATTCCCAAATGATCATTTCCAAACAAAGAGCAATGCCTGGAAAGAAGAGGAGGACTTGGATTCAAATTCCACCTCTAATACATTGCTGCCTGTGTAATGTTGTCCAAGTTACTTAAATTCCCTACTACTCTTCCCTCATCTTTAAATGATGAAGTTGGACTGCCTCTGAGGTAACTAAGGTTTAGCTTTATGGTCTTAGGATCTTAAAGTAAATGGGTAAGTGGAAAAATATCACTCCAAGAGAAAGCAGTAACTTGCTCCAATTCTTAACAGGAGTTTTCAGGGTAAATTATAAGAGATTATAGGTTTATTTAAAAAATCTAAGAACTGGGGCAGCTTGGTGGAGCAGTGAATAGAGCACTGACCCTGGAGTCAGGAAGAACTGAGTTCAAATCTGGCCTTTGTCACTTAACACAAAAACTAGCTGTGTTACCTTGGACAAGTCACAACCCCAATTGCTCTCCAAAAAAGCAAAAAAGAAAAAAAAATCTAAGAACTCACTTTCTCTATACCAAGAGATGGAGTAAAAAAAAAAAATTTCTGTTTCTTTCTTTTCCTTCCTATGAAAGTTAACATGATGTACTGTCCAGAGTATTGGCTTTGGAACCAAAACGGCCTTGATTTGAAGGCTGCCTTTGACATTTAACCAGTTGCATGACCTTGCATAAGTAACTTACCTTTTTGAACTTGAGAAACGTCTCTCAGGTTTATTTAATAAGATATGATGGCACTGGTGGAAGGAATGTAAATGCTAATGAAATTACAGTTCTTTGAAATATTGTGTTTTCTTCTTGAGAGAAGCTGTTCCAAATCTATGTTTGTTAAATATAAGCTGTTAATTCTCCATAACTAAGAAATTAATGACCTAAATAACATTTCTCTACTTGGGGAGATGAAAACCATAGTTCAAGACATTGATGAGTGTCGGAGAATATGGCAAAGATGAAAATAATAAAAATAAGCAATTGTGAGGAAGCTAGGTGGTGCAGAGAATAGAGAGGCAGACCTAGAGTCAGGAAGAACTGAGTTCAAATCCAGCCTCAGACACTTGACACACTTACTACCTGTGTGACCTTGGGCAAGTCACTTAATGCCAATTGCCTTGCCTTCCCTCCAAATAAAAATAAGCAATGGGATCAGTAGGGCTATATATACACGTATATCTCTTCCCAGAGTGAATAGTTGGACTTTTGTTGAAGTAAGATTTCTTTTTTTTTTTATATTTGGAACATTTAATGTTACGACCTCGAATTTCAGATCCATTTCCTTCCTCCCTTGTCACCCATTCCCTCTTGGGAGATAAGTAATTCAGTATATGTTGTACATGTCTAGCTATGCAAAATATTATCATAGTAGATATATTGTACAAGGTTGCTTATAATTCCCTCCCACTCATCCCACCCCCACCTGGTCCATTCCCTACATGATCCTGTCCCTCTTCTATAGTGGGTACTTCCAACCTCCCCTCACCCCAAGGATGCCCTCCCATCCATCATCCCTCCTCTCATCCCCCTTCCCCCTATCCTGCTGCAGGTTGAGATATCCCATTTAGTATGTATGTCATTTTCTCCCTGAACCAAATTCAATGTGAATGTGGTTTTGCCTTTTTAGCCTTCCTTATTCTCCCCCTCCTTTGCAACCACTTCCCCTTGCTTCTTCTACATGGGATAGTTTACCCTACCCTATCTCTCCCCATATCCTCTTGCTACTTTCCTCTCTCACCTCATAATTTCATCCCTTGAGTATTCTCCCTTCCCAACAAATTCAACCTATGCCCTCTATCCATATATAACTGTAACCATATACACACACATTCACATATGTATTCATATGACCACACCCCCTTCTTCCATTATTTTCATATTGAGAAAGACATCATCAGTCCCAGTTATTGCTTTTCCATATAGGAATGTGAATAGTTCAACTTTGATAAGTTCCTTTTGATTTCTTTTCCCTGATTACCTTCTCAGGCATCTCTTCCTTCTTGTGTCTGGATGTCAAATTTTCTATTCAATTCTGGTTTTTTCCTCAAGAATGCTTGAAAGTCCTCTATTCCACTGAATGATCATATTTTCCCCTGAAATCTTACTTCCCCGAGGAAGTAAGATTTCTTAAATGTTAATTAGGAGTTTCACATGTTAATAAGGTGAAGAAGCCTCTATGGTCCCACAAGGAAAAGATGAAGATTGGGACTTTGGAAGAGAAAAGAGGATATGAGAGGTGAATATTTGGTTACATAGTGGAGGTTAAAAACATGACTTATTTTTGTTTCTAGACAATGGCTTATAAACGGCTTAAGTTAAATCAAATTAATTGCTAGTGAGGATAAAACTAGCTTTGTAATATCCTTATTTCACCCAAATTTTATATGTATCAGGATGTAAGTAAGGACACACTCTGGCTATGGGCTAAGTGATGGAAAGGAGATAGGAAGAAAGAAGAGATGAAAATGCCACTGAGGCCTAGAATAGCCTTCTGTTTCCATTTCCATAATGAAGGTCCTAACACAGTCAAGCAAATCAGAGTTTGAATCAGAAACATAATCAAAGGAAGGCTGTAATAGCTGAACATAAGCTTTACTTTCCCTCTGGAATGACTGGCTTTGATTTACAACCAACACCCTGTCTCCTGACACTGTCTTCTTCCAGTGAACAAGCTACTCCTTTTTCAGCGTTCTTGCCAAGTTTTCTGGTTGTCCTGGTGTCCTGGAATGAAATCATTACTAATGGTTCTGGGGACTCTGGTTATCTTTGTTCTATTGATGTACCCTATTTCTTCCTCCTTCTTATTCAATTCAAGAACAAGCTGCTGACCTAACCCAATAGGATCAATTATTCTTGCTCCTCTCTGCAATACCTTGATTTCATCCGGCTTCACTGGTTCAGTTTAATTGCTGGCACAAACAATTCAAACACTGGGATGTGAGATTGGCCACAAAACTTGGGGATAAGCAAACTTGCTTGGGATGGGATTTGACAGTATGAAAGTCTAATGAAAAGAATTAGAGGGTTAACCAAATAAATACTGATTTCCCATTAGGTAAAATCTTTCTGGGTCTGAAAATGCTTATGGAAAATACTTCATAATTTAAAAGGAAGCTGTAAATATTCATTCATTGAACACACATTTATGAAGCAGAGAGCACATAAAGAGCAACACTATTCTAGGCCCAGGGGCAACAACAAAGGTTAGACAAAATACCATCCATTCCCAAATGGATTTTAAACTTATAAATTAGAAGGGGGAAAATACACAAACACAGAAAATCCTAACAACATTCCATGTCATATTATTGGTGCTAAAAACAAGGTTCTAGTTGAAATGTAAGAGTGTATCCTGAGAAGATAACCGAATCCCAAATGACTGAGTGGTAAATGAAGCTCTGATCATACTGTGAAGTATGAATATAAGAGCAATACCCATGTAATCAAATCAAAGTTACTATTACTTCTGGGAAGGGTTTGACAAACTACTGGCTTATGACTACACAGAATCTCTGTGATTCACGTTTAAAGAGCAGAAGTTCTGTTCCACAGACACCATTCCTTCTCCCGCCCAGTCTTTCTATGACCATATATTACTCTACTTTCCCTTTCCATTCTTTAATTTTTTATCTTTTTTTTTTATAAAACAGTTCTTCATATTAAACCTCTCCCCTTCATGTTCTTGTACTCCCAGAAACCTGGTTCTTCTGCAAAAGAAGCTATATCTTTATCCATCTTCTTCAGTGTTGAGTATATCTTTGCTTATATGTCCAACATACTGGACCAGGATAAAAAATAGGAATGATTCTCTCATCACCATTACATCAAGCACTAATACCACTGCAACTCAAGAACGTTTCCTTCTTTGAGGGTCATTCTGCAGATATTGCTGGTTGGTGTCTACTAGCCCTTCCAATCAATCATCCAGAGGTGCCAAATTGATGTCACTAAGGCACAGGTCTCCTCATTTCATTCCCTTACTCAAGAAACTTCAGTGGTTGACACAAAGATCAGTAAATAATGTAAAAAGCAATGACTAAATAGTGACTTCACACTCGGGAGACAAAATAAAGAGATACAAATCCTATCCTTTTTTTCCCAAATGCTTTATTGAATTGTAGTTTACATCATTCATTTCTGCCAGATTTTGAGTTACAAGTTTTTCCCCATTTATCCCAGTTCCCCACCCCAGAATAGCAGTCCCACAGGATATCCCCTCATCAATTCTGCTCCCTCCCATATCTTCTCCCATACCCCCTTCAACTTTTTCAGTAGGGGCAAGGTAAATCTCTGTGCCCCAATACCTGTATATCTTATTTTCCAATTATATGTGAAATAGTATTAATAATAGTATTTATATATTTTTACACATTTAAATTTAAAATTTTGAATTCCAGATTCGTTCCTTTCCTCCCTTGTCACACACCCTTACTGGGAAGATAAGTAATTCAGAATATATTGTGTATGTGTAGCTATGCAAACCATTACCATAGTATATACATTGTAAAAAACTGACTATATTTGCCTCCCTCTTATCCCATGTCCCACTTGTTCTATTCCCTACTTTGATACTGTCCCTTTTCACAAGTGGGTGCTTCCAATTTCCCTCCCCCCTTCCATTCCATCATTCTCCCTCTTTTCCCCTTCCCCCCTACTCTCCTTTAGGGTGATATATCCTATTTAGAATGTATGTCATTCTCTCCCTGAGCCAAATTCAATGGGAATAAGGTTTTGCCTTTTTGCCTTACTGTTCTTCCTCTCCCTTGTAACCATTTTCCCTTGCCTCTTCTCTATGAGAGAGCTTACCCCATTCTGTCCCTCCCCATCTCCTGTCATTATATTCCTTTCTCAATTCTTAATTTCACCTTTTAAATAGCAAGCCTTCCCATTAAATCCGACCTGTGTCCTCTATCTAGATATACCTGTAAACATATAACACATTCACATATGTATTCATTTGCCCATATACTCTTCTTCAACTATTTTCATACTGAGAAAAGGTTCATCAGTTACATGTATGGTTTTTACATGTAGGAATGTATATAGTTTCAACTTTGATAAGTTCATTATGATTTCTTTTCCCTGTTTACCTTATCAAGCATCTCTTGCTTCTTGTATCTGAATGTCAAATTTTCTATTCAAGTATGGTTTCCTCATCAAGATTGCTTGAAAGTCCTCTATTCCACTGAATGACCAAATTTTCCGCTAAAACATGATACTCAGTTTTGCTGGGTATGTGATTCTTGGTTCTAATCCCAGCTCCTTTGCCCTCTGGAATATCATATTCCAAGCCCTTCAGTCCCTCAGTGTAGAAGCTGCCAAATCCTGTGTTATCCTGATTTCATTTCCACAGTATTCAAATTTTTTCTTCCTGGCTGCTTGTAATATTCTCTCCTTCATCTGGGAATTCTGGAACCTGGCTACAACATTCCTAGGAGTTTTCTTTTTGGGATCTTTTTCAGGAGGTGATTAGTGGATTCTTTCAACCTGTATTTTGCGCTCTGGTTCTAAAACATCAGGGCACTTTTTCTGGAGAATTTCTTGAAGGATGATTTCTAGGTTCTTTCTTTGATCACGGTTTTCAGGTAGTCCAATAATTTTTAAATTATCTCTCCTGGATCTATTTTCCAGGTCAATGTTTTTTTCCCATGAGATATTTCACATTGCCTCCTATTCTTTCATTTCTTTGGGTCTGCTTAGTAGCATCTTGATTTCTCACAAAGTCACTAGCTTCCCTTTGGTCCATTTCCCTGAAGGAAATATTCTTTTCATTGAGCCTTTGAGATTCTTTTTCCATCTGGCAAATTCGACTTTTTAAGGCATTTTTCTCCTTATTGCTTTTTTAAGCCTCTTTTGCCATTTGAGTTAGTCTATTTTTAGGGCATTATTTTCCTCCATAAGGCTGTTGATTCTCCTTTCCTAATTTTCTTGCATCATTTTTATTTCTCTTTCCAATTTTTCCTTCACTTCTCTTATTTGATTTTTAAAATCCTTTTTAAGCCCCTCTATAGCCTGTAACCAGCTCATATTTTAATTTGAAGCTTTTGATGCAGGAGTTATGACCTCCCAGTCCTCCTCCTGTTCCATGCTTTGATCCTCTGTGCCCCCCAATTAGGAGTCTTATGTTGAATTTTTCTGTTTATTTTGTTTCCTTTGCCTAGGCATTTTGCCATTAAATTACTTGACTTTTGGGTTTGTTGCCACAGTAGGACTCTGCCACCAGCCAGGGGAGCTTCAGTCCCAGAGGCTGGGTTTTTCTCAGCTGCTGGAGGTATCAGTTGGGTGCCCTCTCTGAAGCCCCCACATTGTATGGCAAGCTGGTCACACACCCCCAAGACCTCCACCCCAGACTGCAATCCAGTTCCAAGAAGGTTAAATCAAGAGTTATTACCCCCAAGACTGATTGCCGGATCCTGCTACAATTAGCAGTCCAGGAACTGAAGCTGCTGCGTGTGTCTGTGGCTGTATTGAGGCTTCTGAGCAGCTTCTTGTCCCCGGGGAAAGGAGCCAAGAGCTCTCCTGAGTCCCAAAGTCCATACCACACTTACATCTCACTTTATCATTGGCATCTATGTGTTGGTTATTCTGGAAACGCCATAGCTGCTGATGTTCCAGAGTCTCTCCAGCTGGCTGCTGGTCAGGCCCCCCTGGGACTAAAACCTCTGACTCTTCAGGGCCTGCGCTCGGCTCCCAGCATGCTGTGCTCGTGGCTCCCTGCCAGGCTGCTGGGCTGTTCTCAGCAGGAGGTTAGATTCTCTGTGTCATTTTGTGGGTTCTGGAGCTCCAGAGGTTGTTTAAAGTCCCCTTTTACATGAATTTGGAAATTGTGGGAGCTGGAGTTGTGTGGAAGAGCTGTTTCTACTCTGCCATCATCACTCTGCACCCCCCCCCCCATAAATCCTATTCTTAGGGAATTTTCAATTTATCTGTGTGTATAGAAACGTGTTTGTATGTATGTGTTTACGTGTTTATGTGTACTTCCAGTGAGCTTAGTAGCAATCTGTACATATATATGCACATATATGAATAAGTGCATTTTATCATTTTTTAATTTGAAAACTTCAATTTGTTGTTACATTTACAGTTCTTAGCTTTCTGCCACCCTTCTTCTCCACCCTTTGCACTAGAGAAGGCCACTATTTGACACAGAATAATAAATCTACAAATATGTATCTATGTATACACTTGTTTTACAATAGAAATACAAAACCTAAATGTATGCACAAGTGTGCATATAGATATAAATTTATTAGTAAATTTCAAGATATATGTATATATATATATATATATATATATATATATATATGTATGTATACATATATACATAATGATATAAATTCCTTGATAGTAGGAATAAGGTCTCTTTATTTTTATATCTCCAGTTCCTAACGCATGGCTATAAGATTCCTGGGGATTTTCATCTTGGTGTCTCTCAGAAAGTGATCAGTGGATTCTTTCAATGTCTATTTTTCCCTCCAGTTCTAGGATATCAGGGCAGTTTTTAAAAAATAATTTCCTGCAATATGATGTATATGTTCATTTTTATCATGGTTTTCATCTAGTCCAGTGAATTTTAAGTTATCTCTCCTCAATCTATTTTCCAGGTCAGTTATTTTTCAAATTAGATACTTCACATGTTCTAATTTTTTTGTTCTTCTAATTTTGTTTAATGTTTCCTGGTCTTTCATGGAATGATTAGTGCTTCTATTACCCAATTGTAATTTTTAAGGAATTATTTTCTCTAGTGAGCTTTTGTGTGTATATTTCCATTTGGTCAATACTACTTCTTAGGGAATTTTTCTCCTTACTGGATTTTTGTACCTCTTTTACCATTTGGTCAATTCTGTTTTTCAAGGTGTTATTTTACTCCTTATTTTTTTTTCTTTTACCAAAATGTTGGCTCTATTTTCATAATTTTCTCACAGGACTTGCATTTCTTTTCACAATTTTTCTTCTACCTCTCATAATTTATTTTTAAAATTTATTTTGAGCTCTTCTAGGAATTATCATTGAGCTTGTGTCCAATTCACATTTTCCTTTGAGTTTTTTTATTACAGTTCTTTTGAAATTGTTGTCTTTTGAGTTTGTGTCTTAATATTCCCTGTCATTATAGTAACTTTTAAGGTCATGTTTTTGTTGTTGCTGTTGTTTGCTCATTTTTCCAGGCTATTTCTTGACTTTTTAACTTTATGCTAATGTTGTCCTCTGCTTCCAGGGTGCAAGAGGCACTGTCACAATCTTCAGGTTTTTCATGTTGCTATTTTCAGAGCTAGTTCTGAGTAGTATATAAATTTTCCTGTGTTTCTTAGGTGGTATGATATTAGGAGAGGTGTGGTAGCTGTTCTCTGGGCCTATACTCTGGTCCTTATTCAGGAAGGGACCTTATTCTCTTGTACCCACATGTACCAGTGCTCCTCTTGCCCCTGTAACCTAGACCACAGCCCCTTCTTCCATGTGAGAGACCACAAGCATTCTTTATAACCCTCAGACTGTTATTAGGGCCCTTGCTCCCCTTCAGCCACAAATTTTAATATTCTTTGGGACCTAAAACTATTACTCAGGCCCCTTCTCTTCTGGAGCTGCACATGCTAGTGCTCTTCTTTGCCCTGAAACTGAGACCCAGAATTGAATATGGGCAATGCCACAGAGCCTTGAACACAGAGCCAGCAAAAGGTCCCCTGTAACCTCTTTCTGATTAGTTGTCCAATAGCCTTACTGTCTTCGAGATTACAGCTCCCACAGTTGCTCTTGCTGCTAATGTAGCCATCTCTAAGGCCTGCTACTGGCATTGCCAAGTTGAGCCTGTGCTTTATTACAGGCCTGACTACCACTCGGTATGAAATATCTTTCCTGTTAACATTTTAAGTTGTCTTGAGCTAGAAAATTGTTTCATCCTGACTTGCTTTGGTTCTGTTGCTCCAGAATTTGATTTTGGGCATTATGCTAATGTTGTTGGAAGGGAATTTGGGAGAGGTCAGGAGTTCCTACCTCTACTCCACCATCTTGGCATGGCAAGTACATTTTGAAAAAAAAAAATTTCCCTTGTACTTGAAAGTGTTAGGTTTATGGACATGCATTAGCATTCACATTTAACCACACACAGTAAGTTTTCAGGATGCCTTCTTTGCAGTGTGTACTGTGCCAGATGCAGTTGGTGCAAAAAGAATGCTAATAAAGCAGAATCTGACACATAGTGAATAGAGAGTCGCCATGATGTTTAAAGACCATGTTGCTGCTTTTAAGTAGTGGTGTTTCAGTGCTATCATCTGAGAATCCTCCTGTGATTATATTTATATACTCTTCTTTGTTCTGGACAGACCTGACATGCCAAGATTTCAACTCCTTGATTCTATATCTAGTATTCTTTTGCCTTTTCTGAAACAAAATAATAAGAGCTTGCAGTTTTATAGTACTTTATAGCTACAAAATTTATCATGCCCTTATCTCATTTACTGTTTACAAAAACCTCAATGAAAGAGGCAAGGCATATATCATCATATGTATCTTTTGCAGTAAAGAATACTTAGGTTTTGAGTAAGAGTGCCGGCCCCAGAGTTGGGATGACCCGGGATCGGCTCTGGCCTCAGTACTTAGCACCCACGAATAAAAAAAACAAAACAAAACAAAAAAAACCAAACAAACAAAAAACTAGCTGAGTAACCTTGAGCAAGTTACTTTTCCCCAATTGCTTATAAAAAAAGAATAGTTAGGTTTAGGGATGGCTAGGTGGTACAGTGAATAGAGCACCTGCCCTGGATTCAGGAGGACCTGAGTTCAAATCTGGCCTCAGACACTTAACACAAAAGCTAGTCGTGTGACCTTGGGCAAGTCACTTAAAACCCAAATTGCCCCCCAAAAAGCAAAGAGAGAGAGAGAGACAGAGACAGAGAGAGACAGAGACAGACAGACAGACAGAGAGGAGACAGGCAAAGAGAGAGAGAGAGAGAGAGAGAGAGAGAGAGAGAGAGAGAGAGAGAGAGATTGCCTAGGTTTAGACAGATTAGGTGATTTATACAAGATTTTAGAACTAATGATCTTCTAAGACCATTATTCTTCCTGCTCTACTATACTGTATCTCAATTATAATGAATCTCCTGTTATGTAAGACAACTGACAAGTCATATAGAAAACTCAAAAGTCAAAAGATTAGTCAATCACATTATCAAAAATTTTACAAATGTTAACTCATTTATTAAATAGCCACTATATGTCAGGCACTACACTAATAAGCACTGAGGATAAAAAGAAGTAAAAGGCAGTCCCTGCCCTCAGGGAATTTACAATCTAATGGGGGAGACAAGAAGCAAACACATGTGCACAAGCTAACTATAATCAGGATAAATAGGAAGTAATTGGCAGAGGAAAGAAGCAGGAATTAAAAGGAGTTGAGGAAGGCTTCCTATAGAAAGTAAGATTTTATTTGGATGTCAGAAGTCAGAGAAAAGCAGGGGGAGCATCCCTGCTGTGGGGAGCAGTCAGAGTAAATGCCCAGATCTAAGAGATTGAGTGTCTTTTTCATGAAACAACCAGGTCAGTTTTATTGGATTGAAGAGTGAATGATAGGGAGTAAAAAATAAGAATACTGCAAAGCCACTAAGGGGCTAGGTTATGAAAGGTTCTGTACGCCAAGCAGAGGATTTTTTATTTGATCCTAAAAGTGAGAGGGAGCCGTTGGAATTTATTTAACAGTGGGTGACATGGTTGGATCTGATCTTTAGGAAAACCATTCTAGTGACTGAATGAAGGAGTGATTGGAGTGGGGAGAAACTTACAGCATGCAGAGCCACTAGGAGGCTATTTCAGGTGTGGGGAACTTATGGCCTCAAGGCCACAAGTGGCCCTCTAGTTCCTCAGGTGCAACCCTTTGACTGGAGCCAAACTTCACAGAAAAAAATCTCCTTAATTAAAGAATTTGTTCTGTAAAACTTGGACTCAGTCAAAAGGCTGCATCCAAGGACCTTGAAGGTCACATGTCATGTCAAGGTCATAGGTTCCCCATTCCTGGGTTATCGTAATAGTCTCGACCTGACATGATGAAGTCCTGCACTAGAGTGGTGGCAGTGTCAGAGGAGAGAAGGGAGCATTTGTGAGAAATATTAAGGGGTGAAATTGACAGGTCATGGGAGTAGATTGTATATGGCCAGTGAGAGATAATAAAAAGTCAAAGATGACATGTTTATTGTGAACCTGAAGAGACTGGGAGGATGGTATTTTCTTCTAAAGTAACAGAGAAGTAGGAGATAGAAATGGTTTCTAAGAAAAGATAATGTGTTCAGTTTTGTACATGTTGAGTTTAAGATTTATGCAGGACATACAGTTTGAAATGTCAGAAAGGTAATTGGTAAAACAAAATGAAAGATCAAGTGAGAGGTTAGGGCAGGATGGGTAGATTTGAGAATTATTTGAGATGGTAATAGGAGTTAATGAGATCACTAAGTAAAGTAGTATAGAGGGAGAAGAGAAAGGGTCCAGGAAACAACAGCCTGGGACATCAATGGTTAAGGGTTTGATCTGGATGAGGAGCTAACAAGGGATCCTGGGAAGGAGTGATCAGATAGGTAGGAGAAGAAGCAGGAGAAAGTTGTGTCTAAAGAGAAGAGAATATCAAGGAAGAGAGGGTGAGCCACAACATCAAAGAAAATGATAATTGACAAAAGGCCACAGAATTTGTCAATTTGTAGATTATTAGGAATTTTGGGAAAAAAAGTTTCAGTGTAGTGATGAGGTCGGAAGTTAAATTATAAGTGGTTAAGAAGAGAGTGAGAATTCCACAGTTATTCCATCACTCACAATAGCTTTCTTTAATCTATTCGTAATCCGAGATAACTACCCAACCATTTTCTTACTCCTTAATTTTCAGTACCTGCCATCTTTTTAAAGTATTTTCTTTACTACCCATTGTCAAGCATTCATATTCATCTTCCTCTTCCATTAAAACAGATGTACCTTAAGAATTAATCAACAAGCAATTAAGTACTCACTATATGTTAGACACAGTGAAGGGTAATATATACATCTGAAGGAAATATTTACATAATTTTGGGGAGAGAGGTATTCATGACACACAGAGCATGTGTCTGCAGAAAAGGAAAGTATTATGACTCAAGGTTAGAGGCCAAGTATGTACATATGAAACAAATGGTGGTGTGGAGATATATTTTGGGAAGTATCTTTATACAACTGATGAAAGAAGGATATATTCCATTGGAACTTGGTTATGAACAATAAAATGACTACATTTGGCTCCAACTCCTTTTCTAGGATTATTTCATGTCTCCTTTCAAATTCCCTACATTTCAGGAAAATGGCAAGCTGTTCTGAGAATTGGCATTCCATTTTCCTACCTTTACAAGTACAAGCTGTGTCTTCAGGGTCTTTTGTTTTTTCTTTGTATTGCTATGGCTAAACGTAGTACCTGACACAAAGCAACTGCTTAGAGGATTCCTTCTTATTTAAAAATATAATAATATCAAATTACAAAATACTTGTAACAAACTTAGTACAGGTCTCAACACATAGCAGGCACTTAAATGTAAATTACCCTTTCTTCTTCATTCATTCCTTGATCATTATCAATCTCTACTTTCCATTCATACTAACTCTGTTAGTGATTTTGCTTCAGTTCCTTCATGCTCAGGTTTTTCTAATTGTACACAAAAATAGACATGCTCACACACACACACACACACACACACACACACACATCACATCACATCACATCTTTCTTGCCAAGGAGAAATCAACTCCCATGCCAACAGGAGTTTTTTCAAGTTTGCCTGGAACTTCCAATCTATAAATTTTGAGTGGTCTCTAAATTGGCCAACCTACTTTCTCTTATCCCTAATAATACATTCTATCTAATATCAAAGACAAAGTAGTGGATACCCCCAGAATAAACACTGCAAAAATAAACTCATCTATTTCTAGCTAGGCTGGGCAAAGCTTTGCAGTGCATGTCTGTGGCTGACTGCCGGCATTGCTCCAAGGCTAGGACTCTTCAGCTCCCACATCAATGCACTATCATAATTTCTAATTTTCTCCCAAACTCAATAACCAGAGATTCCTGTCATTATCATAATACAAGGCAATCATCATTGCTGTGGGTATTGCCCTTGACATGCCTAGATATATCGGTATGACAAAGGACACTTGCCCTGTAGGCTATCATTGCAGTCTCAGGGACCGCTTTGTGGCCTCCAAGATACCTCTCTGTTCTCTGCCTCCCCTTTTGCTGATTTCTTGACTGAACTATAACTCTTGTCTATCTAAAAAAGGGATTTTTACAGTTAGCAAACAAAGAGGCAGATAAAGCAACCTAGGAAGAGCATTTTCTTATGGATTTCAGCTGAGCAAAAGATTCCTTCATTGGAAAGGACCCTTCCATCCTCACAAAGGTTTTTGTTTGGTTCCTCCCCAAGTACCTCTCTGAAGCTCATATGTTAAAGAAGCCAGAACTAACTTCCCTTCTAATTCTAAATCCTACAATCCTTATAATATTAAAAAAATAAATTAGACCCTTCTTTGTGCCTTATCTATCATAACAATTTGAATTTTTAAAGTATTTTACACATATTATCTCATTTAATTCTCACACCAACCATGTGAGAAAGGCACTATTATGATTCCTGTTTCTTCCTGATGAAAAAACAGAGCTTCGAATGATGGCTCACCCAGGATCAAAATACGAGTATCTAAAGCAAGATTTGTACTTAGTACTTACTGATTTTATCTAGCATTCTATCCACTATCAAACCATGTTATGGGCCTTAACCTATATTTGATTGTAAAACTACAAGCAGAGATTCTTTTTGTTTTTCTTTTTTAGGTTTCATAGTGGATAGAAGATTAGATCTAAAGTCCTGAAGACCTAAGTTCACATCTAACTTTGAATACCTACTAACTGTGTGACTAGCAGTCCCTTAACTTCTCTTTGCCTCAGTTTTCTCATCTATAGAATGGTGATAACAATCGCACCTCCTTCCCAGGAGTATTGTGAAGATCAAATGAGATATTTAAAGACTGCTTAACACAGCCCACTAGCATATAGTAGGTGCTATATAAATATTAGTTGTTATTTTTATAATCATCATTATCTCATCTAATCTACATTCCATAGATTTAATGCTCTGCACATAGTAGGAATTTTTTCTAGTCCCATCATCTCATCTTATTCATTTATTTTTTTCCAAATGCTTTATAAACTTCTGGTTTACATCATTCATTTCCATCAGATTTTGAATTACAATTTTTTCCTCATTTTTTCCCTTTCCCCCATCCCAGAATAGCAGTCCCACAGGATATCCCCTCATCCCATCTGCTCTCTCCCATATCTTCTCCCATGCCCCCTTTGACATTTTCAGTAGGGCAAGGTGAATCTCTGTGCCCCAATGCCTGTATTTATTTCCAAATTATATGTAAAATAGTATTAATAATAGTATTTATATATTTTAAACATTTGATTTTAAAACTTTGAATTCCAGATTCATGCCCTTCCTCATTTGCCACCCACCCTCACTGGAAAAATAAGCAATTCAGTATATGTTGTACATGTGTAGCTATGCAAAACATTACCATAGTAGATGTATTGTAAAAGACTGACTATATTTCACATAGTAGGAATTTAACAGTCACAATAAATAATGCTGAATTCAATCTAATTCCCTCATACTCCTCTGGAAAGAAATAGTTCTGAAGATAGCCTTTTCCTTTTCCCTGCAGGTGGCCCCTCACAGTAGGAGTGTCTTGGACTATGCTTTGAAATGCAAGTCAGATTTGGGGGTGGGATGAGAGTGAGAGAAACCCAACTCCTTGGTCTAGGAAATCTTCCAGAAATGCAGGTTATTTTTAAAAACTGATGGGCACAGTTTTTCCTTCCTGCAATTGAAAAGAGTAAGGCACAGGACTGAGTTCCCTGAAAATAATGACTGTGTGGGCACTCTAACTCTATTATTTCTAATGGCCCAGAGCCTGACCAGACTGCTGTAATGTATTGATACTTCAGAGAAACAAGGAAACATTTTTAGATTTCATTTACTTAATGGCTTACAGATTAATTGAGTTCCATACAGACCTGTATGTTGGACAGATTCCCTTAAAATATAGTTTCATTTCCTCTCAACAGTGATTTCTAAAACAGTTTTTTTCTAAAAGAAAGATTCAATTTTCTGCATCCTCAAACCTAAGCCAAAGGATCATATCAAATGCATTCTTTAATCTAAATGTAAATAAAAATTAAGATTTCCAACATTCCCCTGCTTCCCCAAAACACACATGTGCCAGTCTATTGAACTCTGCAGACACAAGGCAGACAAATCTTTTCCAACCACATTTGAAACCACAAGGGAAAAATGAGGAAAAAAAAGACAGTTTTTGCAGGAAAGGCAATGGAATTTCCCTTTGACTTTTGAGCCAATTGACCTTGAATCTTTAAGATAAGGTCTTCGACCTAACAGTTAAAAGATTATATACTTAGTTTTAGGTTTTAGACAGTCAGTTTTAGACAGACAGCCTTCACTTATTCATGGGTATTCTGGTAATGGTGGTGGGAAATCAATGGAAGTGAATTAAACCTTTACTTACTGAGTCCCTTCTTTGTGCTCTGAACTCAGGTTAGATGTTATGGAAAAATTTTTAAATGTATTGTAAAATATTGATTCTGGGCTCAAGGAGATTATACTGAAAATGGATGAGACATTAAATAAAAATGTATATAGGCAATTCAAAAAATAAGATAACATGTCAGAATCAAAAGAAGTAATAAAAATGGGAAGTGCTTGAGAGAAGAAAGATATCAATATGAACTAGAAGACTGAAGAAAAGCTTCAAGAAAGAAGTAGAATTTGAAACTGACCTTGACGATATCATCAGAAAGTGAAAATAAACTAAGACAAATTAAGAAAAGGAAGGAATTCAACTACATCAAGGCAGGTATCTAGGGCTCTAACATAGAGCAGAGGAAAAGTCCTCTGTTCTTGAGTCAAAGTTTTGGTTTGGGGGGTTGTTGTTGTTTTCTGCAATTGTGATTTCAGAGAAATATTTGAAAACAAATGCAATCACTTAAAAGATGATGGGATAACTTCACTGATATTGGTTCTTATCCACACTCGGTATATGGTTCTGTGACAGGTGCCTATATTTCCCTTCTCATTCTCTTAACTCTCTGTAGTCATGCGAACTTAAACTCTTAACCTGGTATTTTTAACCTCATCATTCAACAAACTAATCTTTCCAAAGAACAAATGATCTCTTATTTGCCATTAGATTATGGTCTTTTCTCAATTCACATCCATTTTGACCTTTCTACAGCCTTCTACCCTATCTGTCCCCCACTCCTGGACACTCTATTGTCTCCAGGCTTTCATCACACTGCTCCTTATTCTTTTTCTATCTGTCCCACTGCTCAGTCTTAGCTTCCTATGTTAGATCTTCATTCAGATAATAACTCATAAGAGTGAAGTCTACCGGAGCCCAGTGGAAGACAGAGTGTGGCAGAATCCAGCCCAGGAGGTTGCCCAGAGTGTCCACACAGGTCGAGCGCAGAGCGTGTGGGGTCTGCACAGCTCAGACCTAAGAGCAGGCAAGCAGACTACACCAGAGAGAGAAAAAGCCCCAGCCTGCAGACTTACCAAGGACGAATCGCAGTCATCTCCCAGAGGGAACGGATCATTGGAGCCAGGTAGGAGAGTCGGGCCCCAGTGGAGAGAGTGGCTTCTCAGGCTGCATTCAGCCCCCAGCCTGGAAGTTTAGAAACTGCCTGCCTGTATAATACAGGGGCTGGAATGGCAAAGTAAAATCTAGCTGCTCTGATCCTCCCATCCCTCCTTCATGAAGCAGAAAACCCAAAGATAAGTCTCCCACCCAGATTGAAATCCCAAGTTAATGGAAATAGCCTCAGGCTTGAGAATCTCCAAGAAAGGGTGTAACTGAGACAGCCAGGAATCTGAAGAGAAGAGAGGGGGGGGACCCAACAAGCCCCACCTCACCTCACCAACAAAAGCCGACTTATAGCCCAGGGGTATAGAGGCAGAAATCTGAAGTGGTCAGACTCATCCCCACCTACACATCTACATTCCTCACTGACTTCCCTGACTTAGCCATAAATTAGCCACCCAGAGGTATTCAAAGTCAAGGATCAGGCCCCAAACTCATAGCCTGAGACTCTAAGAAACAGAAAGTCACAATGGGAAGGAAGGAAGCTGAAAAGGAGAAGGGGAAGGCAAGAAAGTCTATTCGAGCATACTATGCAGGGCAAGAACAACAAAACACACAGGACAATATAGACTCTCTGCCCACACCAGAGACCACAGAAGGAAACATGATCTGGTCTCAAGCCCAAATAGCATTCCTGGAGGAGCTTAAGAAAAATTTTAAAGACCAAATCAGGGAGGCAATGACCAACTTGGAAAAAGAAAATACCTCCCTAAAAAAGGAACTTCAAAAACTCACTGAAGACCATAATTCACTAAAAATTAGATACAATCAAACTGAAACTCAGAACTCTATGATGCAGCAGGAGTCAATCGAAAAAAACAAGATGATAGAAAAATTGCAAGAAAATGTAAAATATCTCACTGGAAAAATAACTGACCTAGAGAACAGATCCAGGAGAGACAACCTAAGAATTATTGGTCTACCAGAAAGCCATGATGAGAAAAGCAGTCTAGACAACATCCTCCAAGAGATTGTCAAAGAAAACTGTCCTGAGGTCCTGGAATCAGAAGATAAAATAGCTATTGATAGAATTCACCGGACTCCTCCTGAAAGAGATCCCAAACTGAAAACTCCAAGAAATATAGTAGCCAAATTCCAGAATTATAAGATTAAAGAAAAAATTCTACAAGCAGCCAAAAAGAAACAATTCAAATATCGAGGAACTACAGTTAGGATCACACAGGACCTAGCAGCTTCTACATTAAAAGAGCGGAGGGACTGGAATTTGATATTTCGTAGGGCAAGAGAGCTAGGACTACAACCAAGGATTAACTACCCGGCAAAACTGAGCATAATCTTTCAGGCAAGGAGATGGACGTTTAATGAAGTAAGGGACTTCCAGACTTTCCTAATGAAAAAGCCAGAGCTCAATGGAAAATTTGATCTCCAATTACAAGACTCCAGAAGAACATAAAAAGGTAAACAAGGGTAACATAGACTCACACATGCACAAGTGCACACACCCACACCCACAAACACAAGCTCATTACCTGGGATGCAACAAGAGCAAAATGTTCACATCCCTATATGTGGAGCTGATAACTGTCAATATTTGAAATCTCTATGATTATCATGACCTGCAAAAGGGTTATACTTAGAGGGTGTGGGTATGAATGCACTAACATGGAGTCTAAAAAAAAAAAGACTATTAAGGGGATCAATGGTACTGTAATGGGAAAAAGGAAAGGATGAGCTAGGAAAAGGTAAAATATGCCATCTGAAGAGGCATCAAAACACACTATAGAAGAAGGGAAAGTAAGAGGGAGAGGAACATCATTTAAACACTATTCTCCCTGGTTCTGGTTCAAAGAAGGATCAAATTAATCAGTGAAGTTTAAGAATCTAACGTGAATAGACACATAAATTCATTAAATAGAGGAATTGGAGGGAGGGAGAGGAGCACTGTTTGAAATTTACTCTCATTGGTTTGGAATCAAACGGGGAGTAATTTACTCTGATAAGTATAAAAATTCATTGTGTCCTATAGATAGTGGGAGGGTAAGGGGGGGATGAAAAGGAGGAGACTAAAGGGAGGGATTATAAGGGAGGGAAATAGTAGTAAGGGGAGAGGGGAGGTTAAGAAGGGGGGTCACTGGGTGGGAACACTGAGGGAGGGGGCGGTCAAAAGGGAAAACTTCAAGGAGGGGAAGGGAGAAGGAATAAACAAAAACATAAACAGGGGAGGGAATAGGATGGAAGGGAAGAGACAGATAGTCATCATTACTGTGAATGTGAATGGGATGAACTCTCCCATAAAACAGAGGCGGATAGCAGAATGGATTAAAAACCATAATCCTACAATATGCTGTCTTCAAGAAACACATTTGAAACAAAGGGATACCCACAGGGTAAAGGTAAAAGGTTGGAGTAAAATTTATTATGCCTCAGCTAAAGTAAAAAAAGCAGGGGTAGCAATACTTATCTCAGATAAAGCAAAAGCAAAAATAGATCTAATTAAAAGAGATAAGGAAGGAAACTATATCCTACTAAAAGGCACCATTGAGAATGAAGCAATATCACTACTTAATATATATGCACCAAGTGGTATAGCATCCAAATTCCTAGAGGAGAAGTTAAAGGAATTAGAGAAAGAAATAGATAGCAAAACTATACTAGTGGGGGACCTTAATCTCCCCCTCTCTGAACTCGATAAATCTAACCTCAAAATAAACAAGAAAGAAGTTAAGGAGGTGAATAGAATCTTAGAGAGACTAGATATGATGGATCTCTGGAGAAAACTGAATGGGGATAAAAATGAATTTACTTTCTTCTCAGCAGTGCATGGTACATACTCAAAAATAGACCATGTACTAGGGCATAAAAACCTCACAATCCAGTGCAGAAAGGCAGAAATATTAAGCGCATCATTCTCAGATCATGATGCAATAAAAATTATATGCAATAAAGGGCCATGGAAAGATAGACTAAAAACTAATTGGAAACTAAACAATTTAATCCTAAAAAATTGGTGGGTCAAAGAAGAAATTATAGAAACAATCAATAATTTCATTCAAGAGAATGATAATAATGAAACAACATACCAAAATTTGTGGGATGCACTAAAGGCAGTTCTCAGGGGAAGTTTTATATCCCTGAGTGCATACTTAATTAAAGCAGAGAGAAGGGAGGTCAATGAATTGGACATGCAATTGAAAAAGCTAGAAAAAGAACAAATTGAAAATCCCCAATTTAGTACTAAATTAGAAATATTGAAAACCAAAGGTGAGATTAATAAAATTGAAATTAAGAAAACCATTGAATTAATAAATAAAACTAAGAGCTGGTTTTATGAAAAAATCAACAAAATTGATAGACCCTTAGTCAATATGATAAAAAAAAAGAAAGAAGAAAACCAAATTATGAGTATCAAAAATAAAAAGGGTGAATCTACCTCCAATGAAGAGGAAATCAAAAAAATAATGAGGAATTATTTTTCCCAATTGTATGCACATAAATATGACAATCTTAGTGAAATGGATGAATATTTACAAAATCACAAGTTGCCCAGATTAACTGAAGAGGAAGTGAATTACCTAAATAACCCCATCTCAGAAAAAGAAATCAAACAAGCCATCAATGAACTCCCTAGGAAAAAATCTCCAGGGCCAGATGGGTTCACTAGTGAATTCTATCAAACATTTAAAGAACAATTGATTCCAATACTCTACAAACTATTTGGGAAAATTAGTGAAGAAGGAGTCCTACCAAACTCTTTCTATGACACAAATATGGTACTGATTCCTAAATCAGGAAGAGATAAAACAGAGAAAGAAAATTATAGACCAATCTCCCTCATGAATTTAGACGCAAAAATTCTAAATAAAATATTAGCCAAAAGACTCCAACAACTTATCAAAAAAATAATACACCCTGATCAGGTAGGATTCATTCCAGGAATGCAAGGATGGTTTAATATTAGAAAAACCATCAATATAATTGAGCATATCAACAACAAAACTAGCAAAAACCACATGATCATCTCAATAGATGCAGAAAAGGCTTTTGACAAAGTACAACATCCATTCCTATTAAAAACACTAGAAAGTATAGGAATAAATGGAGCCTTCTTTAAAATAGTTGCTAGCATCTATCTAAAACCATCAGCAAGTATTATATGCAATGGGGATAAACTAGAAGCCTTTCCAATAAGATCAGGAGTGAAACAAGGGTGTCCACTATCACCCCTCTTATTCAGTCTGGTACTAGAAACTTTAGCAGTAGCAATTAGAGAAGAAAAAGAAAGCAAAGGAATCAAATTAGGCAAAGAAGTGACCAAGCTCTCACTCTTTACAGATGATATGATGATATATTTAGAGAATCCTAGAGAATCAAGTAAAAAATTACTTGAGACAATAAATAAATTTGGCAAAGTTGCAGGATTTAAAATAAACCCACATAAATCCTCAGCATTCCTATACATCTCTAATAAAACTCAACAGCAAGAGATAGCAAGAGAAATCCCATTTTAAGTCACTGTAGACATTATAAAATATTTGGGAATCTACTTGCCAAAACAAACCCAGAATCTATATGATCACAACTACAAAACACCTCTCACACAAATAAAAACAGATCTAAATAGTTGGAAAAATATCAATTGCTCGTGGCTGGGTCGAGCTAATATAATAAAAATGACAATTTTACCCAAACTAAATTATATATTTAGTGCCATTCCAATAAATTTACCAAAAAACTACTTTGTAGAGTTAGACAAAATAATAACAAAATTTATTTGGAAAAACAAACGGTCTAGAATATCAAGGGAATTAATGAAAAGAAACGCTAGGGAAGGTGGATTAGCTATGCCAGATCTTAATCTGTATTATACAGCAGCAGTCATCAGAACTGCTTGGTACTGGCAGAGGTGTAGAGTAGTGGATCAATGGAATAGATTAGGTGCAGGAGACCCAGCAGTTAATGAATATAGCAATCTATTGCTCGATAAACCCAAAGACCCCAGTTTTTGGGATAAGAATGCACTATTTGACAAAAACTGCTGGGAAAACTGGAATACAGTATGGCAGAAACTGGGCATAGATCACTATCTAACACCATATACCAAAATCAAGTCTAAATGAGTGCATGATCTAGGTGTAAAGGATGATACTGTAAGCAATTTGGGAAAGCACGGAATAGTTTACCTGACAGATTTGTGGAGAGGGGAAGATTTTAAGACCAAACAAGAATTAGAGAGCATTATAAAATGCAAAATGGATAATTTTGATTACATTAAATTGAAAAGCTTCTGCACAAACAAAGCCAATGTAACCAAGATCAAGAGGGAGGTGGGAAATTGGGAAAGAATTTTTACAACCTATGTCTCTGATAAAGGACTCATTTCTAAAATATACAGAGAATTGAGTCAAATCTATAAGAATACAAGTCATTCCCCCAATTGATAAATGGTCAAAGGATATGAACAGGCAGTTTTCAGAGAAAGAAATTAAAGATATCTATAAGCATATGAAGAAATGCTCTAAATCACTATTGATTAGAGAAATGCAAATCAAAACAACTCTGAGGTACCACATCTCACCAGTCAGATTGGCTAAGATGACAAAACAGGAAAATGACAAATGCTGGAGAGGATGTGGAAAAATTGGAACACTAATGCATTGCTGGTGGAGTTGTGAACTCATCCAACCATTCTGGAGAGCAATCTGGAATTATGCCCAAAGGATTATAAATAATTTCATACCCTTTGACCCAGCCATACCACTCCTAGGGTTATATCCCAAAGAGATCATAGTAGTGGGAGGAAGAACCATATGTACAAAAATATTTTTAGCAGCCCTTTTTGTGTTTGCAAAGAATTGGAAACTAAAGGGGTGCCCATCAATTGGGGAATGGCTAAACAAGTTGTGGTATATGAATGTAATGGAATTTTATTGTGCTATAAGAAACGAGGAGATGACGGATTTCATAATTACCTGGAGAGACTTATACAAACTGATGCTGAGCGAAAAGAGTAGAATCAGAAGAAATTTGTATACAATCGCAGACATACCATATCTGTGACAACCAACTACGACAGACTGGACTCTTTTCAGCAATGCAGTGATATAAGTTAATCCCGAATGACTCAAGAAAGTGAGAAATGCACCATCCAGAGATATAACTAGAAAGAACTGAGCCTGAATACTGATGGAAGCAAACTAAATGATCTTGTTCTTCTCATTGTTTGGTTTTACTTCTTCCTTACCATCTTTCATCCCACCTAGTACAATATGCCTTTGTAATTAGAATAATGTTTAATATGAATGCCTTTGCAGACCCTATACTGTACTATATGCTGTCATGAGGGGAGGGGGGAGGGAAGTAAAGGAAATTTGAAAATCAAGGAACTATGGAATTGAATCTTGTTAACTGAAACTAAACTAATAAATTAATTAAAAAAAAAAAGAGTCAAGGATCCCCTAAACCCCAAACCTTGGCTAACTATTCTTTTGATGTTTCCGTGGTGTGTCTTATAGCAGTCAACAGAGAGGTTGAGTCCATCTGTAGATTACAGCTTTCTGGCTACTGAACAACCTTCACCCATCCCTATAGAAAACTTAAAGAGACTATGGCATCTCTGAGGCTGGAGATAATGAGCTTGATATTAATTCACCAGCTAAATAAAGAAGCAATCATAGGAAATGAAGGTTCTCCAAAATCATCAAGAATTTTCAATGTGAGACAATTGAGAGCCACTCTAGGATTACAAAAGAGGAGGCCTTGATCCTTTGCAAAGAAAACTTTTTAACATCTCTTATTTTGGGAACAAATTTGGTTATTACATAATTACACATTTCTTTGTTGTTGTTCTTGTTGTTACTGTTACATTGTTTTAGTCATTAATTATAATGCTTTCCTGCTTCTACTTATCTCACTTTCCATTAATGTTTTCCCATGCCGGGGCGGCTAGGTGGTGCAGTGAGTAGAGCGCTGGCCCTGGAGTCAAAAGGACCTGAGTTCGGTTGCAGCCTCAGACACTTAACACACACAAACAAAAACCTAGCCGTGTAACCTTGGGCAAGTTACTTAACCCCAATTGCCCTCAAAAAAGCAAAAAAAAATGTTTTCCCACAAAAAAAAAAAAGAGTGAAGTCTACCAAGGTTCTGTCTTGAGCCCTCTACTTTTCTACCCTATACCATTTTATTTGGTGACCTCAGATCCCACAGATTAAATTACATCTCTATGAAGGTGATTCTCAAATCTTTTTACTTCTTTCTCCTGAACCCAAGTCTAGTATTTCCAACTGCTTTTTGGTCATCTCAAAATGGATTTTCTACAGACATTTTAAACTCAACATTCCCCAAATGAAAATCATTCTTTTTTTTTTTTTTTTGCTCCCAAGCCCTTCTCTCTTTCTAAGTTCCTTAATACTGTTGAGACCACCACCATCTAGTTACTTAGGCTTCTAATCTAGGAGTCACCCTTATCTTAATCTAATCAGTAGTCAACTCTTATGAATTGTATTCTTGTAATATCTCTGTTTACACCTCCAACACTCTTTTGATACTGCTACTATCCTTGTACTGGCCCTCATCACCTCATGCATGGCCTATCTCAATAGCTTATTATTTGATCTCCTGGCTTCAGTGCTTTCCCCATTCCTGTCCTTCCTCCATTCAACTATAAAAGTGGACACCCTAAAGCTTATTTGGACCACCTATCCAATAAATTCCAGTATCCCCTAATTACTTCCAGGATCAAAACCAAAATCCTTCATTTGGGTCAGCTAGGTGACACAGTGAATGAAGCATAGGCCTTGGAGTCAGGAGGACCTGAGTTCAAATCCTGCCTCAGACACCTGACACACTTTATTTGCTGTGCGACCTTGGGCAAGACACAACCCCAATTGCCTTGCCTTCCCCCCTCAAAAAAAAAAGATTTACAAAGGGCTTTAAATTCCAAATTTGGGCATCTAGATAGTACAGTGAATAGAGCACCAGCCCTGGAGTCAGAAGGACCTGAGTTTAAATCCTGTCTCTGATACTTGACACTTACTAGCTGTGTGACCTTGTGCAAGTCACTTCACCCCAATTGCCTTCCTTCCCCTGCCCCTCCCCCCCAATAAAACTCAAATTCCTATGTTTGGCATTGAAAGCCCTCCATAACCAGGTCCCTTCTTACATGTCAGTTTTCTCATACTTCATTCTCCTTTGGATAATCTGTAATCAAATGACCCTTGCTTCCTTGCTGCTCCATGAACACAACACTCCATCTCTGAACTCTGGGCTTTTTTTTTTCTGGTGGCCATTTAAGTTTTTATTTTCATTTATTTTATTAAATATTTGCTAATTATTTATTTCCACATTATCTCCCCCTCTAGACTGTCATTTCCCCTTTTCTTTGTATCCTGGGAGCTTAGAATATGTCCTAATATATTCCTAAGTGCATGAAGTAAGCACTAGGGAGGATTTCACTTGGAGGAATAGCTTCTGGGGAAAGGAATCTGCTAGCAAGTAGCTTCCCAATTTATAATTATTTCTGCTAACAAGGTTCTAAATGTATTTCATGACATCATTTTCAAAGCATCACTATATATAGCCTTGGAGAATATCTACTGCAAACTCCTGATCTTGCAGATGAGAAAACTGAGTACTACAGAGGTTAAATGACTTCTCCAAGATAATAGTCTAAAATCTACTAAAAAAAAAAACATTTATTAAATGCGTAGAATATGTCAGACATTGTACTAAGCAACAGAGATACAAAGAAACACAAAAAATGTGATCCTTGCTCTCAGAGAGCTCGTATGTTAATAAAGAAAATATCATACAAATAATTTTATGCATACAAAATATTTAGTTGAAATTAAAGAAATTACTTTTGTTCATAGAGAAAACATTAGCCTTTTAAAGAAGGTAGGATTTGAACTGAGTCAGTAGGCAGAGGTATAGAGGGAAATCATTTCAACACAGTGAACAGTCAGTGAGAAGTCTGTGTCAAGAGATGAAATGTTTGTTTTGAACAGCCAGATTAGGGCCCCTGTCAGATGATGGCAAATAGTGTTCTTTTCAATCTATCACCCTTCATCTCAAGCTAATTATATGCTGCTGAAGAGTCATTTTCTCCCCCTAATTTTCAGTGTCCCATGTTACAGTTGCCTTGATTGGCTTTTCATTCTGCCATTATTTTGTGTTAGCAGTATAGGATAAAGCTATAGTTAATTTTTTATGCATTCAAACAGAGAGGGATACTCTTGTCTATACCTTGTCTAGAAGGGAGGAAATCTATATAGGGTTAGATGCTTTTTTTAGGAAAAGATACTTTTGATTTCTACAATATGAAGTAAACTGAGTATATTATTGTATTATTGTATAAAAAGCTTTGTATTATTGTAAAATATTGTATATTATTATGTATTGTATAATATGATATAACAAAATGTTATGTAATATTGCATATTATTATATAATATTCTATTTTTAATTCACTATGGAAATTAACAGCAATAATACCAGGCTGGATTCAATGAGAGGAAAGAGGGAGAGAAACTATAGAGGACCTGGGAAAGTGCTATGGCTTAGTAGAAAGAAAGCTGACTTTAAATCCAGAAATAATTAGGTTCAAATCCTGCCTCTGAGATAGATAGATACAGACATCGATAGATAGATAGATAGATAGATAGATAGATAGATAGATAGATAGATAGATAAATGGATAGATGGATAGACAGATTGATAGATTGCATGTGCCATTATGAGTAAGCCATTTGACTTCTCAGTGTTTTAGACAATATTCTAAGACTATAGATTGTAGAGTATGTGTCAACCTGCATTGGTAGAGTGATTTGATTAACTGATTATTCTCTATATAATTGAAATCTCAAGCACAATCCCTATCTCTAAGGCAAAATTGTAGATTTTTTTCCTTATTCCTAATTGATAGGTGACTATCTCCAGTACATGAGTGGGGAAGGTGGGAGAGGCTAGTGCATGTTCCAAATATTCCTGAACAATTAAAGAATAAAAGATGAGAGAAGGTAGAGGAAAGTGTAGATAATGACAATGACTACATAAAAATAAAAGCAAACAATAACAAAACCTTCACAAATGTGAAATTCATGTTTATTTTTTTTTGTAATTTTCCTTAGTTTGAATAAAATGAGTAACTTCTCTTGTTGTCTAGTATTACTAATTTGATATCCTTATAATGAGTTGTAGCAGCAAGCACTCTAGTATCCCCAAGATGGCTGCAAACACAGGTACGTAGATTTGTTTTACTAAAGGAAAGCAACTCAAAATGGGTTAACAATCTTTCTTTAATCAAACATATGTCATTTACCTAGTTCGGGGGGAAAGGTCAACACCCCAAACTTCAGAGAATACATACAAATTACAAGCAGAAGTTACAAGAAGACAGAGAAACATTCAGCAGACAAGATTCCAACTGTCTGACCATTACATCTATACCTAGTCACAGTTACCAGAGAGGGAAGCACCAACATTTGGGCTTTCAAAGCCAGGGGACTCAATAGCTGCCCAGAATCTCATCTGGTCGAATCACACAACACGTCATAAAGTGAGCCCCAAAACAAAATCTCACATAAGGGTATATGTAGCTTCCTCATGGCTCAGAGAATGTCACAACCTTCTTGACAGATTGCCCAATCACACAGCACCAAGGTGTGGGCATTCTTGAAAACTAAGCATCCTGCCACAAGCTCCATGTGACCACATTCAGCATATTAGGGGGCAGAGTATATTTTCAAATCAAGGAAGGTTCTCAGAGTCACTTAAAACTATTAAAGGGCCTAGGGGCAGGGAAGATTTTAAATTCCCATTCCCAAAACACGAGTCTCCCATTTGTTAGTGATTTTGCTTCCTTTGTCCTGTTTGTCATTACTTTATTTGTTTATTTTTATTTTTATTTTTTTTACATTTGAAACATTTAATTTTAAGACTTCGAATTTCAGATCCATTCCCTTCCTCCCTTGTCATCCACTCCCTCTGGGAAGATAAGCAATTCAGTATGTGTTGTACATGTATAACTATGCAAAACATTACCATAGTAGATATATTGTAAAAGGCTGCTTATAATTCCCTCCCACCCATCCCACGCCCCACCTCGTCCATTCCCTACTTTGATCCTGTCCCTCTTCAATATGGGGTACTTCCAACCTCCCCTCTTCCCAGAATGCCCTCCCCTCCATCATCCCTCCTCTTATCCCCCTTACCCCTACTCTGCTGCAGGGTGAGATATCCCATTTAGTATGTATGTCATTCTCTCCCTGAGCCAAATTCAATGAGAATGTGGTTTTGCTGTTTTGCCTTCCCATTCTACCCCATCCCTGAATCCACTACCCCTTGCTTCTTTTACATGAGATAGTTTACCCGACCCTGTCTCTCCCCATCTCCTCCTGCCACTTTCCTCTCTCACCTCATAATTTCACCCCTTAAGTATCATCCCTTCCCAACAAATTCAACCTATGCCCTCTATCCATGTATAACTGTAAACATATATACACGCATTCACATATGTATTCATATGCCCATATAACCTTCTTCCATTATTTTCATACTGAGGGAGGTTTCATCAGTAACAGTTATTGTTTTTCCATGTAGGAATATAAATAGGTAAACTTTGATAAGTTCCTTTTGATTTCTTTTCCCTGATTGCCTTCTCAGGTATCTCTTCCTTCTTGTGTCTGGATGTTAAATTTTCTATTCAACTATGTTTTTTTTTTCCTTAAGAATGCTTGAAAGTGGGGGAGGAGCCAAGATGGCAGAAAGGAAGCAGTAACCTCGCTGAGCTCCTCGGTCACCAAGGCTCAAAGGGTGAATCTGAGTGGAATCCGGAGTGACAGAGCCCACTGGAAGATGAAGTTTGGCAGAGTCCAGCCCAGGAGGTTGCCCAATGTGTCCGGACTGGTCGAGGGCAGAGCATGTGGGGTCTGCACAGCCCAGACTTAAGAGCAGACAAGCAGACTACACCAGAGAGAGCAAAAGCCCCAGCCTGCAGACTTACCAAGGACGAATCACAGTCATCTCTTGGACGGGTAGGATCACTGGAGCCAGGTAAGAGAGTTGGGCCCTCAGTGGAAAGAGTGGCTTCTCTAGCTGCAATCGGCCCCCAGCCTGGAAGTTTAGAAAGTGCCTTCCTGTATAATACAGGGGCTGGAATGGCAAAGTAAATTCTAGCTGCTCTGATCCTCCCATGCCTCCTTCATGAAGCAGAAAACCCAAAGATAAGTCTCCCACCCAGATTGAAATCCCAAGTTAATGGACATAGCCCCAGGCTTGAGAGTCTCCAAGAAGGGGTCTAACAGACAGCCAGGAGTCTGAAGAGAAGAGAGGGTGGGGTCCCAACAAGCCCCACCTCTCCTCACCAACAAAAGCCTACATATAGCTCAGGGGTATAAAGGCAGAAATCTGAAGTGGTCAGACACACCCATACCTACTCATCTACATCCCTCTTTGACTTCCCTGACTTAGCCATAAACTAGCCACCCAGAGATATTCAAAGTCAAGCATCAGGCCCCAAACTCATAGCCTGAGAAACTAAGAAAGAGGAAGTCACAATGGGAAAAAAAGAAGCTGAGAAGGAGAAGGGGAAGGCAAAAAAGTCTATTCGAGCATACTATATGCGGGGCAAGAGCAACAAAATACACAGGACAATATAGACTCTCAACCCACACCTGAGACCACAGAAGGAAACATGATCTGGTCTCAAGGTCAAATAGCATTCCTGGAGGAGCTTAAGAAAAAATTTAAAGACCAAATCAGGGAGGCAGTGACCAACTTGGAAAAACGTCTCAGTGAAGTAATTGGAGAAAATACCTCCCTAAAAAAGGAACTTCAAAAAATAACTGAAAACCATAATTCGATAAAAATTAGAAACAATCAAATTGAAGCTCAGAACTCTATGATGCAGCAAGAGTCAATCAAACAAAACAAGACGATCGAAAAATTGAAAGAAAATGTAAAATATCTCACTGGAAAAATAACTGACCTAGAGAACAGATCCAGGAGAGACAACCTAAGAATTATTGGTCTACCAGAAAGCCATGATGAAAAAAGCAGCCTAGACAACATCCTCCAAGAGATTGTCAAAGAAAACTGTCCTGAGGTCCTGGAATCAGAAGATAAAATAACTATCGACAGAATTCACCGGACTCCTCCTGAGAGAGATCCCAAACTGAAAACTCCAAGAAATATAGTAGCCAAATTCCAGAATTACAAGATTAAAGAAAAAATTCTACAAGCAGCCAAAAAGAAACAATTCAAATATCGAGGAACTACAGTTAGGATCACACAGGACCTAGCAGCTTCTACATTAAAAGAGTGGAGGGACTGGAATTTGATATTTCGTAGGGCAAGAGAGCTAGGACTACAACCAAGGATTAACTACCCGGCAAAGCTGAGCATAATCTTCCAGGCAAGGAGATGGTTTTTTAATGAAATAAGGGACTTCCAGATGTTCCTGATGAAAAAGCCAAAACTCAATGGAAAATTTGATCTCCAATTACAAGACTCAAGAAAGACATAAAAAGGAAAACAAGAGAAACACAGACTCACACTTGTATAAGTGCACACACCCACACCCACAAACACATGCTCATTACTTGGGATGCAAGAAGAGCAAAATGTTCATATCCCTATATGTGGAGCTGATAACTGTCAATATTCAAAATCTTTATGATTATCATGACCTTCAAAAGGGTTATACTTAGATAGAGGGTGTGGGTATGAATGCACTAACCTGATGTCTAAAAAAAACAAAACAAAACTATTAAGGGGATCAAAGAGACTGTAATGGGAAAAAGGAAAGGATTAGATAGGAAAAGGTAAAATATGCCATCTGAAGAGACATTAAAACACACTATAGAAGAGGGGAAAGAAAGAGAGAGAGGAACATCATTTGAACACTATTCTCACTGGTTCTGGTTCAAAGAGGGATCAACTTAAATCAGTGAAATTTAAGATTTTAATGTGAATAGACACGTAAATCATTAAATAGAGGAAAAGGAGGGAGGGAGAGGAGCAATGTTTGAAATTTACTCTCATTGGTTTGGAATCAAACTGGGAGTAATCCACTCTGATAAGTATAAAAACGTATTTTGTCCTATAGAAAGCAGAACAGTAAGGGGGGGTGAAAAAGAGGAGACTAAAGGGGGGGGATGAGAAGGGAGGGAAACAGTAATAAGGGGAGAGGGTAGGTTAAGAAGAGGGATCACTGGGTGGGAACACTGAGTGTGGGGGTGGTCAAAAGGGAAAACTTCAAGGAGGGGAAGGGAGAAGGAAGAAACAAAAACATAAACAGGGGAGGGAATAGGATGGAAGGGAAGAGACAGATAGTCATCATTACTGTGAATGTGAATGGGATGAACTCTCCCATAAAACAGAGGCGGATAGCAGAATGGATTAAAAACCATAATCCTACAGTATGCTGTCTACAAGAAACACATTTGAAACAAAGGGATACCCACAGGGTAAGGGTAAAAGGTTGGAGTAAATTTTATTATGCCTCAGCTAAAGTAAAAAAAAATAGCAGGGGTAGCAATACTTATCTCAGATAAAGCAAAAGCAAAAATAGATCTAATTAAAAGAGATAAGGAAGGAAACGATATCCTACTAAAAGGCACCATCGAGAATGAAGCAATATCACTACTTAATATATATGCACCAAGTGGTATAGCATCTAAATTCCTAGAGGAGAAGTTAAAGGAATTAGAGGAAGAAATAGACAGCAAAACTATACTAGTGGGGGACCTTAATCTTCCCCTCTCTGAACTCGATAAATCTAATCTCAAAATAAACAAGAAAGAAGTTAAGGAGGTGAATAGAATCTTAGAGAGACTAGATATGATGGATCTCTGGAGAAAACTGAATGGGGATAAAAAGGAATTTACTTTCTTCTCAGCAGTGCATGGTACATACTCAAAAATAGACCATGTACTAGGGCATAAAAACCTCACAATCCAGTGCAGAAAGGCAGAAATATTAAGCACATCATTCTCAGATCATGATGCAATAAAAATTATATGCAATAAAGGGCCAGGGAAAGATAGACTAAAAACTAACTGGAAATTAAACAATTTAATCCTAAAAAATTGGTGGCTCAAACAAGAAATTATAAAAAAACAATAATTTCATTCAAGAGAATGATAATAATGAAACAGCATACAAAAATTTGTGGGATGCACTAAAGGCAGTTCTCAGGGGAAGTTTTATATCCCTGAGTGCATACTTAAGTAAAGCAGAGAGAAGGGAGGTCAATGAATTGGACATGCAATTGAAAAAGCTAGAAAAAGAACAAATTGAAAATCCCCAATTTAGTACTAAATTAGAAATATTGAAAACAAAAGGTAAGATTAATAAAATTGAAATTAAGCAAACCATTGAACTAATAAATAAAACTAAGAGCTGGTTTTATGAAAAAATCAACAAAATTGATAGACCCTTAGTCAATATGATAAAAAAAAGAAAGAAGAAAACCAAATTATGATTATCAAATATAAAAAGGGTGAATCTACCTCCAGTGAAGAGGAAATCAAAAAAATAATGAGGAATTCTTTTTCCCAATTGTATGCACATAAATATGTCAATCTTAGTGAAATGGATGAATATTTACAAAATCACAAGTTGCCCAGGTTAACGGAAAAGGAAGTGAATTACCTAAATAACCCCATCTCAGAAAAAAAAAAATCAAACAAGCCATCAAAGAACTCCCAAGGAAAAAATGTCCAGGGCCAGATGGGTTTACTAGTGAATTCTATCAAACATAAAAAGAACAATTGATTCCAATACTCTGCAAACTATTTGGGAAAATTAGTGAAGGAGGAGTCCTACCAAACTCTTTCTATGACACAAATATGGTACTGATTCCTAAATCAGGGAGAGATAAAACAGAGAAAGAAAATTATAGACCAATTTCCCTCATGAATTTAGATGCAAAAATTCTAAATAAAACATTAGCCAAAAGACTCCAACAACTTATCACAAAAATAATACACTCTGATTTCCAGGAATTCAGGGATGGTTTAATATTAGGAAAACCATCAGTATAATTGAGCACATCAACAATAAAACTAGCAGAAACCACACGATCATCTCAATAGATGCAGAAAAGGCTTTTGACAAAGTACAACACCCATTCCTATAAAAAACACTAGAAAGTATAGGAATAAATGGAGCCTTCCTCAAAATAGTTGATAGCATCTATTTAAAACCATCAGCAAGTATTATATGCAATGGAGATAAACTAGAAGCCTTTCCAATAAGATCAGGAGTGAAACAAGGGTGTCCACTATCACCCCTCTTATTCAATCTGGTACTATAAACATTAGCAGTAGCAATTAGAGAAGAAAAAGAAAGCAAAGGAATCAAATTAGGTGAAGAAATGACCAAGCTATCACTCTTCGCAGATGATAAGATGATATACTTAAGAGAATCCTAGATAATCAAGTAAAAACCTACTTGAGACAATAAATAAATTTGGCAAAGTTGCAGGATATAAAATAAACCCACATAAATCTTCAGCATTCCTGTACATATCTAATGAAACTCAACAGCAAGAGACAGAAAGAGAAATCCCATTTAAAGTCACTGTAGACATTATAAAATATTTGGGCATCTACTTGCCAAAACAAACCCAGAATCTATATGATCACAGCTACAAAACACTTCACACAAATAAAAGCAGATCTAAATAGTTGGAAAAATATCAATTGCTCATGGCTTGGTCGAGCTAATATAATAAAAATGACAATTTTACCCAAACTAAACTATATATTTAGTGCCATACCAATCAATTTACCAAAAAACTACTTTCTAGAGTTAGACAAAATAATAACAAAATTGATCTGGAAAAACGAACGGTCTAGAATATCAGGGGAATTAATGAAAAGAAACACTAGGGAAGGTGGACTAGCTATGCCAGATGTTAATCTGTATTATACAGCAGCAGTCATCAAAACTGCTTGTTACTGGCAGAGGTGTAGAGTAGTGGATCAATGGAATAGGTTAGGTGCAGGAGACCCAGCAGTTAACGAATATAGCAATCTATTGTTCGATAAACCCAAAGACCCCAGTTTTTGGGATAAGAATGCAGTGTTTGACAAAAACTGCTGGGAAAACTGGAATACAGTATGGCAGAAACTGGGCATAGACCATTATCTAACACCATACACCAAAATCAAGTCCAAATGGGTGCATGATCTAGGTGTAAAGGATGATACTGTAAGCAATTTGGGAAAGCAAGGAATAGTTTACCTGACAGATCTGTGGAGAGGGGCAGACTTTAGGACCAATCAAGAATTAGAGAACATTATAAAATGCAAAATGGATAATTTTGATTACATTAAATTGAAAATCTTCTGTACAAACAAAGCCAATGTAACCAAGATCGAGAGGGAGGTGGGAAATTGGGAAAGAATTTTTACAACTTGTGTCTCTGATAAAGGACTCATCTCTAAAATTTATAGAGAATTGAGCCAAATCTATATGAATACAAGTCATTCCCCAATTGATAAGTGGTCAAAGGATATGAACAGGTAGTTTTCAGAGAAAAAAATTAAAGATATCTATAAGCATATCAAGAAATGCTCTAAATCACTATTAATTAGAGAAATGCAAATCAAACCTACTCTGAGATACCACATCTCTCCAGTCAGATTGGCTAAGATGACAAAACAAGAAAGTGACAAATGCTGGAGAGGATGTGGACAAATTGGAACACTAATACATTACTGGTGGAGTTGTGAACTTATCCAACCATTCTGGAGAGCAGTCTGGAATTATGCCCAAAAGATTATAAATAATTTCATACCCTTTGACCCAACAATACCACTCCTAGGGTTATATCCCAATGAGATCACAGAAGTGGGAGAAAGCATCTAATGTACAAAAATGTTTATAGCAGCCCTTTGTGTGGTTGCAAAGAATTGGAAACTAAAGGCGTGCCCATCAATTGGGGAATGGCTAAACAAGTTGTGGTATATGAATGTAATGGAATATTATTGTGCTATAAGAAACGAAGAGGTGACAGATTTCATAAATACCTGGAGAGACTTATACAAACTGATGCTGAGCGAGAAGAGTAGAATCAGAAGAAATTTGTATACAATCACAGACATACCATATCTGTGATGACCAACTATGACAGACTGGACTCTTTTCAGCAATGCAGTGATTTAAGTTAATCCCAAAAGACTCAAGAAAGTGAGGAAGGCGCGATCCAGAGATATAACTAGAAAGAACTGAGCCTGAATCCTGATGGAAGCAAACTAAACGATCTTGTTCTTTTCATTGTTTGGTTTTACTTCTTCCTTACAATCTTTCATCCCACCTAGTACAATATGCCTTTGCAATTGGAATAATGTCTAATATGAATGCATTTGCAGATCCTATACTGGACTATATGCTGTCATGTGGGGAAGGGGGAGGGAAGTAAAGGAAATTTGAAAATCAAGGAACTATGGAATCGAATCTTGTTAACTGAAACTAAACTTAATAAATTAATAATAATAAAAAAAGAATGCTTGAAATTCTTCTATTTCATGGAATGACCATATTTTCCCCTGAAACAAAATACTCAGTTTTGCTGGGTAGGTGACCCTTGGCTTCAATCCCAGCTCTTTTGCCCTCTGGAATATCATATTCCATGCCCTTCGATCCCTCAGTGTAGGAGCTGCCAGGTCCTGGGCTATTCTGATTGTGTTTCCACAATATTGAAATTGTTTCTTCCTGGCTGCTTGTGGTATTGTCTCCTTGATCTGGGGATTCTGGAACCTGGCTATAATATTCCTGGAAGTTTTCTTTTCTTTTTTTTTTAATTAAACAAGTGCTTTATTAACTTCTGGTTTACATCATTCATTTCCAGCAGATTATGAGTTACATTTTCCCCCATTTTTTCCCTACCCAGCACCCCAGAATAGCAGTCCCACTAGATATCCCTTCATCCAATCTTCTCTCTCCCATATCTTCTCCCATACCCCCTTCGACTTTGCCATTAGGGCAAGGTGAATCTCTGAGCCCCACTGCCTGGACATCTTATGAAACATTTAATTTTAAAACTTCGATTTTCAGATCCATTCCCTTTCTCCCTTGTCACCCACTCCCTCTGAGAAGATAAGCAGTTCAGTATGTGTTGTACATGTATATCTATGCAAAACATTACCATAGTAGATATATTGTAAAAGACTGCTTATATTTCCCTCCCATCTGTCTCACCTCCCAACTGGCCCATTCCCTACTTTGATCCTGCCCCTCTTTGATAGTGGGTACTTCTAACCTCCCCTCTCCCCAGAATGCCCTCCCCTCCATCATCCCCACTCTCACCCCCCTTTCCCCTACTCAGGAGAGTGAGTGTGGGTAAGATATTCCATTTAGTATGTATGTGATTCTCTCCTTGAGCCAACTTCAATGAGAATGTGCTTTTGCCTTTTTGCCTTCCTGTTCTTCCCCTCCCCTGCAACTACATCCCCTTGCCTCTTCTACATGAGATAGTTTGCCCTACCCTGTCTCTCTCTATCTCCTCTTGCCACTTTCCTCTCTCACCTCTTGACTTCACCCCTTAAGAATCATCCCTTCCTTGGGGCGGCTAGGTGGCGCAGAGAGCAGAGAGCCAGCCCTGGAGCCAGAAGGACCCGAGCTCGGATCTGGCCCCAGACACCCAACACACAAACAAAAACCCAGCCACGAGAACCTGGGCAAGTCACCCAACTCCAATTGCCCTCCAAAAAAAAAATAATAATCATCCCTTCCCATCAAATTCAACCTGTTCCCTCTATCCATGTATACCTGTGAACATATGACATGTACCCTTCTTCAATTATTTTCATAATGAGAAAGGTTTCATCAAACACATTTATTGTTTTTCCATGTAGGAATGTAAAAGGAACTTATCAAAGAGGAGCCCATCCCCTCTTGCCACTTTCCTCTCTCACCTCATAATTTCATCCCTTGAGTATTCTCCCTTCCCAACAAATTCAACCTATGCCCTCTATCCACATACACAGACATTCACATATGTATTCATATGACCACACACCCTTCTTCCATTATTTTCATAGTGAGAAAGATATCATCACTCACACTTCTTGTTTTTCCATATAGGAATGTAAATAGTTCAACTTTGATAAGTCCCTTTTGATTTCTTTTCCTTGAATACCTTCTCAAGCATCTCTTGCTTCTTGTGTCTGAATGTCAAATTTTCTATTCAACTCTGGTTTTTTCATCAAGAATGCTTTAAAGTCCTCTATTCCACTGAATGACCATATTTTCCCCTGAAACAAAATACTCAGTTTTGCTGGGTAGGTGACCCTTGGGTTCATGCCCAGCTCTTTTGCCCTCTGGAATATCATATTCCATGCCCTTCTATCCCTCAGTGTAGAAGCTGCCAGGTCCTGGGCTATTCTGATTGTGTTTCCACAATATTGAAATTAATTCTTTCTTCCTGGCTGCCTGTAGTAGTTTCTCCTTGATCTGGGGATTGTGGAACCTGGCTATAATATTCCTGGGAGTTTTCTTTGTGGGATCTTTTTCAGGAGGTGATCTGTGGATTCTTTCAACCTCTGTTTTGCCCTCTGGGTCTAAAACATCAGGGAAATTTTCCTTGAGAATTTCTTGAAGGGTGATTTCTAGGTTCTTTCTTTGATCATGGCTTTCAGGTAGTCCAATAATTTTTAAATTTTCTCTCCTGGATCTATTTTCCAGGTCAGTGGTTTTTCCCATGAGATATTTCACATTGCCTTCTATTCTTTCATTTGTGTGGATCTGCTTAACAGCATCTTGATTTCTCATAAAGTCACTAGATTCCATTTGCTCCAGTCTAACTCTGAAGGAATGAATCTCCTCAGTGAGCTTTTGAGATTCTTTTTCCATCTGGCAAATTCGACTTTTAAGGCATTCTTCTCCTCATTGCCCTTTTGGGCCTCCTTTGCCATTTGAGTTAGTCTATTTTTTAAGGTGTTGTTTTCCTCAGTCAGGCTGTTGACTGTCATTTCATACTTTTCTTGCATCTTTTTCATTTCTCTTCCCAAATTTTCCCCCACTTCTCTTATCTGCTTCTTTTTTTTTTTAACAAATGCTTTATTAACTTCTGTTTTACATCGTTCATTTCCGCCAGATTTTGAGTTACAATGATTTTCCCCCCCGTCATTCCCCTACCCACCCTCCCAGAATAGCAGTCCCACAAGATATCCCTTCCTCCAATCTGCTCTCTCCCATACCTTCTCCCATACCCCCTTCGACTTTTCCATTAGAGGAAGGTGAATCTTTGTGTCCCAATGCCTGCACATCTTATTTCCCCATTATAAGCAAAATAGTATTAATAATAGTATTTATATATATTTGAAACATTTAATCTTAAGACCTCGAATTTCAGATCCATTTCCTTCCTCCCTTTTCACCCATTCCCTCTGGGGAGATAGGTAATTCAGTATATGTTGTACATGTCTAGCTATGCAAAACATTATCATAGTAGATATATTGTACAAGGCTGCTTATAATTCCCTCCCTCTCATCCCACCCTCCACCTGGTCCATTCCCTACATGATCCTGTCCCTCTTCTATAGAGGGTACTTCCAACCTCCCCTCCCCCAAAAAATGCCCCCCCCCCCAATCAATCATCCCTCCTCTCATCCCCCTTGCCCCTATTCTGCTGCAGGTTGAGATATCCCATTTAGTATGTATGTCATTCTCTCCCTGAACCAAATTCAATGAGAATGTGCATTTGCCTTTTTTTTTCCCTTCCTATTCTCTCCCTCCCTTGCAACCACTTCCCCTTGCTTCTTCTACATGAGTTAGTTTACCCTACCCTGTCTTTGCCCATCTCCTCTTGCCACTTTCCTCTCTCACCTCATAATTTCATCCCTTGAGTATTCTCCCTTCCCAACAAATTCAACCTATGCCCTCTATCCACATACACAGACATTCACATATATATCCATATGACCACACACCCTTCTTCCATTATTTTCATAGTGAGAAAGATATCATCACTCACACTTCTTGTTTTTCCATATAGGAATGTAAATAGTTCAACTTTGATAAGTTCCTTTTGATTTCTTTTCCCTGATTACCTTTTCAGGCATCTCCTGCTTCTTGTGTCTAGATGTCAAATTTTCTATTCAATTCTGTTTTATTCCTCAAGAATGCTTGAAAGTCCTCTATTCCACTGAATGACCATATTTTCCCCTGAAACAAAATACTCAGTTTTGCTGGGTAGGTGACCCTTGGGTTCATTCCCAGTTCTTTTGCCCTCTGGAATATCATATTCCATGCCCTTCTATCTCTCAGTGTAGAAGCTGCCAGGTCCTGTGCTATTCTGATTGTGTTTCCACAATATTGAAATTGTTTCTTCCTGGCTGCTTGTAGTATTTTCTCCTTGATCTGGGGATTGTGGAACCTGGCTATAAGATTCCTGGGAGTTTTCTTTTGGGGATCTTTTTCCGGAGGTGATTGCTGGATTCTTTCAACCTCAATTTTGCCCTCTGGATCTAAAACATCAGGGCAGTTTTCCTTGAGAATTTCTTGAAGGGTGATTTCTAGGTTCTTTCTTTGATCATGGCTTTCAGGTAGTCCAATAATTTTTAAATTGTCTCTCCTGGATCTATTTTCCAGGTCAGTGGTTTTTCCCATGAGATATTTCACATTGCCTTCTAATCTTTCATTTGTTTGGATCTGCTTAACAGCATCTTGATTTCTCACAAAGTCATTAGCTTCCATTTGCTCCAGTCTAACTCTGAAGGAATGAATCTCCTCAGTGAACTTTTGAGATTCTTTTTCCATCTGGCAAATTCGACTTTTTAAGGCATTCTTCTCCTCATTGCCCTTTTGGGCCTCCTTTGCCATTTGAGTTAGTCTATTTTTTAAGGTGTTGTTTTCCTCAGTCAGGCTGTTGACCCTCATTTCATACTTTTCCTGCATCCTTCTCATTTCTCTTTCCAATTTTTCCTCCACTTCTCTTATTTGATTTTTAAAGTCCTTCTTAAGGTCCTCTATGGCCTGCAACCTGCTCATGTTTTCCCCTGGGGCTTTTGGAGCAGGACTTCTGACCTCACAATCCTTTTCCCCCTCTGTGCCCCCAAAATAGTAGTCTAGGCTTGCATTTTTCTGTTTCCTTTGCCTTGGCATATTGCCACTTGTTTACCTGACTTTTGGGCTTGTTGCCACACTATGGCTTTAAGGCCAGATAGAGGAATTTTCGTCCCAAACATGTGGGGGGCAACTTCCATTTCTGGCAAGCTGTAAACCCACCCACGACTTCCACACTAGATCACAATCCAGATCCAGGCAGGTTAAAGGAAGAGCGATTACCCCCCCCCCCCCCCGACTGATCGCTGGATCTCCCTACAATTAATTGCAGGCCAAGAGCTGGAGCTGCCTCCGCAAACTACGAAATGACGTGTCTCCTCAGCAGCTTCTAGCCCCCAGGGGAGGAACCCGACGCATTCCCCCAAATACAAGTCCCAAAGTCCATAGGACAGTAACCTCTGACTTTGTCCTAGGCATGTCTGTGTTGATAATTCTGGAGTCGCCACAGCTGCTGGTGTTCTGGGGTTCCTCTAGCCGTCTGCTGGTTCTGCTGCCCTGGGGCTAAAACCTCGGCTCACGGGACCTGGGCTCCGCTCGTCTTGGCTCCTGCTCTCTGCCCTTTGCATGCTGCTGGCTCCCAGCCTTTTTTGGGCCTTTTGGTGCAGGGGTTCTGACCTCACAGGCCTCCTCCTGCTCCATACTGTTATTCTCTTTGCCCACAAAATAGGTGTCTAAAGTTGCAATTTTCTGTTTATTTTGTTTCCTTTGCCTAGGCATATTGCCACTCAATTACTTGACTTTTGGGCTTGTTGCCACAGTAGGACTCTGCCACCAGACAGGAGAGCTTCCGTCCCAAACATGGGGTCTTCACAACCTCCGGAGGTTGGGTGGCTTCTGTAAAGCCTGTACACATTCTGGGAAGTTGGATACCCACCCCAGACCTTCCCCCAAGACCACAATCCAGATCCAAGCAGGTTAAAGCAAGAGCAATTAACCCTGAGACTGATTGCTGGATATCTCTACAGTTCACACACCAGGAGCTGGAACTTCCACTGATGCTGCAAAATGGCCTCTGTGCCACGTTTCCTCAGCAACTTTTCACCCCTGGGGAGGAAGCTGAGGTGTTCCCCAAAAACTGGTCCAAAAGTCCATAGGGCATTAACCTCTCACTTTGTCCTAGGCATATCTGTGCTGATAGTTGTGGAATTGCCATAGCTGTTGGTGTTCTGGGGTCCCTCCAGCCAGCTGCTGGCCTGGCCATCCTGGGGCTAAAACCATGGCTCACGGGGGCCTGGGCTCAGCTCCCAGAGCACTGAGCTGTCAGTTCCCAGCGTGCTGTGCTGCCTGCTCTCAGAGCGCTGCGCTGGTCGCTCCGTGCAAGGCTGCTGGGCTGTCCTCAATAGGAGGTTAGCTTCTCTGTGTTGTTCTGTGGGTGCTGGGGCTCCAGAAGTTGTTCAGATTCCGTTTGGAGATGGTGTGGGGCAGAGCACCTTGGAAGTGCTGTTTCTACTCCCCCATCTTGGCTCTGCCTTGTCATTACTTTATAAGCCTGGGTTTACGGGTTAGAAAATTTTGGAAGTTGGAAATGAGAGAGAATTTGGAGTCTACTCTTTTGTACTGATGTCCATGATCTCTCTTGTGGCAAGTGACCTTATTAATTTTTTAAATACGTTTATACTCTCTTTTGTCCTTAACACATTATGCCTTGAATTTACCCCCCTGATTAGATTGCAAACTTTTTTACACGGAAACTGCTTCATGATTTGTTCATCATACCTAGCTAAGTGGTTTGCACATAATAGCTACTTATAAACACCTACTATATATTGATTGAATTTGATTAGAGTGGTGGAGAAACTGGCTAAGTTAAAGTATCAGCAGTAGATTCAAAAGAGTATAATGTGCTTAAAGAAGAAATAAGCATTCTGAGAAGACACACCATGCCTGCTTGATATAAGGAGTAATTAAACAGAAGATGAGCTATCAGTAGATACTTTTTAAAAAGGAGATTTTCTGACAAGCCATGTATCGTTCAAATATTGCTGGTGATTAGAAAAAAAAAGAGCTAGAATTGCCTGGAAAGATTTTCATTTTATGAAAATTTTTCAGGGAAATTGAGTATCCTTGTATCAAAACTAGAGTACAGAATGTTTAAATTCTTACTCTTGAATCAAAGCCAAGATGGTAGAATAATATGAACTCACTTGAACTCTCCCAAATTCCCCTTTGAACAACTTTAATACCTCAAATCAAATTCTGGAGCAGCAGAGCCAACAAAAGGTTGTGGTAAAACAAGGTTATAGGTCAATACAACTTAGGAGCTCAACAGAAAATATTTGTGTCTTTGTGGTGGTGGTGAGTTCAGTCAGGATAGCACAAGATCCAGCAGCTTCTACATTAAAAGAACAGAAGGCTACGATTACAATCAACAATTAACTACCCAGAAAAATTTAGCATATTTTTTGGGAAAAAATAAACTTTTAATTAAATGGAGAACTTTCAAGAATTCCTGATGAAAAAACCAGAACTAAAGATGAATTTTACTTTCAAATACAAGACTCAAGAGAAACATAAGGAACAAAAAACATCCTAAGAGATTCAGTAAAGTCAAATTGTTCACATTCATGTGTGTGTGTTTGTGTGTGTGTGTGTGTGTGTGTCTGTGTACACAGAGAGGCTAGTTTACTATGATGGGATGATTTAAAAAATTAAAGTTATGGGTAAGCAAAGGGGAGAAACTGGGTGAAGGGGTAAGGGAGTAAAAGAATAGGGGGAATTATATCACATTAAAGAGGCACAAAATAAAGGGCTTTTACAGTGATGAGGAAGATGGGAGTTGTAGTGGGCAATGTTTGAACTTTATTCTCATTAGAATTGGCTGAAAGAATAAAATGCAGAGTCAATTGGGCATAGAAATCTATGTTATCCTACAGGAAAGTAGGAGAAAAAGGGAATAAGGAAGGAGAGGATGCCAATAGAAGGGAAGGCAAATTATGGGAAAGAACAGTCAGAAGCAAAAAAGACTTTTGAGGAAAAACAGATTTAAAACAAGGTAAAAGGATAAACAGTGGGAAAATAAAATGGAGAGAAATACAAACTTAATACTCATAACTGTGAATGGAATGAACACCCCCATAAAACAGAAATTAATAAGAGAATGAATTAAAAACCAGAATCCAAATGACATGATAGTTTTTTAAGAAACACACTTGAAAAAGAATAACACAGAGATTAAAAGTAAGGGACTGGGTCAGATTCTTTTCTGTTTTTTCTTTCTTTCTTTCTTTCTTTCTTTCTTTCTTTCTTTCTTTCTTTCTTTCTTTCTTTCTTTCTTTCTTTCTTCCTTCCTTCCCTTCTTTCTTTCTTTCTTTCTTTCTTTCTTTCTTTCTTTCTTTCTTTCTTTCTTTCTTTCTTTCTTTCTTTCTTTCTTTCTTTCTATTAATTTGTTTGTTTATTTTTAGTTTACAAGATTCAATTCCATACTTCCTCGAGTTTCAAATTTCCCTTCCTTCCCTCCCCCACCCCACACAATGGCATATAGTCCAGTATAGGATCTGCAAATACTTTCACATTAGATATTAGTCAGGTTACAAAGGTGTATTGTACTAGATGGAATGAAAAATGACAAAGAGGAAATAAAACCAAACAATGAAAAGAAAAAGATCAAGTAGTTTGTTCCATCGGGATTCAAACTCAGTTCTTTTTAGTTATTTCTCTGGATATAGGCATCTCTCTCTTTCATGAGTGTTTTGGGATTGACTTATATCACTGCATTGCTGAGAAGAGTCCAGTATGTCATAGTTAGTCATCACACATATGTTATGTCTGTGATTGTACACAAATTTCTCCTGGTTCTACTCTTCTCACTCAGCATCAGTTTGTATAAGACTCTCCAGGTAAATATGAAGTCCATCTGCTCCTCGTTTCTTGTAGCACAATAGTAATCCATCACATGCATATACCACAACTTGTTTAGCCATTCCCCAATTGATGGGCACCCCTTTACTTTCCAATTCTTTGCCACCACAAAAAGCATCGCTATAAATATTTTCGTATGTATGGGTCTTCCTCCCACTTCTATGATTTCTTTGGTATATAACCCTAGAAGTGATATTTCTGGGTCAAAGGGCATGGAATCATTTGTAGCCCTTTGGGCATAATTCCAGAGTGCTCTCCAGAATGGTTGGATAAGTTCACAACTCCACTAGCAATGCATTAGTGTTCCAATTTGCCCACATCCTCTCCAGCATTTGTCATTTTCCTGTTTTGTCATCTTAGCCAATCTGACTGGAGAGATTTAGTACCTCAGAATTGTTTTGATTTGCATTTCTCTAATCAATAGTGATTTAGAACATTTCTTTATATGCTTATAGATATCTTTAATTTCTTTCTCTGAAAACTGCCTGTTCATATCCTTTGACCATTTGACTGGGTCAGATTCTATTATGTTCAAGCTGAAGTTTAAAAAAAGGAGGAGTAGCAATAATAACCACAAAGAAAAAAAAGACAGATTTAATTTAAAAAGATAAACAGGGAAAATATATTTTGCTAAAAGATAAAGTGAAGTGATAGCAATACTAAACGCACATGTACCAAATGGTATAGAATTCACATTCTTAAAGGAAAAGTTAAAAGAGGAAATAGAGTAAAATTATGCTAGTGGAGACTTTGACTTGCCCCTCTCAGAACTAGATAAATTAATATAAAAATAAGTAAGAAAAAAGTTAAGAAGGTGAATAGAACTTTAGAAAAGTTAAATATGATACACTTATAGAGACAACTGAATGGGAATAGAAGGAAATAAAACTTTTTTCAGCTATACATGGCACCATTCCAAAAATTGACCACATATTAGGGCATTAAAAACTTCACAATGAAATTAAGAAAAGCAGAAATATTTAGTGCACCTATTTAAGATTGTAACAGGATAAAATTATATTCACTAAAAAGACCAAAGAAACACTTTTAAAAATAGACTAGAAATTAAATAATCTAATCTTAAGTAATGAGTAGGTCAAAGAACAAATCTTAGAAAAAAATAACAAAATTCATTAAGGAGAATGATATTCATGAGAAAACATACCTAAATTTATGTGATGCAGACACAACAACACTTAGGGGAAAATTTATATCTCTAAATACTTATAGCAATAAAATAGAGGAATAGTATATCAGTGAATTGAGCATGCACTTAAAAAAAAAACTGAAAAAGAACAAACTAAAAATCCCCAATAAACCAGAAAATTGGCACTATTAAAAATCAAAGGAGAGAGTAAGATAATTGATAATAAGAAAACAATTGAACTAATAAATAAACCAGGGGCTTTAGATAAACGAGTGGTTAATTCAATTTGACAAAGAAGATGAGTTATGTTACCACTACCCAGAATGAAAAAAGTGGAGATGGAATTAAAGCAATTATTAACAGCTATTTTTCCCAATAATATGCCAAAAAAAATCTAACAATCTAAGTGAAATGTATGAATATTTAAAAAAATATAAATTATCTAGATTAACCAAAGTGGGATTAAAATGTTTAAAGAACTCTATCATAGAAATATAAATTGAACAATCCATTAATGAGCTCCTTAGGAAAAAAATCTCCACCAAAACATTCCAACACTTAGTTCCTATACTTTATAAGCTATTTTGAAAAATAAGCAAAGAAAGAGTATTAATAAATTCCCTTTACAACACAAATATGATCCTATTACTCTAAATCAGGAAGTGCCAAAAGAGAGAAAGAAATTTATACACCAATTTTCCTATTGAATATTGGCATAAAATTTTAAATAAAGTATTAGCAAGGAGATTACTCCAATATCTCATAAAGAACATATACTATGACTAGGTGGGATTTATACCAGGAATGTAGGGTTGGTTTACTATTAGAAAAACTATCAGTATAATTGACCATATCAATAATAAAACTAACAGAAATCATATGACTATCTCCATAGATGCAAATAAGCTTTTGAAAAAATATTACACTCATTCCTATTAAAAATTCTAAAAGAATAATAATATATTGCCTTTCCTAAAATAATAAGTAATATCTTTTTAAAACTATCAGGAAGCATTGTATGTAATGGGGATAAGAAATTGAAGTAAGTAGAGAAGACAATAAGGGAAAAACTTATTTATCCGTATATATAACATGATAGTATTCTTAGAAAATCTTAGAGAATCAACTACAAAACTAGTTGAAATAATTAACAATCTCAGCAAAGTTTCAGGACATAAAACAAACCCGCATAAATCATCAGCATTTCTTTATATTACCAACAAAGTCCATCAGTAAGAAAGAGAGCAATTAAATTTAAGTAATGGCCGACAATATAAAACACTTTGGAGTCTACCTGCCAAGACATACCTAGGCATTATATCAACACCATTACAAAACACTTTACACAAAAATAAAGCTATATCCAAACAATTAGAGAAATATCAATTGCCTATACATAGGTTGAGTCGAAGTAATAAAAGTGGCCATCCTACCTAAATGGAATGAATTTACTTATTCAGTGTCATACCAGTCAAAACAACAAAAAATTGTATTGTAGAGCTATAAAAAATAATAAATTTCATCTTGATGAACAAAAGGTCAAGAATATAAATGGATCAATGAAAAAAAAGTAAATAAAATGGTTTGGACATATCAGATCTCAATCTGTTTTATAGAACACTAATCTGTTACTGGCTAAGATATACATCATTATATCAGTACAATAGATTAGCTATACAATACATATTAGTAAATGACCATAGTAATGTTGTGTTAGATAAACCCAAAAGCCACAGCTTTGGGGGAAGAATTCACTATTTTAAAAAATTGCCAGGAAAACTAGAAATAATTTTGGCAGAAACTAAACATAGGCTAACATCTCATACTGTATACTAAGATAAAGTCAAAGTAGATAATATGAGTTTGAAATAAAGGGTGATATAAGCAAATTGGGGGAGCACGGGAAAATGTACCTGTCATATTTATGAAAAAGGAAGAATTTGTGACGAAAGAAGAGATAGAGAGCATTACAGGATATAAAATGGATTATTTTGACTACAGTAAATGAAAAAGATTTGCATAAACAAAACCAATGCAGGCAAGATTACAGGAAGTTTTTCTGATAAAGACCTCATTTCTCAAATATATAGAGAAATGAGTCAAATCATAAGAATATAAGTCATTCCTCAATTAATAAATGGTCAAGGGCTATGAACAGGTAATTTTCATAGAAGGAAAGCAAAGTTATTATCACATCAAAAATGCTCCAAATCACTATTGATTAGAGAAATGCATATTAAAACAACTATGAGATACCACCTTGTATTTATCACATTGTTTAATATGATAGAAAAGAAAAACAACAAATGTTGGGGGAAATGTGGACAAATTGGGACACTAATGTACTCTTGGTTGAGTTGGGAATCATTCTAAGGAACAATTTGTAAATGTGCCCAAAGGGCTATGAAACTTTGCCTATGCCTTGACCAAGCAATATCATTAATAGATCTGTTTCCCAAAATGATCAAAGGAAAAGGGAAAGGTTTGTGTGTGTGTGTGTGTGTGTGTGTGTGTATATATGAGAGAGAGAGAGGGAGGGAGGGAGGGAGACAGAAGGAGAGAGAATATACATACACACACACACACACACACAATATTTATAGAGCCTTTCTTTGTGATGGCAAAGAACTGAAAACTGAAGGGATTCACATCAATTAAGGATCACTGAACAAGTTGTGACATATGATTGTGATGGAATTGTTATTGTTGTTAATGCTGTCAATCCTTTATTCTCAAAAAGAACTAATGACATCACAAGGGTAATGTCTTTGTCAGTTGGATATGTGAGACAAAACTGCTCAGTCATCAGTTTTACTTTCTCTTCCAGAGTCATTGGGATACTTTCCAAAAATTGAAAAGACTGATGTAAAGTTATGTGAGCAGAACAAGGAGATCACTGTGCAAAGTAACAGAAATATTGTATAATGATCAACTCTAAATGACTTACTTATTCTTGTCAATACAATGATCCAAGACAGTTCTGAAGAACTAATGATGAAAAATGCTATCCACTTTCAGTGAAAGAACTGATGGGGTCTGAAAGCATATTCAAGCATATTTTTAAAACAATTTTCTTGACATTTTTTGGTCTCCTCTCTTTTGCAACATGTCTAATAGGGAAATATGTTGAATGACTGTACATGTATGATCTATATCAAATAGCTTTCCTTTTGAAGGAGGGAGAGGGGGAAAGAGAGAATTATTTTGAAAACAATGTCAAAATGTTTTATATGTCATTAAAAATAAAAAAAACAATTTTATTTTTACAAAAGACAGAAGTAAGGCTAGGTGAAGTTAAATTATGTTTCTGAACAAACAATAACATCAAGATATAATAATTTATATCCAAATAGTTGCTTTAAAGTCTTTATACCTTCACATAAATTAAAGGTATGTCCATCAATTGGGCAATGGCTGAAAAAGCTGCGGTATGACTGGGGTGGAATATTATTGTGCTAAAAGAAATGATGAACGGAATGGTCTCAGAAATTCTGAGAAGAATTTATTTCATCTAAGGCACACAACAACCCTTTGAGGTAGGTACTATTTATAATTATCTCAATTTTATGGATTTTAGAAAGTGAGACTCCAAAATATTTTTACTTTTTTAAATCATACGGCTACTAAGTGTCACGGGCTAGAATCAAATCTACACCTTCTAGACTCAAGATCAACAATATCTAATTCAGAATTATACAGATTATTGATTCTTTAGCCAACTCAGTAATGTCCCATGCATATCATACAAGTATCCACCAAGGCATTCCATTACACTCATACTCAGTCTTTCAAAAACAAACAAAACCTACTAATTTGATACATTGGGTTTATTTTCTCTAGTTCTAGTCTTAAACACTTTATCATCAGCAAAATCAATCTCATACATGAGAGGCATTGCCTTTATGATGTTCTAAGCCGTGGTGTCTCACAGGGACTTTATTATAAATTCATTAGAAATGAATTTAAAAACATCTTTTTTTAGTTACAGAAATATTTTGCATCCAGGAATTTGTGAGTTTCAGATCTTTGCACTTTATGTAGTGTGGAAAAATATCATAAAAGAGAATAAAGAACTATGAGGAGAATGTTATTATTCTCCTCTTAAGTGGTCTTAGAATAAAGCAGATGTTAATTTTACAATTTATATATATTTTATTGCTTAATTATGCATATTTGTTTTAAAGATTTATTTTCTATTTTTAATTGGTAGGATTGCAAGCAATGTAGAATAGTGACGATGATGTTCCCCAAAATAAGAATAAAAGAGGAAGGTGTCTGAAGCATTTTTTTTAAATGCAAAGAAGAGTACAGAATGCAGCTCATAAAGGATCAGAGACAAAGAGGACAGTTTTGAAAGTAACAGGATGAATATGTGCACACACATTCATATACATACACATACACATATTTGTGTGTTTTTAAAGAAAAACAATATTTTATTGATGTCTCCAAATTTTTACATAGTCATAATCATTACCAGAATCACTACATTATCTCTCATAGAAAGCCATCCCATATAAAAAAATAGGATTTTTAAGAACAAAGATGGAAAAATATAAAGATAATAGTTCAATACATTGAAAAAGTCAATAATTATGTCTAATATACTACAATTTGGAATGCTTCATATCCATGAAAGCATGAATTGGAGGTTTGCTTTCATACTTCTTCATTTAAATCATGACTGACCTTTATATGATAAAAATTTATAATTTTGTTTATGTATGTGTTTGCTCTTTCCAATTGCATTTTTAAATTATTTTGTCTTTATTGATCTGTTTGTTTACTTTTTGTTTACAAGATTCCATTCCATAATTCCTTGAAAGTCAATTTTTCTCACCCTCCATCTTCTCCCCCTCCCCACCCCAAACCCTGGCATGGCAGCATACAATCAAGTATAGGATCTGCAAATACTTTCACATTAGACATTATTCAGGGTATAAAGGATTGTATCAGATGGAGTCAACAATGGAAAAGAGAAAACAAAACAAAGCAAAAAAAAAAAAAACAAAAGAGAGGAGCTAATTTACTTCAATCTGCATTCAAACTCTGTTCTTTCTAGTTCTTTCTCTGAATGTAGACATCTCTCTCTATTATGATTCTTTTGGACTTGACTTATAACCTAGCATTGCTGAGAAGAATCCTGTCTATCAAAGCTGGTCATCACAAATACATTGTGTCTATAATTGTGTATAAATTTCTCCTGGTTCTACTGTTCTCACTCAGGATCAGTTTGTATAAACCTCTCGGGGTAAATATGAAGTCCATCTGCTCCTTATTTCTTATGCCACAACAGTATTCCATTATATTTATATACCGCAACTTGTTCAGTCATTCCCCAATTGATGGACATCCTCTTAATTTCCAATTCTTTGCCACCACAAAACGAGCTACTATAAATATTTTTGTATGTATCAGTCTTCCCCCCACTTCTATGATCTATTTGGGATACAGCCCTAGAAGTGGTATTGATGGGTCAAATGATATGAAATTATATATAGCCCTTTGAGCATAGTTTGAGATTGCTCTCCAAAGTGGTTGAATCAGTTCACAACTCTACCAGCAATGAATTAGTATTCCAATTTGTGCACATCCTCTCCAGCATTTGTCATTTTCCTGTTTTGTCATCTTAGCCAATCTGACTGGTGTCATGTGGTTCCTCAGAGTTGTTTGATTTGCATTTCTCTAATCAATAGTGATTTAAGGGATTTTTTTCATATGCCTAAAGATATCTTTAATTTCTTCCTCTGAAAACTGCCTGTTCATATCGTTTGACCATTTATCAATTGGGAATGGTTTCAATTCTTATATATTTGACGCAATTCTCTGTAAATTTTAGAAATGAGGCCTTTATCAGAGACATAGGTTGTAAAAATTCTTTCCCAATTTCCCACTTCCCTCTTAATCTTGGTTACATTGGCTTTGTTTGTATATAAGCTTTTGAATTTCATGTAATCAAAATTATGCATTTTGCATTTTAGAATATAACCTAATTCTTGTTTGTCCATAAAGTATTCCCCTCTCCATAATTCTGACAGGTAAACTATTCCTTGCTTTCCCAGGTTGCTTACAATATCAGCCTTTATACCTGGATCATGTACCCAGTTAGATTTGATTTGGATATACAGTGTTAGATAATGGTCTAAGCCAGTTTCTGCCATACTATATTCCAGTTTTCCCAGCAGTTTTTAACAAATAGTGAGTTCTTAACCCCAAAACCCAGGTACTTGGGTTTATCAAACAGTAGATTGTTATATTCATTGACTGCTGAATCTTGTGTAACCAATCTATTCCATTGATCCACTACTCTATTCCTCAACCAGTATCAGGTAGTTTTCATGACTGCTGTTTTAAAATACAGATTAAAATCTGGTATGGCTAGGCCACCTTCCCTAGCATTTCTTCTCATTAATTCCCTTGATATTCTGGAACTTTTGTTCTTCCAAATAAATTTTGTTACTATTTTTCCTAGGTTTATAAAGTAATGTTTTTGGTAAATTGAATGATAATGCACTAAATATGTAATTTAATTTAGGCAAAATTGCCATTTTTTTAATATTAGCTCAACCCAACCATGAGCAATTGATGTTTTTTCCAATTAGTTAGATCTAACTTTATTTGTGTAAAAAGTGTTTTGTAGTTGTATTCATATAGGTCCTGGGTTTGTTTTGGCAGGTAGATTCCCAGATATTTTATAATGTCTAAGGTAACTTTAAATAAGATGTATCTTTCTATCTCTTGCTATTGGATTTCATTAGAAATATACAGGAATGGGGGCGGCTAGGTGGCGCAATAAGTAGAAGGTCAGCCCTGGAGTCAGAAGGACCTGAGTTCGGAGCCAGCCTCCAAAACTTAATCCACACAAAACGAAAACCTAGCTGTGTAACCTTGGGCAAGTTATTTAACCCCAATTGCCCTAAAGGGGCGGCTAGGTGGTGCAGTGAGTAAGAGCGCTGGCCTCGGAGCTGGGATGACCCGAGATCAGATCCGGCCTCAGAAAATGAGCACCCACGCATAAATAATGACTAGCCATGTAACCTTGAGCAAGTTACTTAACCCCAATTGCTTTTTTAAAAAAAATTAAAAAAAAAAAGAAATATACAGGAATACCAAGGATTTATGTGGGTTTATTTTATATTCTGCATCTTTGCCAAATTTATTTATTGTCTCAAGTAGGTTTTTTCTTGATTCTTTAGGATTTTCTAAGTATATCATCATATCATCTGCAAAGAGTTATAGCTTGGTCTCTTCTTTGCCTAGTTTGATTCCTTTGATTTCTTTTTTCTTCTCTAATTGTTACTGCTAAAATTTCTAGTACCATATTGAATAAGAGGGGTGATAGAGGAAACTCTTGTTTCACCCCTCATCTTATTGGAAATGCTTCTAGCTTATCCCCATTACATATAATACTTGCTGATGGATTTAAATAGATGCTACCTATTATTTTTAGGAAAGCTCCATTTATTTCTATATTTTTAGTGTTTTTAATAGGCATGGATGTTGTACCTTGTCAAAAGTCTTTTCTGTATTTATTGAGATAATCATGTGGTTTCTATTAGTTTTATTGTTTATAAAATCAATTATACTGAAGGGTTTCCTAATGTTAAACCATCCTTGCATTCCTGGAATAAATTTTACCTGATCAATGTGTATTATTCTTGTGATATGTTGTTGTAGTCATTTTGCTAATATTTTATTTAAAATTTTTGCATCTATATTCATGAGAGAAATTGGTCTATAATTTTCTTTCTCCATTTTATTTCTCTCCTAATTTAGGTATCAGTATTATATTTGTGTCATAAGAAGAATTTGGTAGGAATTCTTCCCAAATTTTCCCAAATAGTTTTTAGAGTATTGGAAGCAATTTTTCTATAAATGTTTGATAGAATTCTCTAATAAATCTTTCTGGCCCTGGAGATTTTTTCTTAGGGAGTACACTGAAGGCTTCTTCAATTTCTTTTTCTGAGATAGGTTTATTTAAGTAATTTATTCCTTTTCGGTTAATCTGGGCAGCTTATATTTTTGTTAATATTGATCCATTTCAGTAAGATTGTCAAATTTATGTGTATTTAATTCGGCAAAATAATTCCTAATTATTCTTTTAATTTCCTCTTCATTGGAGGTAGATTCACCCTTTTCATTTTTGATACACATTAATTTAGTTTTCCTCTTTTTTTTAAATCATATTGATTAAGGGTCTATCAATTTTATTGTGTGTTTTTTCCATAAAACCAATGCTTAGTTTTATTTATTAATTCAATAGGTTTTTTTAAATTTCAATTTTATTAATCTCTCCTTTGATTTTCATTATTTCTAATTCAGTATTTAATTGGGGATTTTTAATTGTTCTTTTTCCAGCTTTTTCAATTCCATACTTAATTCATTGACCTCAATTTTCTCTACTTCGTTCATGTATGCCCTCAGGGATATACAATTTCCCCTAAGAATACCTTTTTCAGGCAGCTATGTGGAGCAGTGAATAGACCACCAGCCCTGGAGTTAGGAGGACCTGAGTTCAAATCTGGCCTTAGACTCTCAATACAAATCTAGCCATGTAACCTTGGCAAGTCATTTAACCCCAATAGCCTTCCAAAAAAGCAAAACAAACAAACAAACAAAAAATCAAAATGAAACAAAACAAAACAAACAAAAAAAAACAACTGCCTTTGCTACATCCCGTATTGTCATTCATATAATTCAGACAAATAATTAAGATAACTTCAACAGAATGAAGTTACTGATTGTTTCTATAAATTCTTGTTTGAACCACTCTTTCTTTAGGATTAAATTCTTTAGTTTCTAATTAGTTTTTACTCTATCTTTCCACACCCTTATTTTGCATATGATTTTATTGCATTATGATCTGAGGATGCATATAATATTTTTGCCTGTCTGCACTGAATTGTGAGCTTTTTATGCCCTAGTACATTGTCAATTTTTGTGTATGTGCCTTGTACTACTGAGAAGGTACATTCCTTTTTATCTCCATTCAGTTTACCCAAGATATCTATCATATCTAGCCTCTATAAAATTCTATTTGCCTCCTTAACTTCTTTCTTGTTTATTTTGAGGTTACATTTATCAAGTTCAGAGAGGGGGAGATTAAGGTCCCTCACTAGTATAGTTTTTCAATCTATTTCTTCCTCTAATTCCCTTAACTCCTCCTCTAGGAATTTGGACTTTATACTACGTGGTGCATATATAGTAAGTAATGATATTGCTTCATTCTCAATGGTGCCTTTTAGCAGGATATAGTTTTCTTCCTTATCTTTTTTAATTAGATCTATTTTTGCTTCTGCTTTATCTGAGATAAGGATTGCTTCCCCTGCTAAATTTACATTAGCTGAAGCATAATATATTCTGCTCCAGCCTTTTAACTTCTCCCTCTCTGTATGCCCTTCTTTCAAATGTGTTTCTTGTAGACAGCATATTGTAGGATGATTATTATGTTTTTTTTTTCTTTTTCTTTTCTTTTTTTTTTTTTTTTGGAGGGCAATTGGGGCTAAGTAACTTGCCCAAGGTCACATGGCTAAATTTTTGTTTGTGTGGGCATTTAGTATCTGAGACTGGATCTGAACTCAGGTCCTTCTGACTCCAGGGCCGACTCTCTTCTCACTGTGCTACCTAGCTGCCCCAGGATGAAACTTTTTTTATCCAATTTGGTCATTGTAGATTTAAATTTATCTTCTACCTCTCTAATCTGGCTTTTAAAATCTTTCTTGAGTTCCTCCAAGAATGCTTTTTGGGCTTGAGACCAGTTCATGTTCCTTTCCTTCTGTGGTTTCAAGTGTGAGTATAGAGTCCATGTTGTCATCTGTTTTTGGTTGTTCTTGCTAGCTATAATAATCCAGGATCAATTTTCTTGCCTTTCCCTTTTCCTTCTCAGCTTCCTTCTTTCCCATTGTGATTTCCTATTTCCTAATTTCTCAGGCTGGAAGGTAATGGCCTGGTTGTTGACTTTGTGTGCCGTAGCCTCTGGATGTCTAGACTGAGGCCAAGGCCAGGACTCTCAGTAACTCCCTGAGTTACCCTGAGGCTCACAGAGTAACCTGTTGGGGAGGGGTAGTCTGTCCATGTCAGATTTATACCTCTAGACCCTGGGGTTACAGCTCAGGCAGTCTCAGAAGCTGGCAGCTGGCAGCACTAGTGTCTGCAGATTACCCTGGTGATACTAAGGTCTACCTGGGCTTGTGTCATTAGTACTTGCTGCCTCCACCACCCTGGGCTTTGGAAGCTCTTTTTGGTCAGCTGAGGTGGGGCTTGTTGGGACCCCTTCTGCCCTTCATTTCAGACCCCTTACTGCCTAAGTTAAACCCTTTTTCAGTGATGCATAAGCCTGAGGCTATTTCCCCTATTTCAGGATTTTACTCTGGGTGGGACATTTATCTTTGGGTATTCTAGTTCAGGGAGGGTGAATCTGAGCAGCCAGAGTTTACTTTGCCATCTTGGCTCCTAGTAAATCAGGTAGGTGATTTTTCAACTTCCAGGAGAAGCTGCTATCTAGCTGTGAATCACCCTTGGGGTGGGTGAGTCTGCTGTAGTCTTCTGTCTAATCCTCCCTGGTGCAGCTGGGCTCCCCCTGCCCAGACCCATGTGGGCACTTTCCTGGGCTGGATTCTGCCAAGCTCTGTCTCCCAGTGGATTCTTTCACTCTAAAATCTGTTCAGATTCACTTTTTAAAATTTAGTGATGGGATTCATGGAGGAGCTTAGAATAGTTACTGCTTCTATGCTGACATCTTGGCTCCACTCCTCCATTTACATTTTTATAGATATTGTGTGTATTGTTTTCTTGAATCTGCTTATTTCATTCTGCATGATGTCATGTACATATTTCCGTGCTTCTCTTTATTTATCGCATATATCATATCTTAGAGCAAAATAATACTCTGTTACATTCATGTACCACAATTTCTTTGGCCTTTACCCAATCTTTACTTTGTTTTTAATTCTTTGAAATCACAAAAAAATTGCTACTCTATGTATTTTGGTGTACACAGGGACCTTCTTTAGACTGATGGCTTCCTTGGGGTATAAACGCAGTAATAGATTCTCTAGTTCAAAGGATAGAGGCATTTTAGCCACTTTATTTGCATAATTCCAAATTGATTTCTGAAACTGTTATACATTTGACACCCAACAACAATGTATTAATATGCCATTAATTCCACAGTCTTATAAATGAAAAGAAAATGGAGAGAAGGAGAAGTTAATTCATAAAAAAGTACAAACACGTAGGTCAGGTTGTTGGGGTTTTTTAGCTTTAAATATTATTTTATTTTCCCCCACAATTAAAATTCCCACAAGAAAAATTTTAGCACCTATTCTTATAATATTTCAAATTCCAATATTTTATTCCTCCCTTCCCTCCCCTCTTCTGAAAATGGTAGTCATTTTAATATAGTTTATACATAGGGTATCATGTAAAACATATTCCTATATTCATCACAGTTGTAAAAGAAGGAACAGATCAAAAAGAAAAAAAAACAAAAGAAATAGTAGAGTAAAAGAATATGCTTCAATTTTCATTCAGAATCCATCAGTTCTTTATGTGGATATGGATAGCATTTTCCTTTGTGAGTTCTTTATACTTGTCTTGGATCTTGGTCTTGCTGAGAAAAGCTGAGTCATTCATAGTTGATGATGATACAATGTTGCTGACACTGTGTTCAGTGTTTTCCTGGCTCTGCTCATTTCTCTTTGCATCAGTTTGTACAAGTCTTTCCAGGTTTTTCTGAAATGTGTCTGTTCATCATCTCATTGCACAATAGTATTCATTTGTATAAATTTATGTACCACAGCTTATTCAGACATTCCCCAATTGATGGGCAATCCCTCGATTTCCAACATTTTGCTTGTTTTCATATCCAGATGAGGAACTGATGGATTCTGAATGGAAATCGAAGCATATTTTTTTCACTTTATTATGTCTTATGTTTTTTTTCCTTTTGATCTGTTTCTTTTTCCACAACTATGCTGAATATGGGAATATGTTTTACATGATACCATATATATATATGTATATATGTGTATATATACATATATATATATATATATTAAAGTGCCTACCATTTTCAAAAGAGGGGAGGAGAGGGAAGAAGAAAGAAAATGCATGGATAGGGATGCTATAAACATATTTGTACCTGTAGGTCCTATTCCCTTTTTTATGGTCTCCTTGAGATATAGATATATTGCTGAATGAAACAGTATGCACAGTTTGGATGCCCTTTGGGCATCCATCAAATTGCTCTACAGAATACTGGAATCATTTCTTGACTCAAACAAAAGTGCTTTAGTTTCTCAATTTTCCCACATGCCCTCCAACATTTATCACTTTTCTTTTTTGTCCTATTAGCCAATCTGAGAGGTGTGAGGTTGTACCTCAGAGTTGTTTTAAATTGCATTTTTCTAATCAAAAGTGATTTAGAGAACTTCTTCATATGCCTATAGATATCTTTGATTTATTTTTCTGATAACTTCCTGTTCATATCCTTTGACCATTTATCAATTGGACAGTGGCTTGTAGTCTTATAAATTTGACTTATATATTTGAGAAATAAGGCATTTATCAGAGACACTAGCTATAAACATTGTTTCACAGCTTAGTGCTTTCCTTCTAATCTTGGTTGAATTCATTTTGTTTCCACAAAAGCTTTTCAATTTAATATAATCAAAATTATCTGTTCTACATTTCATAATGCCTCTCTTTCTTCTTTGGTAATGAATTCTTCCCCTCCCCATAAATCTTTCAGGTAAAGTATTCCTGGCTTTTCTGATTTTGTTGCTTTATTGTCTGTGGTACCTTTAAGCAAGATGTGTTTTCCTTCCTCATCCCTCTTAATTAGGTTTATTTTTGCTTTCACTTTGTCTAGGATCAGGATGGCTTCCTCTGCTTTTTTTTTTAGAAGCAATTGGGGTTAAGTAACTTGCTCAAGGTTACACGGCTAGTCATTATTTATGAGTGGGTGCTCATTTCCTGAGGCCATATCTGATCTCGGGTCATCCCAACTCCGAGGCCAGTGCTCTTACTCACTGCACCACCTAGCCGCCCCTTTAGGGCAATTGGGGTTAAGTAACTTGCCCAAGGTTACACAGCTAGGTTTTTGTTTGTGTGGATTAAGTGTCGGAGGCCGGCTCTGAACTCAGGTCCTTCTGACTCCAGGGCCAGCGCTCTATTCATTGCGCCACCTAGCCGCCCCTTCCTCTGCTTTTTTTTTACTCCAGCTGAAGCATAACGGATTTTGCTCCAGACCCTTATGTTTACTCTGTATATTTCTTTCTGAGTAAAGTGTGTTTCTTGTAAGCAGCACATTGTAGGATTCTGGTTTTTGACCCACTCTGCCAAATGCTTCCATTTTTTGAGAGTTAATTCCATTCACATTCACAGTCACAATTATGATCATGATTATTACCCATGTGCTTCCTTCCATCCTATTCTTCCTCCTGTTTGTCCACTCTCTTCTTTCACACTTTCTTACCTAACCAGTGTTTTGCTTCTGTCTCCCACCTGCCCTGAACTGTCCTCCCTTTTGTCAGTCCCCACACCCCACCTTTACAGAGTCTACTCCCCTCCTACTTCCCTGTTGGATAGATTTCTATATTCAAGTGATGGTGTATATTAATCCCACTGAGTCAATACTGATGACACTAAGGTGCAAGCAATGTCTATCCATCCTCTCCCATATTCCCCTTCACTGTAATAGGTCTTTCTCAGCTCTTCATGTGAGATAACTTATCACATTATATCTCTCCCTTACTTCTTCAGCTATCATACTTCTCTTTCTCATTCCTTAATTATGATTTATGTCATTCCCTCAACTTCTCCTTATACTCAGACCATATATATATATATATATATATATATATATATATATATATATTCCTTCTATCTGTACTCTTAGTGATGCAATTTCTAAGAGTTACAAATATTATCTTCCCATATAGGGATATAAAGAGTTTAGCTCGAGGGGCGGCTAGGTGGCACAGTGAGTAGAGCGTCAGCCCTGGAGTCAGAAGGACCTGAGTTCGGATCTGACCTCAGACACTTAATGCACACACAAACAAAAAACCTAGCCGTGTGACCTTGGGCAAGTTACTTAACCCCAATCGCCCTCCAAAAAGCAAAAAAAAAAAAAGTTTAGCTCTATTGGATCATTTTCCCCCTTTTTATATGTTTATTCTTCTCTTTGGTTTTCATATTGGAGGATAAATTTTTGGTTTAGCTCTGGTCTCCTTTTGAATATCTAAAATTCTCTTATTTTGCTTAATGGCCATTCCCCCCCCCCCCCTGATATATTATGTTTAATTCTGCTGCTAAGTGATTATTGGTTGTAGTCTTAGATTCTTCACCCTCCGGAATATTATGTTTCATGCCCTCCTCTCCTTTATTATTATAGCTACCAGGCCCTTTGTGATTCTGACTGTGGTTCCCTGATATTTGAAATGTCCCTTTCTGGTCACTTGTAGTAGTTTTCCTTGATTTGATAGATATGTAACTTGGCTATAACATTCCTTGGGGTTTCTATTTTGGGATCTCTTCCCTGAGGTCATCGGTGTATTCTTTCAATTTTCTCTCTGATTCCAGGACATCAGGGTACTTTTCCTGAATAAGCTCTTAGAAGTTGCTTTTTAGGGCCTCCGTTTGATTATGGCTTTCAAGTGGCCAATGATTCTGATATTGTCTCTCCTGGATCTATTTTTCAGGTTAGTTGCTTTTCCCATGAGGTATTTTACATTTTCTTCCATTTTTTCATTCTTTTGAATATGTTTGATTGATTCACAATGTCTCATAGAGTCATTAGCTTCCACTTATCCAATTCTAAGATTTACTGAGTTGTTTTCCTCAATTGGCTGCTGTATTTTCTGTTTCACCAATTATACTTTTTAAGGAGCTGCTTTCTTCATTGGATTTTTGTATTCCCTTTTCCATTTGACTGATTCTACTTTTTAATCAGCTTTCCAAGCTATTGACTCCTTTTTTTCATAATTCTCCTGCATCACTCTCATTTCTTTTTCCCATTTTTCTTCCACCTTTCTTTTCTGCTTTTTTTAAGCAATTGGGGTTAAGTAACTTGCTCAAGGTTACACAGCTAGTCATTATTTACATGTGGGTGCTCATTTTCTGAGGCCGGATTCGATCCCGGGTCATCCCAACTCCGGGGCCGGCAATCTTACTCCGCCGGCAATCTTACTCACTGTGCCACCTAGCCACCCCCTTTCTTTTATGTTTTTAGGCTCCTTTTTTGAGCCCTTCCACAAATACTTTCTGGGCTTGAGACCACTTTTCATTTTTCTTTGGGGTTTGCTCATAGATGTTTTGACATTGTTGTCCTGTTCTGAGTTTGTTTCTTGGTCTTCCCTATCACCATAATAACTTTCTATGGTCATATTTTTTATTTTGTTTTCTAGCTCATCTTTTTTTTTGTCCTTTTTACTTTCTTTTAAATTTGATTTCTACTTCCAGCATGGAAGGGACTCTGTCTTAGGCTTCTTGTGACAGTGGATGCTGTCCCTGGCTGTTTACTAGGTGTTGCACTGATGTTGCCCTGGGGCCCATAGGGAACCCCTGTATCTGGTGCTGTGGAATATCATGGGAGGTGATTGGTGTTGTTGGGGGCTGTAGAGGTCTGATAGCTTCCCTGGTGCTGAGCTGTGATCCTAGTGGGGGTGTTATGCATGTACTGAGTCCAGGTGGGGTTTTTCTGTATTTCCCTGGAGCTACACTAAAGCAAGTGGAGGTCAGGAGGAAGATGCCTGCCTGCCCAGGGCTACAGTGAAGCATGTGGTGGTTCCTGGAGCTGGAGTCTGCTGGTTTCCCTGACTATGCTAATGTGTATTGGATATCCTGATGTTGGCATTTGCCTACTCTACCACAGTGGGTCTTAGGATCTCCCACTGGTTTGCCCAGTAGGGCTTGGTACTAGTTTCCTGGAATACTTCCTGTCCTGGAATGTACTCCCTTTTGGCCAGAATTATATGGTCCTTTCTTGCTGATCCCACCATCTTCTGGGCTAAAATATCACACTGTCCTCTCTTTCCTATGTTCCACTATCCTAGGATGTGTTCTGAGGCCCTATTTTGTGGTTGGTTATTGGTGAGTATGGGGCAGCTATAGCTATTTACTAGTTACTCTGCAATCTTGTCTCCAAGAAGTCTCTCTCCAAGTAGGTCAGTCTTGAAAAACAACCATTTGATTCTATTCTATACTTTTCAGTAAAGAAAGCTTTATGGAATAGAAATTCACTAATTCACATACAATTTTATTGTTGTAGTCTACTTTGTATATAAAAAGGCTCATTTCCCAAGGTTTCTTAAATTTATAACAAAATATTAAAATTTTATAAATCAAACAGTGGTGATGGGGATTGTGGTTATTTAACTGCTTAGTGCCTTAAGATATAGAGCTTTCTTAATGACAGTACAAGGCAAGTTTATGATATGGAGAGGAATATATGTTCAATATTGAACTATGGAGAAGAAAAATTAGATACATGCCAGATTTTTATATTTAAAACAATAAAAATATTTTATATGAAATAAGACAAATTCTGTATTAACAATGCAATATACACTATGCCTATGGCAATTATAAGTAGCCATATGTGGTTATTAATCACAAAATATATCAGGCTCTCTATATGGGAATAAAGCCAGAACATTTATTAAAATACCAAATAACTGAGTCCCAAAACCAGAAAGTCAAAGCCATCAGAGTAGTTATGAAATTGCCACAAGTAGTTAATGTAGTAACCAACCACATTCTTAAGCCTTCAAAACAGAACAGGCTACCTCAGGCAAAGGTCCTTCTCTCCCCACTCACAGCAACTGTTCAGCGTCCAGGAAGCATGCCCACAACAGCTCCCCCACAGTTCCAGTCCCTGGCAGTCCCCAACAAGAGTCCTTAGCAGAAATTCTGGATGGCTCAAAAAGGGGTTTGTGCCTCCACCTCTACCTCAACCATTACTGCTGCTGCTGCTGCTGCTGTTGCCTCGGCCACCAAGGTCCCCACCAGAACTCTAACTTTTTTTTTCTTCCTCTTGCCCCATCTCATAGGAAAAACCACTGACCTGGAAATTATAATCAGCCTTGTACAATATATCTACTATGATAATGTTTTGCACAGCTAGACATGTACAACATATACTGAATTACTTATCTCCCCAGAGGGAATGGGTGACAAGGGAGGAAGGAAATGGATCTGAAATTCGAGGTCTTAACATTAAATGTTTCAAATATATATAAATACTATTATTAATACTCTTGCTTGTAATTGGGAGATAAGATGTGCAGGCATTGGGACACAAAGATTCACCTTCCTCTAATGGAAAAGTCGAAGGGGGTATGGGAGAAGGTATGGGAGAGAGCAGATTGGAGGAAGTGATATCTTGTGGGACTGCTATTCTGGGAGGTTGGGTAGGGGAATAACGGGGGTGGGGGGAATGATTGTAACTCAAAATCTGGCGGAAATGAATGATGTAAAACAGAAGTTAATAAAGCATTTGTTTAAAAAATAAAAAAAAGAAATCCCAAGTTCACCAGGGATTTTTAAACTCAGTAAACAAAGAAATTTAAAGGAATGGAAGTCAATGTGATGGGAAAAGATAAGAAGGGAAGAAAGAGAAGAAATAGTGATGATACTGCATCGCTTCCCTCAAATCCCTTGTCTCCTTATTCTTTTATTATTTATGCCATGCCAAATCCCAACCTGGGATATCCCCACAATCTGTCCTCTCTGTTACTATTTATGTGCTGCTGAAAGATGCTAGAGGAAGTCACTAAACTATGAGAACCATGTCCACTAAAAATTTATATTACTTTTCTCAACTGGGCCCTCAACACTGCTTGATAATATTTTTTGTTGTTACCTAAATTGTTCTCTGGAACTCCACAATGGCTGTCATAAACATTCTCTTCTCTTCTCAAGGCCCCTCCCACATGTATTCCACACTTCCTCTCCAAAGACCTTGCTTTCTGGTTTACCAAAAACACAGAGACCGTTTATCATGAATTCCCTCCTTTCTCCTGGTCTACATCTGTAATCATTAGCACAATCCCTCATTCCACTCCTTATTCATTCTGTTATCTGATGAAGAATGGTACTTTTTCAAGGCCAATCCCTTTTTCACTTTAGTCCCATCTCTTCCAATACCTCTGGTATCTTGATTCTTTGAACATTCTTTTCCTTCTGTAATTTGTTATGTCTCCTTATCTGTTGACTCCATCTTTGTTGCCTATTAATATTTTCAAGGTTTACCTATATAACAAAAATAAAAACTTCCCTTAATTATGCAATCCCCTTAAACTATCATCCTCTATTTTTTCTTCATTTAAATGAAGATTCTAGGGGAAAAGAGTTGCTTGTGCTTGTTACATTCATTTCTCTTTTCACTCACTTCTCAATTCCTTCCAAGTTGGTTTTAATCTAATCCCTCTACTGAAACTGCTCTCTCCATTATCAATGATTTCCTAATTACTAAATCCAATTGGCCTTTTCTGTTCCTCATGTCCTTGATCTTTGCGACCTTCAACACGGTTTACTACACATTTCTCTTGAACATACTCTCTTTTATTTCTTTTTATGATGGTTCTCCTACATAATTCTCTTTAGTGTCTTGCTGGATCATGATCCATAGGCCATTTACCATACATGAGTTAATCAAATCTTTGTTCTGGGTCCTCTTCTCTTCGGTATCTACAACCTTCCTCAGTAATTTCATCAGCTTCCACTGATTCATTTGTCATGTCATCTGGATAAGTCCTTCCACTACCACTTCTTTATTTGTCAAGCAATTCAAGTTTATGATGATTACAATGCTTTCTGGGTCCTTTTAGTTTTCTTCATATGGCAACAGATTTATACTGGTAAAGTTTCGGTACAAGTTGTTATAAAAGATTGTGATTTCACTTCTTTTTTCCATTTATTATTTATCAACATCATTTGCTTATTTAAACAGATCTGAATTTAATTCTCTTAATTTTATGCCTTTTGAATACCATTGTGTAATAAAAATAACCTTTTATCCCCTTACCCCCCAAAAAAGCACCATGGGACAGATGGATGTAGAAGTCAAAGCTATGAACGACTTACCATTTAACCTTTGCTACCAAAACTGTTCCCCAAAAAAGAAAAAGAAAATTCCAATGAGGAAAAATATGGTTATGATATATAAACCAAGGAATAAGAAAGGAAAGAACATATTGATGCACAATCTTGAAAAGAAAATACTAGCAAAGAGGCTACATCAATATGTCCAAAACTTTCTCATTATGACCAGACTGGATTCAAGCTAGAAATATAAGTATATCAAGATATCTCAACAATAAGAAATTATTATTAACATATACAATCATACCGAAAATGAAAAAATTGGATTATATAATTATGCTAGTAGATATTGAAAAAGTTTTTGATAACATAGAGAGCTAATTTATTTATACTTATTTATTAGATATGAAAAGGCCTAGGAATGAAAGGGGTTTTCTGTTCCTTGAGAAAATCTCGCCACTTCTCAAATCCAGATATTTTTACTGACTGTCCTGCAAGCATGAGGAACAAGCTCTCCCTCCTCATCTCTACATCCTGGCTTCCTTCAAATTTCAGTTAAAATCCTGCATTCTGCAGCAAGCTTTCCTAATTCTGCTTAATCCCAGCATCTGCCCTTTCTCAATTATTTCCAATGTATCTTACATGCAGCTTGTTTGTTTGTTTGTTTGTTTGTTTGTTTTTGTCTCCCTTGTTTAATTCTGAGCTCAGGACAGAAGGATAGGACAGGACATTTTGAGGACAGGGACTATTTTTTATATTTCTTTGTATCCGCAGGGCTTAATGCGGTGCTAGTACATAGTAGGAACTTAATATTGTTTGTTGACTGACCAATTAATATAACAAAAAAGTATTTGTTTAAAAGCAAAAACTTACATTATTTTTACTGGTCATGTTCCCAATAAAGTCATAGATGTAATAATGCTAGATAATAATAACTACTAAGATAGTATGAAAATAATACTAGAAACACTACCTACAGTAATTAGAGAAATAAAAAGTAAGAATGATTTATATTTGTAGATGGTATGATAAGTTACTTTATTATTGTTTCTATTACTCAGTCATTTTTCAATCATGTCCTACTCTCTTCATGACCTCATTTGGGGTTTTATAGGCAAAGATACCGGAGTGGTTTTCCATTTCTTTCTCTAACACTATATATATATGAGGAAACTGAGATGCACAGCGTTAAATGACTTGCCCAGGGTCACATACCTAGTAAGTGCCTGAGGACAGATTTGAATTTGTAAAACTGAGTCTTCCTGACTACAAACTTGGCACTCTATCCACTGTGCCTAGCTTCCCTCAACGACTCCCTTTGAGAAGTCTAAAGAAACAATAAAAAAATCCAAATAAAATGAGTAGTTTTGGGGAAGTAGTAGTATGCAAAATGTATCCCTAGAAATCATTAGCATTTCTGTATATAATTTTTAAAAAGAGATAAGAAAATTTCCATTTAAAATAACAACAAAACATTAAATATAACATTATATAACACACAAGACTTATACAATTCAATAAAAACAGTTCTTTTCATAAATAAAGGAAAAGTCAGTGATTGGAGAGATATTGAATATTCTTGGTTCGGTCATGCAGATATATTAAAAATAATAAAATGAAATTTGAAGAAGAGTCCACTAACGACTGGAAAGATTGGGATAAATGCTCAATGCAAGAATCTAAGTCTACTTATTCTTTGTCCATTTCTCTTTTGATCATATTATGCTGCATTCAGAAAAAAAAAAGCAAACTGAAATACAGTATCATGAATTCTAATAAGAATTTCCCAGTTGGGAGTCAACATAGATTTTCCTTGTAGGTTTCATTTATACCTATGCATATTAATCAGATTTATAATAATAGGTTTAGAGCCCAGAAGACATTTTTCTTCCCCACTATATCACTCCTCACAAGTAGTAATACAGTTTTAACTTGAAAACTTGAATGGGGCAGGAAGTGTTAGTGAAACTAAGTCATCTGCAAATTTTCTCAGGTCACCACACAATGGCCTTTACCTTAGTCATTGATTCCTGGGGATGGGTATTATTTTTCATTGGATTTTAGTGTACCCAGAACCTTGTCCTATGACATGTGCATTGCATATACTTGATTTTTGAAGGGCTTAATTTGCTCAATTGAATCAGTCACCTCACTTTCCAAATTATTAAATCATACTTTTATTAAGGAAAAAGGAAAGGGGACTTCCAAAGAGAAGGCAGAGTAAGCAGTAAATTGTTGTATCTCTTCAATATTCACCTCCAAACAACCATAAAATAGTGCCCCAAAACAAATCCTGGAACTGCAGAAGCAGCAAAAAGATGGGGTGAAACAATTTTTGAGCCCCAGAAATGGGGGAATTAGCAGGAAATATCTGTCTCATTTGGGTAAAAGACAAATGCAGTCCAGGACAGGAAGCATCCCAGCAAGCCAGCAGAAAGCCCCACCTCAGCAAACCAGATCCTGAGCTCCAGAGTGGTGAAGTGGGCAAAAGCCAAGTCAGGACCCCCTCATGTACCTTAGCATAGCCAGAGGAATGAGTAGACTCCAGTTCTGAAAAACTCCATTTGCTTCAATATGGCCACAGGTGAACACAGAAAAACCCCACAAGACTCAGTACATACCAGATACCAATACTAAGACCGCAACTAAGCACCAGGTAAGTTGTTAGAACCCTAAGGTCTCCAACACCAACCATCCCTCACCCTCACCACCTCAGCACAGCACCAGACATGAGGTTCCTCCATTGGCCTCAAAGCAATGTCAATATAACACTAGGTAAACAGCCAAGGCCTACAGCCACTGGCACAAGAAGCCCAAGACAATGCCCCTTCCACTCTGATTGCAGATCTCAAATTTAAAAGAAAGGGAAAAGGTGAAAAATATAAGCAAACTGCTCCCCACCCAAAAATATCTGAACATAGAAAGCTTTTATGGTGACAGGGGAGTTCAAAATAAAAACTCAGAAGAGGACAACAATGACAAAACACTTTGTAGGCAAAACCCCAAAGAAAAATGGGAAGTGGTTTCAGGTGCAGAAAGGACTCATGGAAGAGCTCATAATGGAGTTTAAAATCATATAAGTGAGGTAGAAGAAAAATTGGGAAAAGAAATGAGGGTAATGTGGGGGCAGAGTCAAGATGGCAGAGTAAAAGCAGGTATTTACTTGATCTCCTGCTCCAACCACCTCCAATACCTGTAAAAATAACTCTAAACAAATTTTAGATCTACAGAACCCACAAAATGACAGAGAGAAACAAATCTCCCAATGAAGGAAGCCTAGCAGGCCTATAGGAAGGGTCTATCACACAGTTTTGGGAGCTAAGTCTAGTCCTGCAAGAGTCACACCAGCCCATACCCCAGCGGCTCTGATCAGCTGTACAGGAGAGCCAGAGCAGACTTCAGGAGAGTGAATCATTGGCAGCTGTGGCAGTTTCCAGACTTCTCAACCAATAAACACCAAAGAGAAAATAAGAGGTCAATAGGGAACTCTGTTGGAATGGGGTGAGAGTAGTGTATGGTCTGCCCCCTGCTTTTGGGGTGAGAGGTAGAGGTGATATGGTGGCTGCAGCTGTTGCCAATGTGACTGCCTCCCTAGCTCCTAGCCTGCAGATCTTAGGGGGACCAAGTAAACATTCAGAGGGTAATTGCTCTTTCTTTGACCTGCTTGGATCTGAGTTGCAGTCTTAGGTGGTGGTCCTGGGGGGAGGAACACCAGTGTGCCAGAGCTTATTGTGCTTGTAGGTAGGGCACCCTCTTCAGACCGCTGGCAAGAGCTCTGATGACATTTGTGAAAACCCCTGCAATTTGAGAAACAGCTCTCTTCACTCTGGAAGCAGAGTTGTAATGCAGCAAAGAACTCAAAAAGTCAAGTAATTGGCTGGCAAGATGAACAAAGAGAGGAAGCACAATCAGACTATAGAATCCTTTTTGGGGGAAAAAGAGGATCAAAACATGGAAAAAGAAGAAGACAACAAAGTGAAAACTCCTGCATCAAAAGATTCCAAGAAAAATATGAACTGTTCATAGGCCATGGAGGAGTTCAAGAAGGATTTTGAAAAACAAGTGAGAAGAGTGGAGTAAAATTTTAGAAGAGACATGAAAATGATGCAAGAAAATCATGAAAAGCAAGTTAACAGCTTGATTGAAGAAAATAACACCTTAAAAATAGACTAAATCAAATGGCAAACGAGGCCCAAAAAGCCAATGAGGAGAAGAATCCCTTAAAAAGCCAAATTGGCCACCTGGAAAGAGAATTTCAAAAACACATTGAAGAGAATAATTACTTCAAAATTATATTGGGGCAAATGGAAGTTGACATTATGAGAAATCAAGATACTATAAAACAGACCCAAACAAATGAAAAAAAAAATAAAAGGCAATGTGAAATATCTCATTGGAAAAAAATGATCTGGAAAATAGATCCAGGAGAGATAACTTAAAAATTATTGGACTATCTGAAAACCATGATTAAAAAAAAAACACTAGAAATCATCTTTCAAGAAATTCTCAGGGAAAATTGTCCTGATATTCTAGAACCAGAGAGCAAAATAGAAGAATTCACTGATTGCCTCTTGAAAAAGATCCCAAAAAGAAAAATCCTAGGAATATTATAGTCAAATTCCAGAGATCCCAGGTCAAGGAGGAAATATTGCAAGCAGTCAAGAAGAAACAATTTGAGTATTGTGGAAACACAATCAGGGTAACACAAGATCTAGCAGCTTCTATATTAAGGGATCGAAGGGCTTGGAATATGATATTCTGGAGGTCAAAGGAACTAGGATTAAAACCAAGAGTCATCTACCCAGAAAAAAAGGGATATCATGTTTCAAGGAGAAATATGTTCATTCAATGACAGAAGACTTTCAAGCATTTTTATGAAAAAAAAAAAACACAGAGCTGAACAAAAATTTTGACTTCCAAATACAAGAAGCAAGAGAAGCATGGGAAGGTAAACAGGAAAAAACAAAGCATAAGGAACTTCTAGAATTTGAACTATTTACATTCCTATATAGTAAAATGCTAATTGGAACTCATGAGACTTCTCAGTATAAGGAGAGTTGAAGGGAATATACATGTGTCCACACACACACATACACACACACATATATGTATGTATGTATGTATGTATGTATGTATGTATGTGTAAAAGGGTGTATGTTTGTATAAATATATATGTGAGTGTCTGCATATGTGTGAATATGTATACATAGAGAGAAGGTAGAGGATCAGTTGAATAGGAAGGGATGATATCTAAAAAATAAAATTGAGTTGAGAGAGGAATATATTGGGAGAAAGAGAAAGAGAGAGATAGAATAGGATAAATTATCTCATATAAAAGAGGCAAGAGTAAACTTTTACAATGGAGGGGAAGAGAAGGAAGGTGAAAGGGAATGGGTTTACCTTACACTCACTGAATTTAGCTTAAGGAAGGAATAACAAACACACTCAATTGAGTATCTTACCCTACAGAAAAGTAGGGGGGAAGGGAATAAGGGAGGAGATGATAGAAGGGAGGGCAGATTGGGGGAGAGGGCAAACTCTTTTGAAAAGGGACAGGGTCAAAGCAGAAAATAAAATACAGTCAGTCTTTCACTTCTGTTATCTGCTTCTTAAGGTCCTCTGTGGCCTGTAGCCAGCTTGTATTTTCATTTGGGGCTTTTGGTGCAGGAGTTCTGACCTCACAGTCTTCCTCCTGTTCCATGCTTTGATCCTCTTTGCCCCCAAAATAGGAGTCTAAAGTTGCATTTTTTTGTTTATTTTGTTTCCTTTGTGTAGGCATATTGCCACTCAATTACTTGGTTTTTGGACTTTTTGCCACAGTAGGACTCTGCCACCAGACAGGACAGCTTCTGTCTTGACAACTTCCGGAGGTTGGGTGCCCTCTGTAAAGCCTCCACCTGCTCTGGCAAATTGTATAACCACCCCATACCTTTCCCCAAGACCACAATCCAGATCCAAGCAAGTTAAATCAAGAGCGATTAACCCGCAGACTGATTGCTGTATCTCTATACAATTCCCAGACCAGGAGTGAGGAGCCGCCACTGACGCTGCTGGTGTTCTGGGGTCCCTCCAGCCGGATGCTGGCCCAGCCACCCTGGGGCTAAAACCGCAGCTCACTCGGGCCTGGGCTCAGCTCCCAGAGCTCTGCACTGTCCATTCCCATTGTGCTGTGCTGCCTGCTCTCAGAGCACTGCACTGGCCGCTCCCTGCAGGCCTGCTAGGCTGTCCTCAGCAGGAGGTTAGCTTGTCTGTGTCGTTCTTTGGGTGCTAGGGATGCAGAAGTTGTTCAGATTCCCCTTTTACATTGTTTGGAAGTGGTGTGCAGCAGAGCACCTTGGAAGTGCTGTTTCTACTACGCCATCTTGGCTCTTCCCCTGAAGCAAACATTTTTCACAGAAATAAAGTCAGATCTAAACAACTGGGAAAGTAACAATTGCTCATTGGTAGACTGAGCCAAAAAATGTGACAATTTAACAAAATTAATTCACCTATTTAGTGCCATACCAATCAAACTACCAAAATTATTTAATACAGGGGTGGAGCCAAGATGGCGGAGTAGAAACAACTCATCCAAGCCACTCTGCCCCCAGATTCCCTCCAAACTATGTAAAAGGGGACGCTGAACAACTTCTGGAGCCCCAGCACCCACATAACAACACAGAGAAGCTAACCTCCTGTTGAGGACAGCCCAGCAGCCCTGCAGGAAGGACTATGGAAGAGCTCTGGGAGCCAGCAGTGCACAGCCAGGGAGCCAAGCAGAGCTGAACCCAGGTCCCCGTGAGGCGAGGTTTTAGCGCCAGGGTGGCAGGGCCAGCAGCCAGCTGGAGAGACCCCAGAACACCAGCAGCTATGGCGATTCCAAAATTATCAACAGAGACATGCCTAGGACAAAGTGAGAGGTTAGTTCCCTATGACTTTGGGACCAGTAATCGGGGAATGCTTCAGCTTCCTCCCCTGGAGGATAGAAGCCATTGAGGAAACACGCCATTTTGCAGTTTTCAGAGGCAGCTCCAGCTCTTGGCCTGCGAACTGTAGGGAGATCCAGTGATCAGTCTTGGGAGGCGGGGGTAATCACTCTTGCTTTAACCTCCCTGGATCTAGATTGCGATCTGGGGTGGAGGTCGTGGGTGGGTTTCCAGCTTCCAGAAACAAAAGTTGTCCCCCACACATTCAGGACAAATATTCCCATCTGGCAGCAGAGCCATACTATGGCAACAAGACCAAAAGTCAAGTAATTAAGAAGCAACATGCCAGGGCAAAGGAAACAGAAAAAGGCAAACCTAGACTCTTATTTTGGGGGCATAGAGCGGGAAAAGGACTGTGAGGTCAGAAGTCCTGCTCCAAAAGCCCCAGGGGAAAACATTAGTGGGTTGCAGGCCATAGAGGACCTTAAGAAGGACTTTAAAAATCAAATAACAGAAGTGGAGGAAAAATTGGAAAGAGAAATGAGAAGGATGCAGGAAAAGTATGAAATGAGGGTCAACAGCCTGACTGAGGAAAACAACACCTTAAAAAATAGAATAACTCAAATGGCAAAGGAGGCCCAAAAGGGCAATGAGGAGAAGAATGCCTTAAAAAGTCGATTTGCCAGATGGAAAAAGAATCTCAAAAGTTCACTGAGGAGATTCATCCTGTCAGAGTTAGACTGGAGCAAATGGAAGCTAATGACTTTGTGAGAAATCAAGATGCTGTTAAGCAGATCCAAACAAACGAAAGATTAGAAGGCAATGTGAAATATCTCATGGGAAAAACCACTGACCTGGAAAATAGATCCAGGAGAGATAATTTAAAAATTATTGGACTACCTGAAAGCCATGATCAAAGAAAGAACCTAGAAATCACCCTTCAAGAAATTCTCAAGGAAAATTGCCCTGATGTTTTAGATCCAGATGGCAAAATAGAGGTTGAAAGAATCCATCGATCACCCCCTGAAAAAAATCCCAAAAAGAAAACAGGAATATGATAGCCAGGTTCCAGATTCCTCAGATCAGGGTGAAAATACTACAAGCAGCTAGGAAGAAACAATTTCAATATTGTGGAAACACAATCAGAATAGCCCAGGACCTGGCAGCTTCTACATTGAGGGATTGAAGGACATGGAATATGATATTCCAGAGGGCAAAAGAGCTGGGACTGAACCCAAGGGTCACCTACCCAGAAAAACTGAGTATTTTGTTTCAGGGAAAATATAGTCATTCAGTGGAATAGAGGACTTTCAAGCATTCTTGAGGAAAAAACCAGAGTTGAATAGAAAATTTGACATCCAGACACAAGAAGCAAGAGATGCCTGAGAAGGTAATTATGGAAAAGAAATCAAAAGGAACTTATCAAAGTTGAATTATTTACATTCCTATATGGAAAAACAATAAGTTGACTGATGAAATCTTTCTCACTATGAAAATAATGGAAGAAGGGTGTGTGGTCATATGAATACATATGTGAATGTGTGTGTATATGGTTACAGTTATATATGGATAGAGGGCATAGGTTGAATTTGTTGGGAAGGTAGGATACTCAAGGGGTGAAATTATGAGGTGAGAGAGGAAAGTGGCAAGAGGAGATGGGGAGAGACAGGGTAGGGTAAACTATCCCATGTAGAAGAAGCAAAGGGAAGTGGTTGCAAGGGAGGGGGAGAATAGGAAGGCAAAAAGGCAAAACCACATTCTCATTGAATTTGGTTCAGGGAGAGAATGACATACATACTAAATGGGATATCTCAACCTACAGCAGAATAGGGGGAAGGGGAATGAAAGGAGGGATGATGGATGGGAGGGCATCCTTGGGGGGAGGGGAGGTAGGAAGTACCCACTATAGAAGAGGGACAGAATCATGTAGGGAATGGAACAGGTGGGGGTGGGATGAGTGGGAGGGAATTATAAGCAGCCTTGTACAATATATCTACTATGATAATGTTTTGCATAGCTAGACATGTACAACATATACTGAATTACTTATCTCCCCAGAGGGAACGGGTGACAAGGGAGGAAAGAAATGGATCTGAAATTCAAGGTCTTAAGATTAAATGCTTCAAATATATATAAATACTATTACTGATACTCTTTTGCTTGTAATTGGGAGATAAGATGCGCAGGCATTGGGACACAAAGATTCACCTTCCTCTCATGGAAAAGTCGAAGGGGGTATGGGAGAAGGTATGGGGGAGAGCAAATTGGAGGAAGCGATATCTTGTGGGACTGCTATTCTGGGAGGGTGGGTAGGGGAAAAATGGGGGGGGAATGATTGTAACTCAAAAATCTGGTGGAAATGAATGATGTAAAACAGAAGTTAATAAAGCATTTGTTTAAAAAATTTATTTAATAGAGTTAGAAAAATTAGGGGAAAAAGTCATATAGTAGAAGATAAAGTCAAGAATATCAGGAGAATTGATGAAAAAAAAATGCAAAGGAAGGTGGCCTAGCAATACTAGTTCTCATTTCTAACTCCACATCTCCCAAATTACCAGTCTGTCCTTTGGTTGCATAGACATCTTTATAGTGTCCAGGACATTTTTCTTTCCCTGGTAACAATACCCTTTAGCTCCCCTTCCACCTCTATCCTTCCTCTAAGCTCAGGGATTGTTAGCTATAATTCCCTAAGGAAGGGAAAAAAGGGAAGAAAACTAAGGAGGACTTAGCAGCCATCATTTAACTCAGACCAACTCCTTTTGTATCCATGATTTCATCTTCATTAAAATGTTGGCAAGGAAAATACTCTAAATTTATGTCAGATGCCAAAGAAATCAATTAAAACTGAAAACATATCAATTGGCTATTTTATCTAAATTAGGATGTCAATTACCTTTACTCATTTTGACTTTTTTTAAACTAAAGCGACTGCCGTTTATTCTTTACTAGCCAAGGATGAATCTGGTCATACATTGGGCTTCATTTCACAAGGTACTATCCCAACCCCAACAGTGATAATGTTGTAATCTCCTTCAATATTCACAACTTAGCAACCTGAACTTTCTACTCTTTCCCAGACATTCATCAAACCTATCTTCTTTAGCACACCAAAACATTCAATTACCTCCCCCTAACCTAGTATTCTCTTTGCTATACTAGACACCCCCCCAAAAAAAAAGCCTCTGTGGTTCCTATTTTAATGCTTTCCAATTTAGCACTCGACTCCATATCATCAATAACCTCTCACAGATTTGTTTTTTGCCAAACTCCCTACATGGATAAAATGCAATAGATATATTCCTGGTCCTGCTTCAAAGACTGCTGCTTCGAGAAGATGAGTCAAACAGTTCTGTTTCAGATTCATTCCATTAAACTTCATCAAAGATTCTTGTCAACCAAATCAGTCATTGACTTCCCAACACATCATCCACAAAGAAAATCCCATACCATTCTAGGTAGTATAATGGAACGAAATAAGACTTGATATCAGGAAGACCTGAGTTCAAATCCTGCTTCAGACATTTACTAGCTATGTTACCTTAGTCATCTCTCAGTCTCTACTTCAGTTTATTTAACTGTAAAATGAGAATAATTATAGGATGTTATAAGGAAGCAATGAAATAATATTTGTAGAGTTTGCTTACCTTAAAGTGTCATATAACTGCTAGCTATTATTTTCATTACTTTCCCTTTGGTTCCTCTAATCTCAGAGGAAGATAAAGACTTCTAAAATTATTGAAAATAATGGTATTATTTCTCCCACATCTACTACACTTTCACTCCATTAATAGAAAATGGAATTTGTCTGTCTTCTCAAAAACAAAGATCTTTACATTTATTCATGAGTATTTCAGGACTGTGGACCCTTTGGGTTCCCTATTTCAGTGCCAGGCAGCTACATCTCCCGCAGTAAGTTCTAGGGGCACACTTGAGAGGTTGAGGTATCTCTTGTAGCACTAATGGCTAGAGTCTGCAGGGTTGTATCTCTCCCACTGTTAGCTACCAGTGACTAAAATTCAGCTCATTTAATTTCATAATATCAATTAGCTTTTACAGAGGCATATTTATTTTTAAAATATAACAAGAACAAATTCACAAACATTTCCTCCACCCCCCAACACATTGAGGGGACACTCTCAACTATAACACCTCAGTCTTTGAAAGACAGTGGACTCAGTCTCAGCAAAGTTTCTACATAGCATTGGTCACGTTAAATGTGGTACTGGTTTTGGATGAGTCTTACTTTCAACTACTGCTAGGCTGGGTCTCAAAGGTCACTTTTTGCACCTCAATGCATCAATACTGGGGTAGTTTCTTTTTCTTTTCTTTTCTTTTCTTTTTTGCTTTTTGGAGGGCAATTGGGGTTAAGTGACTTGGCCAAGGTCACATGGATAGTTTTGTGTTAAGTGTCTGAGGATAGATTTGAAATCAGGTCCTCCTAACTCCAGGGCTGGTGCTCTACTCACTGTGCCACCTAGACACCCCATCACAGATACCTGGATCTTAAGTGGCTTACTCTCCTGACCTTTCAAATGTCAGATGGTACAAGCCTGAGTTAATCTCCTTTACTTAAGGCAAAAATAATAAATGTTAAATTAGACAAAGAAATCCAAGTTCCACTTTCTCAGGGTCAACATGTAGGACTAAGAGAAAGATGGCCAAAGACTTTTCCTCTTACAACATGGTCTCTAAGTTTCTTTATCTGTAAAATGAAATTATAATTCCTATTTCATAGGCTTATTGTGACCATTATATGAATGTCAGTTATGATTATCTTAGTAAAATGGATGACTGATGATTCACCTCACTGAAATTGCAGCTCCTTACAATGACAACAGGGAAGAAGGCTCAAGGTGATAGTTTATGATGTTACTAGCTTTGGATAATAGATCAACAAAAGAGAGGTTCTTTGCCCCTTAATCTTGTAGTTGGCCTGAAGAGAATTGCTCAAATCTTAGTCTCTCTAAGGTTTAAGGAAAAAAATCTGTCAAATGCTTCAGGTTATTCCTTTGTTTTGTTTTCATTCATAATACATATTTCCCCCAAACTGGAACTTGGGGAAAAGAGTGTAGTCCTGACAGACTCCTATAAAAATGAGTTAATCTCATGTTTTTATTAGGAGTACAAGATTGCAGTGTTAAAATCTTTTCTCAAATGGAAGGGGAAAAAATGCTTACAGTCCTATCCAAAACACTTTAAAAAATTCATAACCTATATCAACTTTGCCTCTATTATTTGCTTCCTTGGAATAGTTCTCAGGACTATTGAGCCTTGGGTTCCATTTTTAGGATATTCAGTAGCAACCATTTGAAAGAAAGCTAGGACAAACCATGCAGGTAACGTTATTACTCAGTGCTTCCAAAGACCCATGACTTCATTGTTGCAGGTACTTATTTAGGCAGGTATCATATTTAATCATTATTATATCATATATTATATAATATATTATTATACATATTATATATAGTAATATATAATATAATCATCTAATATTATCTAATGTTTTATCTAATATAATGATTATATAATAAATAATCATTGTTATTAGATGACAATAAGATTATAGTTAGAACTATATATGTCTAGTTTGGAGAGGGGATGGTACAGGTTACAGAAAGGAAGAAGGGGCTAAAGAATCAGTCAATTCTGGGCTTGTAACTAAGGAGAGATACCCTCCTGCCTTATACATTAGAACAAAATGAAAAGGGAAGTTGGAAAATATATGGGCATGGATTTCCCACTTGTAACACAAATTTCCGAATTGGATAGATTACTAAACTACTGGAACTCTGGGAGCACAGGCTTATATAATGTGTGTACTTCAAAAGCAAAGTATACAGAGAGACAACAGTAAGAAGTGGCTCCAACACTAGGCTTGCAGTCTAGGATGGCTTTAGTTTAAGTCTCACATCTAGTATTTACTAGCTATGATCCTGGGCAAATTACTTATTCTTTCTATGAACCCAGTTTCCCATCTATAAAATGAGGAGTTTAGACTAGATGACTTCTAAAATCACTTACAAATCTATGGTCTAAATTGTCAGTTGTGAAATATTTTAGTCTCAGGACTCCTTTACTCTCTTAAAAATTAAAGAAGATCCCAAAGAGTTTTTGTTTGTACAAGCTATACCTATTGTATTCACCAGATTACAATTAAAACTGGTATATTTAAAAGGTATTACTTTATTCAAATCAATAATGAAACTCATATGTTAACATAAATAACCTTTTTAATGGCTACATTTTCCAATTTCAAATTTTATTGAAAAGGGTGGCATTATTTGACCTATATTTATAGATCTCTTTAATGGCTATCTTCATAGAAGAAAGCTGGATATACAGTGACACTGACATCCTTGCTGTTTTTTGAAAGACACTCCATCTTCTTACTCTGGGAATTTTCACTGCTTAAACCCCACGGCACAAAACCCCTCCTCATCTGTACCTTTTGCCTTGCTTGGCTTCCTTCAAGTCCCAGCTAAAATACCACCTTTTACAAACAGCTGGTGACTTGTGGCAACTAGGTGATGCAGAAGATAGAACAGTGAATCTAAAATGAGGAAGACTTGAGTTCAAAACCTGCTTCAGATTCTTACTAGCTATGAAGCCCAGGGCAAATAATTTAAACTCTGTCTGTTTCAGTTTCCTCAGTTATCAAATGGGAAAAATAGTAGTACCTACTTTACTGTCAGGTTGATGTGAGGATAAAATGGGATATTTATTAATGAGATTTTAATTTTATTAATATTAATAAAATGACATCTAAATTAAGATGTTTAATTTTTCACAAGGTTTGGCATGTAGTAGTCATTTAATAAATGCTTCTCCCTCTTTCCTAATTCTTCCTTAATTGCAGTGACTTCCATCTGTTGATTATTTCAAATGAATCTTTTGAAAAATGTATTTGTACATAATTGTTTGTGAGTGGCCTCTCCCACTAAACTCGAAGCTCCATGAGAGCTAGAATTATTCTTGACATGTCTTTGTATCTTCAGCATTTAGTACATTGACTGGTACACAGTAGACACTTAAATGTTTGTTGACTTACTAGATTCAGATATTTGTTTCTGCATTCAATCCATTTATATATTTTGTTTTGGCTAAATTATGCAAAGACAATCTGGTGTGACAGATACATAGATGGAAAGGGGATTATTTTAATAATCAAACAGTGTCTGATGATGATGATGATGATGATGATGATCATGATGATGATGATGATGATGAAAATATTTTGACCTGTGTAGTCCCTGAAAGGTTTTTAGGGACTCCCAGGTTCCTGTGGACCACACTTTTAGAACTGCTGCTTTAGAAGTACAGTAAACATCTCTTCAAAGAGTAGCTCTACAATTTCCCTAGGAATCAGTCATACTCACTGACCTGTGGTTTGTGAACCCTATTCTGCTTCCTTTTTGAAGTTTGGGATATCATTTGATCTCCAGTCCTTAAATAGTTCTGCTGTTCTCAAGTTTTTTTTCAAATAACACAAAAAAATGAATCAACCATCACATTTGGGCCAGATGACTTGAATTCAACAAGACCATCTAAATATTATCTTATTTTCTCCTTACTTATCTTGGGCATCACCTCCTAGTAGACAATTCTGTTCTGTCATTTCAGGAAATAAATAAAGGTCATTCTCCTTTGTGGAGAAAGCAAAAACAAGAGAAGAAACAAGAAACTCTGGATTTTCTTTTAAATTATCATTGTCACCCCCACCCCCAAGAAGTGGTCCTATCCTTGATGTGACCTTTTTTATACATACACTTGCACATACCCATGCACATATGTGTATGCATGCATAGTCACACACATGTGTATACATGTATTTGTGCACATGTATAGGTATATGTACATACATATACATAAACATGTGTGTATACAAGTGTGTGTACATATATATGTGTGTGTGTGTGTGTGTGTGTGCATATATTCTATAACTTTTTTTTTCTTTTATGTTCTCCTTAACTTTATCCACCAGCCTTATGTCATTAAATACTAACACTTCTTGCACTATTTTTGTGTGCAAAACTGTGAAAGGGTGTCCACTATCAGTATATGGACTGTGAAAGATATAACATTATTTCTACTCTATGTTCCCTTGTGATATGTCTCAGTGTTATGCTCTGTGACCTCTCCTTGCTTCAATCTTTTCCACCTGTATTAAAACTATAAGTGGCTTGGTGAGTTCCCTGTGCATATGCTTTGTTTCTTTTGACAACTTCCATTTACCTTCCTCTATGGAATTGTTTCTCTTGGTTTCTTTAAAATTCCATTCTCAGTCAAGATGGCAGAGTAGAAACAGTACTTCCACAGGGCTCCCATTTCCACCTCCTCCAATTCATGTAAATGGTGACTCTGAACAAACTTTGGAGCTACAGAACCCACAAAATGACACAGAGAAGTTAACCTCCAGCTGAAGACAGCCCAGCAGGCCACCAGGAAGCTGCTAGACAGTGCTCTGGGAACCAAGCACAGCCCCACTCAAACCCAAGATTTTACCTTCAGGGCAACCACAACCAGACAGTGGCTGGAAAGACTTCAGATCACAAGCAGCTGTGGTGGTTTCCAGAATTATCAACCCATAGACGCTAAGTATGAAGTGAGAGGTCAGACTGTGGACTTTTCTTTCTGTGGATGTAGACATCTCTCTCCATCATGAGTCTTTTGGGGTTAATTTATTTTTTTAAAACAAATGCTTTATTATTTTTTTCTTTTTTTAAGCAATTAGGGTTAAGTAACTCTCTCAAGGTTACACGGCTAGTCATTATTTATGTGTGGGTGCTCATTTTCTGAGGCCGGATTTGATCTCGGGTCATCCCAACTCCAAGGCCAGTGCTCTTACCCACTGTGCCACCTAGCTGCCCCTTTTAGGGCAATTGGGGTTAAATAACTTGCCCAAGGACACACGGCTAGGTTTTTGTTTGTGTGGGTTAAGTGTCTAAGGCTGGATCCGAACTCAGGTCCTTCTGACTCCAGGGCTGGCGCTCTACTCACTGCGCCACCTAGCCGCCCCAACAAATGCTTTATTAACTCCTGTTTTACATCATTCATTTCCACCAGATTTTGAGTTACAATTTTTCCCCCGTTTTTCACCTATCCACCCTCCCAGAATAGCAGTCCCACAAGATATCGCTTCCTCCAATCTGCTCTCTCCCATACCTTCTCCCATACCCCCTTCGACTTTTCCATTAGAGGAAGGTGAATCTTTGTGTCCCAATGCCTGCACATCTTATTTCCCCATTATAAGCAAAAGAGTATTAATAATAGTATTTATATATATTTGAAACATTTAATCTTAAGACCTCGAATTTCAGATCCATTTCCTTCCTCCCTTGTCACCCATTCCCTCTGGGAAGATAAGTAATTCAATATGTGTTGTACCTGTATAGCTATGCAAAATACCATAGAAGATATATTGTACAAGGCTGATTATAATTCCCTCCCACCCATCCCACCCCCACCTGTTCCATTCCCTACTTGATCCTGTCCCTCTTCTATAATGGGTACTTCCAACCTCTCCTCCCCCAAGAATGCCCTCCCATCAATCATCCCTCCTCTCATCCCCCATCCCCTATTCTGCTACAGGTTGAGATATCACATTTAGAATGTATGTCATTCTCTCCCTGAACCAAATTCAATGAGAATGTGGTTTTGCCTTTTTGCCTTCCTAATCTTCCCCTCCCCTGCAGGCACTTACCCTTGCTTCTTCTACATTAGATAGTTTACCCTACCCTGTCTCTCCCCATCTCCTCTTGCCACTTTACTCTCTCACCTCATAATTTCATCCCTTAAGTATCATCCCTTCCCAACAAATTCAACCTATGCCCTCTATCCATGTATAACTATAAACATATATACACACATTCACATATGTATTCATATGACCACACACCCTTCTTCCATTATTTTCACAGTGAGAAAGATTTGATCAGTCACACTTATTGTTTTTTCATATAGGAATGTAAATAATTCAAATTTGATAAGTTCCTTTTGATTTCTTTTCCATGATTACCTTCTCAGGCATCTCTTGCTTCTTGTGTCTGGATGTCAAATTTTCTATTCAACTCTGGTTTTTTCCTCAAGAATGTTTGAAAGTCCTCTATTCCACTGAATGACCATATTTTCCCCTGAAACAAAATACTCAGTTTTGCTGGGTAGGTGACCCTTGGGTTCAGTCCCAGCTCTTTTGCCCTCTGGAATATCATATTCCATGCCCTTCAATACCTCAATGTAGAAGCTGCCAGGTCCTGTGCTATTCAGATTGTGTTTCCACAATATTGAAATTGTTTCTTCCTCACTGTTTGTAGTATTTTATCTTTTATCTGGGAATTCTGGAACCTGGCCATAATATTCCTGGGAGTTTTCTTTTTGGGATCTTTTTCAGGAGGTGATAGGTGGATTCTTTCAACCTCTATTTTGCCCTCTGGATCAGGGCAATTTTCCTTGAGAATTTCTGGAAGGGTGATTTCTAGGTTCTTTCTTTGATCATGGCTTTCTGGTAGTCCAATAATTTTTAAATTGTCTCTCCTGGATCTATTTTCCAGGTCAGTGGTTTTTCCCATGAGATATTTCACATTGCCTACTAATCTTTCATTTGTTTGGATCTGCTTAACAGCATCTTGATTTCTCACAAAGTCATTAGCTTCCATTTGCTCCAGTCTAACTCTGAAGGAATGAATCTCCTCAGTGAACTTTTGAGATTCTTTTTCCATCTGGAAAATTTGACTTTTTAAGGCATTCTTCTCCTCATTGCCCTTTTGGCCCTCCTTTGCCATTTGAGTTAGTCTATTTTTTAAGGTGTTGTTTTCCTCAGTCAGGCTGTTGACCCTCATTTCACACTTTTCCTGCATCCTTCTCATTTCTCTTCCCAATTTTTCCTCCACTTCTGTTATTTGATTTTTAAAGTCCTTCTTAAGGTCCTCTATGGCCTGTAACACACTCATGTTTTCCTTTGGGGCTTTTGGATCAGGATTTCTGATCTCACTGTCCTCCTTCTGTTCTATGCTTTGATCTTCTTTGCCCCCAAAGTAAGAGACTAAGGTTGTATTTTTCTGTTTATTTTGTTTCCTTTACCTTGCCATGTTGCCACTTAATTTCTTGACTTTTGGGCTTGTTGCCATAGTAGAATTCTGCCACCAGACAGCGGAGCTTCTGTCCCAAAAATGTGGGGGGACAACTTCCGTTTCTGGCAAGCTGGAAACCCACACCACGAACTCCCCCCCAAGACCAAAATCCAGATCCAGGGTGGTTAAAGCAAGAGCAATTACCGCCCCCCCCCCCCCAAGACTGATCGCTGGATCTCCCTACAGTTCACAGGCCAGGAGCTGGAGCTGCCTCAGAAAACTGCAAAATGGCGTGTCTCCACAGTGGCTTATAGCCCCCATGGGAGGAATACGACGAGTTCCCCAAATACTGGTCCCAGAATCCATAGGGCACTAACCTCTCACTTTGTCCTAGGCATATCTGTGCTGATAGTTCTGGAATCACCACAGATGCTGGTGTTCTGGGGTTCCTCCAGCCGGTTGCTGGCCTGGCTGCCCTGGGGCTAAAACCGCAGCTCACATGGACCTGGGCTCTGCTACCTGCGTGCTGTGTGCTGCCAGGTCCTAGCTTCCTGCAGGGCTGCTGGGCTGTCCTCTGCAGGAGGTTAGCTTCTCTTTGTCGTTCTTTGGGTGCTGGGGCTCCAGAAGTTGTTCAGAGTCAGCTTTTAAACAGTTTGGAGGGAATCTGGGGGGAGAGAGCCTTGGACATGCTGTTTCTACTCCTCCATGTTGGCTCCACCTGGGGTTGACTTATAACCCTGCATTGCTCAGAAGAATCCAGTCTATCAAAGTTGGTCATCACACAAATATTGTGTCTATAATTGTGTATAAATTTCTCCTTGTTCTACTCTTCTCACTCAGCATCAGTTTGTATAAGCCTCTTCAGGTAGATATAAAGTCCATCTGCTACTCGTTTCTTATAGCACAATAGTATTCCATTACATGCATATAACAAAACTTGTTCAGCCATTCCCCAAATTATGGGCACCCTTTTAATTTCCAATCCTTTGCTACCACAAAAAGCAACGCTATAAATATTTTTCTGCATATGGGTCTTCCTCCCACTTCTCTGATTTCTTTGGGATATAACCCTAGAAGTGGTATTGTTGGGTCAAAGGGCATGAAATCATTTATAACCCTTTGGGCATAATTCCACATTGCTCTCCAGAATGGTTGGATAACTTCACAACTCCCCCAGCAATGTATTAGTGTTTCAATTTGCCCACATCCTCTCCAGCATTTGTCACTTTCCTTTTTTGTCTTCTTAGCCAATCTGACTGGAGAGATTTAGTACTTCAGAGTTGTTTTGATTTCCATTTCTCTAATCAATAGTGATTTAGAGCATTCCTTCCTATGCTTATAGATATCTTTAATTTCTTTCTCTGAAAACTGCCCGTTCATATCCTTTGACCATTTCTCAATTGGGGAATGGCTTGTGTTCTTATAAATTGGATTCAATTCTCTTTAAATTTTAAAAATTAGTCCTTTATCAGAGACATAGGTTGTAAAAATTGTTTCCCAATTTCCCATCTCCCTCTTGATTTTGGTTACATTGGCTTTGTTTGTACAGAAGCTTTTCAATTTAATGTAATCAAAATTATCCATTTTGCATTTTATAATGCTCTCTAATTCTTGTTTGGTCCTAAAGTCTTCCCCTCTCCACAGATCTGTCAGGTAAACTATTCCTTGCTTTCCCAAATTGCTTACAATATCATCCTTTACACCTAGATCATGCACCCATTTGGACTTGATTTTGGTATATGGTGTTAGATAATGGTCTATGCCCAGTTTCTGCCATACTGTATTCCAGTTTTCCCAGCAGTTTTTGTCAAATAGTGCATTCTTATCCCAAAAACTGGGGTCTTTGGGTTTATCGAACATTAGATTGCTATATTCCTTAACTGCTGGGTCTCCTACACCTAATCTATTCCATTGATCCACTACTCTACACCTTTGCCAGTAACAAGCAGTTTTGATGACTGCTGCTGTATAATACAGATTGACATCTGGCATAGCTAGTCCACCTTCCCTAGCGTTTCTTTTCATTAATTCCCTTGATATTCTAGACCGTTTGTTTTTCCAAATAAATTTTGTTATTATTTTTTCTAACTCTAGAAAGTAGTTTTTTGGTAAATTGATTGGTATGGCACTAAATATATAGTTTAGTTTGGGTAAAATTGTCATTTTTATTATATTAGTTCGACCCAGGCATGAGCAACTGATATTTTCCCAACTATTTAGACCTGCTTTTATTTGTATGAGAAGTGTTTTATAGTTGTGATCATATAGATACTGGGTTTGTTTTGGCAAGTAGATTCCCAAATATTTTATAATGTCTACAGTGACTTTAAATGGGATTTCTCTTTCTATCTCTTGCTGTTGAGTTTCATTAGAGATGTACAGGAATGCTGAGGATTTATGTGGGTTTATTTTATATCCTACAACTTTGCCAAATTTATTTGTTGTCTCTAGTAGTTTTTTTACTTGATTCTCTAGGATTCTCTAAGTATATCATCATATCATCTTCGAAAAGTGATAGCTTGGTCACTTCTTTACCTAATTTGATTCCTTTGATTGCTTTTTCTTCTCTAATTGCTACTGCTAATGTTTCTAGTACCAGATTGAATAAGAGGGGTGATAGTGGACACCCCTGTTTCACTCCTGATCTTATTGGAAAGGCTTCTAGTTTATCGCCATTGCATATAATACTGTGTATTATTTTTGTGACAAGTTGTTGGAGTCTTTTGGCTAATGTTTTACTTAAAATTTTTGCATCTAAATTCATGAGGGAAATTGGTCTATGATTTTCTTTCTCTGTTTTATCCTGATTTAGAAATCAGTACCATATTTGTCATAGAAAGAATTTGGTAGGACTCCTTCTTCCCTAGTTTTCCCAAATAGTTTGTAGAGTATTGGAATTAATTGTTCTTTAAATGTTTGTGTGCCGAGGTTTTAGCCCCAGGGCAGCATGGCCAGCAGATGGCTGGAGGAACCCCAGAACGCCAGGAGCTGTGGCAACTCCAGAATTATCAACATAGACATGCCTAGGACAAAGTAAGAGGTTAGTGTGCTATGGACTTTGGGTCCTGTATTTAGGGAATGCTTAGGCTCCCTCCCCTGGGGGCTAGAAGCCGCTGAGGAGATAAGCCATTTGGTAGTTTTCAAAGGCAGCTAAAGCTCCCAGCCTGCAAATCATAGGGAGATCCAGCAATCAGTCTTGGGGGGTAATCGCTCTTGCTTTAACCTCCCTGGATCTGGATTGTGATCTAGGGTGGAAGTCACGGGTGGGTTTACAGCTTGTCGGAAACAGAAGTTGACCCCCACACGTTTGGGAAGAAAATTCCTCTAGCTGGCCTTAAAGCCATAGTGTGGCAACAAGCCCAAAAGTCAAGTAATTAAGTGGCAACATGCCAAGGCAAAGGAAACAGAAAAATGCAACCCTAGACTCCTATTTTGGGGGCATAGAGTGGGAAAAGGACTGTGAGGTCAGAAGTCCTGATCCAAAAGCCCCAGGGGAAAACATGAGTGTGTTACAGGCCATAGAGGACCTTAAGAAGGACTTTAAAAATCAAATAAGAGAAGTGGAGGAAAAATTGGAAAGAGAAATGAGAAGGATGCAGGAAAAGTATGAAATGAGGGTCAACAGCCTGACTGAGGAAAACAACACCTTAAAAAATAGACTAACTCAAATGGCAAAGGAGGCCCAAAAGGGCAATGAGGAGAAGGATGCCTTAAAAAGTCGAATTTGCCAGATGGAAAAAGAATCTCAAAAGTTCACTGAGGAGATTCATTCCTTCAGAGTTAGACTGGAGCAAATGGAAGCTAATGACTTTATGAGAAATCAAGATGCTGTTAAGCAGATCCAAACAAATGAAAGATTAGAAGGCAATGTGAAATATCTCATGGGAAAAACCACTGACCTGGAAAATAGATCCAGGAGAGACAATTTAAAAATTATTGGACTACCTGAAAGCCATGATCAAAGAAAGAACCTAGAAATCACCCTTCAAGAAATTCTCAAGGAAAACTGCCCTGATGTTTTAGATCCAGAGGGCAAAACTGAGGTTGAAAGAATCCACCTATCACCTCCTGAAAAAGATCCCAAAAAGAAAACTCCCAGGAATCTTATAGCCAGGTTCCACAATCCCCAGATCAAGGAGAAAATACTACAAGCAGCCAGGAAGAAACAATTTCAATATTGTGGAAACACAATCAGAATAGCCCAGGACCTGGCAGCTCCTCCACTGAGGGATGGAAGGGCATGGAATATGATATTCCAGAGGGCAAAAGAGCTGGGACTGAACCCAAGGGTCACCTACCCAGCAAAACTCAGTATTTTGTTTCAGGGGAAAATATGGTCATTCAGTGGAATAGAGGACTTTCAAGCATTCTTGAGGAAAAAAACAGAATTGAATAGAGAATTTGACATCCAGTCACAAGAAGGAAGAGATGCCTGAGAAGGTAATCAGGGAAAGGAAATCCAAAGGAACTTATCAAAGTTGAACTATTTACATTCCTATATGGAAAAACAATAACGGTGAGTGATGATACCTTTCTCACAATGAAAATAATGGAAGAAGGGGTGTGGTCATATGAATACATATGTGAATGTGTGTGTATATGGTTACAGTTATATATGGATAGAGGGCATAGGTTGAATTTTTTGGGAAGGGATGATACTTAAGGGATGAAATTATGAGGTGAGAGAGGAAAGTTGCAAGAGGAGATGGGGACAGACAGGGTAGGGTAAACTATCCCATGTAGAAGAAGCAAGGGGAAGTGGTTGCAAAGAAGGGGGAGAATAAGGAAGGCTAAAAAGGCAAAACCACATTCACATTCAATTTGGTTCAGGGAGAAAATGACATACATACTAAATGGGATATCTCATCCTGCAGCAGGATAGGGGGAAGGGGGATGAGAGGAGGGATGATGGATGGGAGGGCATCCTTGGGGGGAGGGGAGGTTGTAAGTACCCACTATAGAAGAGGGACAGGAACATGTAGGGAATGGATCAGGTGGGGGGTGGGATGAGTGGGAGGGAATTATAAGCAGCCTTGTACAATATATCTACTATGATAATGTTTTACATAGCTAGACATGTACAACGAATACTGAATTACTTATCCTCCAAGAGGGAATGGGTGACAAGGGAGGAAGGAAATGGATCTGAAATTCGAGGTCATAACATTAAATGTTTCAAATATATATAAATACTATTATCAATACTCTTTTGCTTGTAATAAGGAGATAAGATGTGTAGGCATTGGGACAGAAAAACTCACCTTCCTCTAATGGAAAAATCAATGGGGGTATGGGAGAAGGTATGGGAGAGAGCAGATTGGAGGAAGTGATATATTGTGGGACTACTATTCTGGGAGGCTGGGTAGGGGAATAATGGGGGGGCAATGATTGTAAATCAAAATCTGGCGTAAATGAATGATGTAAAACAGAAGTTAAGAAAGCATTTGTTTAAAAAAAAAGTTCAATGAACAAAGTACAGTTATACAATACTACAGAATCTTGCCATCTACACAAATTAATATATTGATAATGCATCATATGCATATTGAATTTAAATTCTCATCATGAGAATACCAAATACTAAGCTATGCATATTGCCTGACTTTTAAACGTTTACATTTGTAACAATTAAACAAAAAAGAATTTTGTTAAAAAAAATGTTTGATAGAATTCACTAGTAAACCCATCTGGCCCTGGAAATGTTTTCCTAGGGAGTTCATTGATGGCTTGTTTGATTTATTTTTCTGAGATGGGGTTATTTAGGTAATTCACTTCCTCTTCAGTTAATCTGGGCAACTTGTGATTTTGTAAATATTCATCCATTTCACTAAGATTGCCATATTTATGTGCATAAAATTGCAAGTAGATACCCCCTTTCCATTTTTGATACTCATAATTAGTTTTTCTTCTTTCTTTTCTTTTTTATCATATTGACTAAGGGTCTATCAATTTTATTGTTTTTTTTTTTCATAAAACCAGTTCTTAGTTTTATTTATTAATTCAATAGTTTTCTTAATTTCAATTTTATTAATCTCTCCTTTGTTTTTCAATATTTCTAATTTAGTACTAAACTGGGGGTTTTCAATTTGTTCTTTTTCTAGCTTTTTAAATTGCATGTCCAATTCATTGACCTCCCTTCTCTCTACTTTAATCAAGTATGCATTCAGGGATATGAAACTTCCCCTGAGAACTGCCTTTAGTGCATCCCACAAATTTTGGTGTGTTGTCTCATTATTGTCATTCTCTTGAATGAAATTATTGATTGTTTCTATAGTTTATTGCTTGACCCACCCATTCTTTAGGATTAAATTGTTTAATTTCCAAATAGTTTTTAATCTATCTTTCCAAGGCCCTTTATTGCATATAATTTTTATTTCATCATGATCTGAGAATGATGAATTTAATATTTCTGCTTTTCAGCACTACAGTGTGAGGTTTTTATGCCCTAGTATATGGTCTATTTTTGAGTATTACCATGCATTGTAAGTATATTCTTTTTTATCCCCATTCAGTTTTCTCCAGAGATCCATCATATCTAGTCTCTCTAAAATTCTATTCATCTCCTTAACTTCTTTCCTGTTTACTTTGAGGTTAGATTTATCAAGTTCAGAAAGGGGGGATTAAGGTCCCCCACTAGTATAGTTTTGCTAGCTATTTCTTCCTCTAATTCCTTTAACTTCTCCTCTAGGCATTTGGATGCTATATCACTTGGTGCATATATATTAAGTAATGATATTGCTTCATTCTCGATAGTGCCTTTTAGCAGGATATGGTTTCCTTCCTTATCTCTTTTAATTAGATCTATTTTTGCTTTTGCTTTATCTGAGATAAGTATTGCTACCCCTGCTTTATTTACTTTAGCTGAGGCATAATACATTCTACTCCAACCTTTTACCTTTACCCTGTGTGTATCCCTTTATTTCAAATATGTCTCTTGTAGACAGCATATTGTAGGAATATGGTTTTTAATCCATTCTGCAATAAGCCTCTGTTTTATAGCAGAGTTCATCCCATTCACATTCACAGTAATGATGACTGTCTCTTCCCCGCCCTCCTATTCCCTCCCTTGTTTATGTTTTTGTTCCTTATCCCTTCCTCTCCATGAAGTTTTCCCTTTTGACAGCCTCCTCCCTCACTGTTCCAGTTTAAATCCAGCCTCAAGCAGGTGGAGCCAAGACGGCAGAAAGGAAGCAGTAACTTTGCTTAGCTCCTCAGTCACTAAACCTTAAAAAGTGAATCTGAATGGATTCTGGAGTGACAAAATCCACTTGAGAAGGATCATGGCAGAATCCAGCCCAGGAAGTTGCCCAGCGGCAATTTTCTCTCCTGGATCCATTTTCCAGGTCAGTGGTTTTTCCCATGAGATATTTCACATTACCTTCTATTCTTTCATTTGTTTGGATCTGCTTAACAGCATCTTGATTTCTCACAAAGTCATTAGCTTCCATTTGCTCTAGTCTAACTCTGAAGGAATGAATCTCCTCAGTGAGCTTTTGGGATGCTTTTTCCATCTGGCAAAGTTGGCTTTTTAAGGCATTCTTCTCCTCATTGCCTTTTTGGGCCTCCTTTGCCATTTGAGTTAGTCTATTTTTTATGGTGTTATTTTCTTCAGTCAGGTTGTTGACTCTCATTTCATACTTTTCCTGCATCCTTCTCATTTCTCTTCCCAATTTTCCTTCCACTTCTCTTATTTGATTTTTAAAATCCTTCTTAAGTTCCTCTATGGCCTGTAAACCACTCATATTTTCATTTCCGGCTTTTGGTGCAGGAGTCTTGACCTCCCAGTCCTCCTCCTGTTCCATGCTTCGATCCTCTTTGCCCCCAAAATAAGAGTCTAATGCTGAATTTTTCTTTTTATTTTGTTTTCTTTGCCTAGGCATGTTGCCAATTAATTACTTTACTTTTTGGTCTTGTTGCCACATTGGGACTCTGCCACCAGACAGGGGAGCTTCCAGCCCAAACTTTGCGGTTTTCACAACTTCCAGAGTTTGGTGGCCTCTGTAAAGCCTGTACGCACTCTGGCAAGTTGGATACCCACCCCAGACCTTCCCCCAAGACCACAATCCAGATGCAAGCAGGTTAAAGCAAGAGTGATTAACCCCCAAGACTGATACCTGGATCTCCCTACAGCTTGCAGGCCAGGAGCTGAAGGTGCCACTGAAGCTGTAAAATGGCGAGTGTGCCACGTCTCCTAAGTGGCTTCCAGCACCCAGGGGAAGAATCCGACCCTTCCCCAAATACTGTTCCCAAAGTCCATAGGGCACTAACCTCTCACTTTGTCCTAGGCATGTCTGTGTTGATAATTCTGGAATCATGACAGCTGCTGGTTTTCTGGGGTCCCTCCCGCTACCTGCTGGGGTGCCTGCCCTGGGGCTAAAACCGCAGCTCACATGGACCTGGGATCAGCTCCCCATGCTCTGCACTCTCAGCTCCCAGTGTGCAACCCTGGCCTCTCCCTGCAAGGCTGCAGTGTTGTCCTCAGTGGGAGCTTAGCTTCTCTGTATTGTTCTGTGGGTGATGGGGCTCCAGAAGTTCTTAAGAGTCCCCTTTTACATGGTTTGGAAGTGATGTGGGGTGGGAGCTCCTTGGAAGTGCTGTTTCTACTCCGCCATCTTGGCTCTGCCCCCCTTGAATAGTATTCTTGATATTCTAAACATTTTATTTCTCAGGTAGAATTTTATTACTTTATCAAGTTCAAAAAATTAACTCATTTATATTTTGATTAGTATAGCATTTAGTTTGTAACTTTCTTTAAGTGGTTTTATCACTTACATTACATTTTTACAGATTAGCCATGATAAATAAATTTCCCTTCATTTCATTCCCTTCAGAACAAATTATTAATTTGTTCCTTTATTTCAGTTAAGCCTTCTTTTTTGATGTGTTCATATGGTTCTATGTGTCTTAGATCATTAAATAACTTTTAGTCAGTAGATATTTTAATGGATTTTTTATCAAATCATAAGTTTAGATCTGTAAGGGAATTTTGAAGTTATCTTATCTAACCCCTTCATTGTATAGATGAAATAACTGAAGCCCAGAGTAGTAGTTAAGTGACATACACAAGGACATATATTTAGTATAGGACATAAGACTTGAACTCTGGTATTTCTCCAAGTCAAGAGTTCTACCTAGTATGCCATTATACATTTCATTTTTGAAAATTAATTTATGTAAATGCTGTTTATTTTATGGATTTATTTTCTATCCTGTTCCTTTACCAAAATGATTAACTGTATTAAGCATTCCATTTATTTTCTAGGGTGTTCTAAGTAAACCATCACATTATCTAAAATTAGAGATTATTTTGTCTCCTTTTGCCACTAGGAATATCTTTATCTCTTATATTGCTAAAGCTCTTATTTCTGGAACTTGGCTAAATAATATGAAGGCAACTTATTTTACTTTGCCAATTAGTATGGCTTCCACTCTTATAACATAGTAGCAAAGACTTCTGAACCTATTAAAAAAGGACCATTCTATGCCTTTGATTTTGAGTGCTTTAGGCACCCTCAAAAAGCACCCCACAAAATAGCTGCATTTTGTAAAAAAAAAAATTCCCATATCTTTGGATATAATCATGTGAGTCTTGTTGCTTATGTAAAAATAAGTATTATTCCTGTATTCTTGATTTGGATCCAGCTTGGTGAAGGTACATATTTTTCCTAAGTCTTTTTGCTAATATTTTATTTATGTTTTTTTCTCTCTCTCTCATTAGAAACATACTGGGTTCAGACTCATAAAAGGGGTTTTCGAGAATGCCTTCTTTCCATAATATTGATAATATTTCAATGTAACTGCTAATTGCTATTTAAATATTTATTAGAATTTTCATGAGAAATTTGTCTGTAGTAAACATCTTTTTCTTTAGTAATTCATTTATGTTTTGCTCTATTTTTCACGCTGAAATTAGCTTGTTTTTACCTTTATATATATATATTTATTATTTTAGATATTTTACTTTCAGCTTTGCAACCATGATATAGCAATTTATGATAATTATTTGTCTGTTTTGTGAAATAAAATTACTTTTTATTTTGTTAATTTATTATCCACAGTTTTAAAAATTATCTAATACTTTATCGATTTCATTAGTATTTTTTAAAACAGTTCTTAATTTCAGTGATGGTTTCTACGGATTTTTCTTTTTTTTTTTTTTTCAAATTTACAAATCTCTTCTCTACATATTTCCTAATCAATGCTTGCTTTTTTATGCTTTAAATGCTTAATTAATTACCCCCCCCCTTTTTAAACTATGCTATTACTATATTACACGGAAAAGCATTTTCCTCCGAGTATTAGAGGGACTTCATGTCCCAGTTTGTATATTGTCTCATTATTATTATTCCTTTATACTGAGTGATTATTTCTCATTTTTTCCATAACCTACAAATTGTATATGACATAATTATTTATTCACTATTTGGAGTTCTTGCATTGTGTTATAATTATTACAAGTATTTAAATATTTTCAAAATAATCTGCAAAGGATTCATTTAATAGCCATGATTTTTAGCATTTATTTATGATTTTCTTGCTGTCTAAAGAGCATGGTACTGAAAAATTTAATTTTTTTCATTAAAAGATGCCATATCTTTCAAATCTATTTTTTTCAATATTCTAGTTAGCTTTATGGTTTCATTTTATTTAATTGCTATTATACTTCCGTAGTTCTTAAAGAGAAATATTAAAAACTCTTCCATTTTTCTTTTAGTAACTATACCTTTTTTTGCAATTAAATTATCTATTTACAAATGTGTATATTTAATATTATTTTATTGTCTCTGGTGATTTTAAGTAAATTGTAGCTTCTTAATTTATGTAAACATTGGGAGTTTTTTTATTGTCTGAAATTATATTTGTTAAATTTTTTTTCTCCCTAATTGTCTGATGTATCATAAATATTATGGCTACTTTTTTTTTAATTTGCCATTTTTCTTCTTTTTTAGGTATTTTGTATGTGTATCGAATTTGGCAGTTTTGTTGTTTTATCTCTTGTGCTCCTGTATTTTATTGAGGAGTTTAATATATTTACATTTGAGATAATAATTGACAGGTTTGTGTTCCTCCATTTAATTCTTTTGTATTGATGTCCCTTTTCTTTTATGTCAGCACTCAATAGGCTCTCATATTATGTTTTTATTATTTTGTTATTTTACTATTTGTTAATATTAATATTTAATCTTTTGATTATATCCCCTTAATTTTGCTTTTAATGGATAAAATTTACAAAAGTTCCTGTAAGAATTATAGCAATTTTCATATATGTAGTTCATACAAATATACATAAATCTCAGGAAGAAATTAAAGTTTTGTACATGTGATATCTTTTGTTTTCTGGTGTGGATTTAGAAAACAGTTGCTGCTTAGTATTGGGAAAACTAGAAAGATAACCTTACCTTTTCTGCCACCTACAGCTCTATAAACCTCAAAGTAATTTAATAGGTGCTAGCATACCTCACCATTATATTAATGTATACTCAGCACCTTGGTTAAGCACGAAATTGACCAAAATAGTTCCTATATACCCATACCAGAATAATATGTTCATGTGACTGTGGAAATTCCATTCTGTGAGGCAGAAAATGGAACTCTGGAAGAAATGTAAAAAAAAATAGGCTTTGGGTACTCATGTAAAGTCTAGGCAGTTTCACAATAATAACTACTAATAAAAACAAAGGATCTACAACAATTTGTTAAGTTTCTAGATAACTAAAATCAATATATCAGTGGTTTGGGTCCCATCTGTATGTTGAATGATTATGCTTAGACACCCAAAAGTTTTAGGTAGATTACTATAGCTAAATGACACCTTGAAGTAGCTAAAATAGTGGTCCATCTCAATTTCCATTCTAATATATTCAGACTCATAAAAGTCATTTGTAGTAGTAAGACTCTACTTGAGATATGATCCCAACACTTGGAAGAGACCCACTTTACCCTCATAATCCAGTCAAACCAAACCAAACAGAAAAAAAACAAAACAAAACAAAACAAAAATACTTAAAATACCCATGAATTAAAGCATATGTACATGAAGTAGGCATTACTTTTCAAGTGTTTTTAAGTTTTCTATTATATGTTTTACTAACGTTATAATCAGCAAATTGAGGTCTTTTTCTAGAAAGTGAAATATTTCATTTCACGTCCCAATGAGCCATTTCAGATAAGATTGTGGCTAGATAATTTCAAGTTACCCTTCTGACCAAACTTCATAGAGATGGTCTGATAACACATGATATAGGACATACACATATGTATATTTTATGCATATAAACATGTACAAAAGTATGTTTACCTGTTGCATCCATGCTGAAGGGATTTCCACTCCTACCACCAAATACAAAGTAGAGGGTGGGCAATGTTTTACCAGAAGCTCCATATTTTGTTTAAGGTATATCTTTCTCCCAGGGAGTCTCAATTGCAGTGCTATGATTGTTCCACAATAAGCCATGCCCTAAACATATAGGATTATTAAAAATGTCAATCAGAAATTCAGGTAAACCCATATATACTATGATATCAGGCAATCCTGTGAGCTTTTTTGCTTAGCAAAGAATTTTGTGATAACTAGCAGTATTCCAGTCCTACCCAATTCTTAAAGACTTGAGTAGAAGAGAAGATATAATAAAAATTACTGCCATTACAAGAATATAATGACTTTATCCTAGTAGTTATAGAAACTAAGGAAACTCAGTTGCCCTTTCATCAGAGACTATATCACTAATACACTTGCATCCCAAACAGATGGCCAAATAACTCTATATAAAGTAATGGTTGCTCAACAAAGTCTTATTGAGTGATTCAGGGAAGGCATGAGGGAGTGCATGAATTTCCATTGCACTTCCCATAAGATTATTGTCCTCCAGCTCCCATTTTGTGTCGATCTTTTCTGGCTTCTCTACATTTTGGTAAAGGTTCACTCTCTAGTCTCTCACCCTTAATTTGATGGTCAATCATAGAGAAACAATGAAATGTCAGGTTAAAGCAATACTTTTGTTGCTGCATTTTATACTCAGTCCAAATTCCACAAATATACTTAAAGTGCTTATAATGTCTTAGCACTATTCTTAGCAATGAGACCTATTCTAAAGTGAAATGGGCTGCCTCAGGAGATAGTGGGTTTCAACTAAATGTAGGCCTTCAAAAAAGAGATTAAATAACCACTTGGGTGTCTTACACTTTATGATAATATACTAAGAAATAGAATTGTTATGAACTAACAGAAATTTCTAAATGGAAATGGAATACAACAAGATATAGTACAAGAAAGGTTAAGAAATATATTGGAAATACTGAAATAAACTTTTTTTAATAACAGTATTTATATATATTTGAAACATTTAATTTTAAAACTTTGAATTCCAGATCTGTTCCCTTCCTCCCTTGTCATCCACTCCCACTGGGAAGGTAAGCAATTCAGTATATGTTGTATATGTATAGCTATGCAAAACATTACCATAGTAGAAATATTGTAAAATACTGACTATATTTCCCTCCCACCCATTCCACCCCCCACCTGGTCCATTCCCTACTTTGATCTTGTCCCTATTCAAAAGTGGGTGCCTCCAACCTGCTTTCCCCTCCATCATCCCCCCTCTCATACCTCTGCCCCCTACTCTCTTTTGGGTGACATATCCCACTTAGTATGTATGTCATTCTCTCCCTGATCCAAATTCAAAGAGAATATGCTGCAACTGTTTCCCCTTGCCTCTTCTACATGAGATAGTTTACCCCCCCCCCCACTTCTCTCCTCATCGCCTCTTGCCATATTCCTCTCTCACCTTTTCATTTCACCCTTTCAGTATCATCCCTTCCCATAAAATTGAACCTATGCCCTCTATCAATTTATACCTGTAAACACACACACACACACACACACACACACAAACACACACACATATATAAATATATATATATGTATATATATATATATATATGTATATGCACATTCAGATATGCCAACGTACCCTTCTTCAATTATTTTCATACTGAGAAAGGTTTTATCAGTCACAGTTATTGTTTTTCCATGTAGGAATGTAAATAGATCAATTTTGATAAGGTCCTTTTTATTTCTTTTCCCTGTTTAACTTCTCAAGTATCTCTTCCTTCTTTTATGTGAATGTCAAATTTTCTATTCAACTCTGTGTTTTTCCTCAAGAATACTTGAAAGTCCTCTATTCCACTGAATGACCATATATTCCCTTGAAACAAGACACTCAGTTTTTCTGGGTAGGTGATTCTTGGGTTTAAACCCAAGTCCTTGGCCCTCTGGAATATGATATTCCATGACCTTCAGTCCCTCAGTGTAGAAGCTGCCAGGTCCTATGCTATTCTGATTGTATTTCCACAATCTTGAAATTGTTTCTTCCTGGCTGCTTGTAGTATTTTCTCCTTGATCCGGGGATTCTGGAACCTGGCTATAATATTCCTGGGAGTTGCCTTTTTAGGACCTTTTTCAGGAGGTGATTAGTGGATTCTTTCAACTATTTTGCCCCTTGGGAATAAAACATCAGGACAATATTCCTTGAGAATTTCTTGAAGGATGATTTCTAGGTTCTTTCTTTGATCATGGCTTTCAGGTAGTCCAATGATTTTTAAATTATCTCTCCTGGATCTCTTTTCCAGGTCAGTGGTATTTCCCATGATATATTTCACTTTGCGTTCTATTTTTTCATTTGTTTGGATCTGTTTAACAGCATCTTCATTTCTCATAAAGTCATTAGTTTCCATTTGCTCCAGTCTAACTCTGAAGAAATGAATCTCCTCAGTGAACTTTTGAGATTCTCTTTCCATCTGGCAAATTTGGCTTTTTATTTATTTATTTTTTTAATAATAGTATTTATATATATTTGAAACATTTAATGTTAAGACCTCAAATTTCAGATCCATTTAATTCCTCCCTTGTCACCCATTCCCTCTGGGGAGATAAGTAATTCAGTATATGTTGTACATGTCTAGCTATGCAAAACATTATCATAGTAGATACATTGTACAAGGCTGCTTATAATTCCCTCCCACTTATCCCACCCCCCCACCTGGTCCATTCCTTACATGATCCTGTCCCTCTTCTATAGTGGGTGCTTCAAACCTCCCATCCCCCCAAGGATGCCCTCCCATCCATCATCCCTCCTCTCATCCCCCTTTCCCCTATTCTGCTGCAGGTTGAGATATCCCATTTAGTATGTATGTCATTCTCTCCCTGAACCTAATTCAATGAGAATGTGGTTTTGCCTTTTTTGCCTTCCTATTCTCCACCTCCCTTGCAACCACTTCCCCTTGCTTCTTCTACATGAAATAGTTTACCTACCTTGTCTCTCCCCATCTCCTCTTACCACTTTCCTCTCTCATCTCTTAATTTCATCCCTTGAGTATTCTCCCTTCCCAACAATTTCAACCTATGCCCTCTATCCGTATATAATTGTAACCATATACACACATTCATATATGTATTCATATGACCACACAACCTTCTTCCATTGTTTTCACAGTGAGAAAGATATCATCAGTCATAATTATTGCTTTTCCATATAGGAATGTAAATAGTTCAACTTTGATAAGTTCCTTTTGATTTCTTTTCCCTGATTACCTTCTCAGGCATCTCTTCCTTCTTGTGTCTGGATGTCAAATTTTCTATTCAATTCTGGTTTTTTCCTCAAGAATGCTTGAAAGTCCTCTATTCCACTAAATGACCATATTTTCCCCTGAAACAAAATACTCAGTTTTGCTGGGAAGGTGACCCTTGGGTTCATTCCCAGTTCTTTTTCCCTCTGGAATATCATATTCCATATCCTTCGATCCCTCAGTGTAGAAGCTGCCAGGTCCTGGGCTATTCTGTTTATGTTTCCACAATAATGGAGTTGTTTCTTCCTGGCTGCTTGTAGTATTTTCACCTTGATCTGGGGATTTTGGAACCTGGCTATAATATTCCTGGGAGTTTTCTTTTTGGGATCTTTTTCAGGAGGTGATCGGTGGATTCTTTCAACCTCTATTTTGCCCTCGGGATCTAAAATATCAGGGCAGTTTTCCTTGAGATTTTCTTGAAGGGTGATTTCTTGGTTCTTTCTTTGATCATGGCTTTCAGGTAGTCCAATAATTTTTAAATTGTCTCTCCTGGATCTATTTTCCAGGTCAGTGGTTTTTCCCATGAGATATTTCACATTGTCTTCTAATCTTTCATTTGTTTGGATCTGCTTAACAGCATGTTGATTTCTCATAAAGTCATTAGCTTCTATTTGCTCCAATCTAACTCTGAAGGAATGAATCTCCTCAGTGAGCTTTTGAGATTCTTTTTCCATCTGGCAAATTCGACTTTTTAAGGCATTCTTCTCCTCATTGCCCTTTTGGGCCTCCTTTGCCATTTGAGTCAGTCTATTTTTTAAGGTGTTGTTTTCCTCAGTCAGGCTGTTGACCCTCATTTCATACTTTTCCTGCATCCTTCTTATTTCTCTTTCCAATTTTTCCTCCACTTCTCTTATTTGATTTTTAAAGTCCTTCTTAAGGTCCTCTATGGCCTACAACCTGCTCATGTTTTCCCCTGGGGCTTTTGGAGCAGGACTTCTGACCTCACAGTCCTTTTCCCGCTCTATGCCCCCAAAATAGGAGTCTAGGGTTGCATTTTTCTGTTTCCTTTGCCTTGGCATGTTGCCACTTAATTACTTGACTTTTGGGCTTGTTGCCACACTAAGGCTTTAAGGCCAGATAGAAGAATTTTCGTCCCGAACGTGTGGGGGGCAACTTCCGTTTCTGGCAAGCTGTAAATCCACCCACAACTTCCACCCTAGATCACAATCCAGATTCAGAGAGGTTAAAGCAAGAGCGATTACCCCCCAAGACTGATCACTGGATCTCCCTACAATTCGCAGGCCAAGAGCTGGAGCTGCCTCTGAAAACTACAAAATGGGGTGTCTCCTCAGCGGCTTCTAGCCCCCAGGGGAGGGAGCCGATGCATTCCCCAAATACCGGTCCCACAGTCCACAGGACACTAACCTCTTACTTTGTCCTAGGCATGTCTTTGTTGATAATTCTGGAGTCACCACAACTGCTGGTGTTCTGGGGTTCGTCCAGCCGGCTGTTGGCCCTGCTGCCCTGGGGCTAAAACCTCGGCTCACGGGGACCTCGGCTCAGCCTCTGCTCGGCTTCCCGAGCTCTGCACACTGCTTGCTGCCGGCTCCCAGACTGCTGCACTGGTCCTTCATGCACGGCTGCTGGGCTGTCCTCAGTGGGAGATTAGCTTCTCTATGTTGTTCTGTGGGTGCTGGGGCTCCAGAAGTTGTTCAGAGTCCCCTTTTCATAGTTTGGGGGGAATCTGAGGACAGAGTGGCTTGGCTGAGCTCTTTCTACTCCGCCATCTTGACTGTGCCCCCTGCAAATTTGGCTTTTTAAGGCATTCTTCTCCTCATTGCCGTTTTGGGCCTCCTTTTTCATTTGAGTTAGTCTATTTTTATGGTGTTATTTTCCTCAATCAAGTTGTTGACCCTCATTTCATACTTTTCCTGCATCCTTCTCATTTCTCTTCCCAATTTTTCCTCCAGTTCTCTTATCTGCTTCTTAAGGTCCTCTATGGCCTGGAACCAACTCCTATTTTCATTTTGGGCTTTTCGTGCAGCATTTCTGACCTTACAGTCCTCCTCCTGTTTCATGCCTTTATCTTTGCTCCCAAAATTGGAGTCTAATGTTGAATTTTTCTCTTTATTTTGTTTCCTATGCCTAGACATGTTGCCACTTAATTACTTGACTTTTGGGCTTAGGACTCTGCCACCAGACAGGGGAGGTTCTGTCCCAAACGTTATGGTCTTCTCACCTGCCAGAGATATTAGTTGGGTGCCCTCCCTGGAGCACCCACACACTCTCACAAGCTAGCCACACACCCCAAGACCTCCACCCTAGTCCGCAATCCAGATCAAGTGAGGTTAAAGCAAGAGTGAGACTGATCCCCGGATTCCTCTATAGTCTGCAGGCCAGGAGCTGAAGCTGCAACTGAAGCTGCAAAATGGCAGCTGTGTCCCGTGGCTATTCAGTGGCTTTTCACTCCCAGCAGAAGAAACTGACACTTCCACAAATACTGCTCCCAAATTCCATAGGGCACTAACCTCTCACTTCGTCCTAGGCATCTATATTTTGGTTATTCTGGAAGAGCCACAGCTGCTGGTGTTCTGGGGTCCCTCTCACAGGCTGTTGGTTTGGTCATTCTGGGGCTAAAACCTCTGACTCATGCAGTCCTGGGCTTGTCTCCCAGAGCAATGTGCTGGCCACTCCCAGAGCACTGTGCTGACTGCTCCCTGCCTGGCTATTGGGATGTCCTCAGGGGGAGGTTTAGCTTCTCTGTGTTGTTCTGCTGGTTCTGGAGCTACAGAGGTTGTTCAGAGTTCCCCTTTTACATAATTTTGAAGTGGTGTGGGCTGGAGCACCATGGAAGTACTGTTTCTACTCCACCTGAAATAATCTTACTAACTCATCTGATTTAAAATCAACTGAAAGCTTATTTCAAAACAAGACTTAGAAAATAAACTGTCAAAAGTGCATTTAATAACCAATGTTACAAAACATGTTTTCATAAGAATTAAAATGTGTTAAAATTATGTTAATTTAATGAAAATCAGTTAAAACAAGTGATTGTGACAAAATTAGAACATATTAAATAGTGATTATTTTAAAGTTGTATAAAGTTGGGTGATTTACTATATAGTGTCAATAAATTTTTATTATACTATCATGCAAATTAACTGATTCAAAACAATTTTTAAAAATTATTGGCATATTGCATTTTCCAAATGGTTTCAATGTAGTTATTGTAGGAGCTCAGATTGTGATAAGGTTACAACTGCCTTGAGAAGACCACACGATTTACTGAAGGGTTGAGGTCGGTAACTCATGAAGTTAGGAGGGAGTGTGATGAGGAAATTTTGTGAAATAATGAGTGAAAGGTAATCATGATTTGATGGAGACTAAGCACATAAGTTGACTATATTATTGAGAAAGAAATACAAAGCACCATTCCATGATCTGATTGGTTTATCATGGACCCCATGCCATGATCCCTACTCAGCAACAACTACAGTATGCCAGAATGCCTCTCTCCTATGCCTTGCTCCTTTATACCTTTCCCTACTCTTTCATTTTCTCTCTCCTCACCCCCCTTTCAGTATGTGCAGGTGTGAATAAACACACACACACACACATATAGATATATGTATGTACATATATACATATATGTATATCTACATGACAATCATTATAATAATTAACATTTATATGGCACTTAATCTGTACCAGGCACTGTGTTAAGTGCTTTTCAATTATTATTTCTTTTAATCTTTCAATAATACTGGGATATAGGTTCTCTTATTATTCCTATTTTACAGATGAGGAAAATGAGACAAACAGAGGTTAGGTGACTTGCCCAGGATCACATAGCTATTAAGTGTCTGAGGCCAGATCTGAATTCAAGTCTTCCTGGATCCATGCCCAACACTCTATCCATTGTGTCATCTAACTGCCCATATACCTATATTTATATATCTGTATCTATCATACATTCACAAAGCATCTCAGTCTAAGAAATCCCTGAGAACAAATAACCCTTCCTTTTATAGTTTTGTCAATTTGAATTTTCACCCATTAGCTAATAGCCTCATCAACGTATATGAATAGGAAGGGCCATGGCAATCTGCCAACCTGTGTCAACACTTAGCATTTCAAAGTAAAAATGAGGAAAGGAAAAGCATTCTGTTTACAGAGAAAAGAAAAGTTTCATGGCAATAGATTTATATGAGACAGTTATTTTTTTTCCACACCTGGTAGCATGAGGTAGAATTTCCTCAAAGAGAGACCTCTCTTTGCATTGCCCTCCAGTTCCCTACTTGTGCCTCATCCTTGAATATTGATAGCTAAAATTTTTTTCTAACTATCAAGGTATGCAACCTTGACTCCTCACTTTCCCTCATCCTTCACATATCCAATTAGTTATCACCTTTGCCCCTATAACATTTTTCATTTCTATTCCCCTTTTTCTAATTCACATGTTTTCCACCTGGCTCAGGCCCTCATTACTTCTTCCATGGACTAGTAAAATAACCAGATACTCTACCTACATTGAGTTCTCTCCCACTCCTCTGCACAGCTGATAATTTTTTTCCCTAAGCAAAGATCTAAATATGTCACTCTATGTCACACAGCTTCTTAGATCTGCTTTTCAAAATGGGTTAACAAGCTTACTTTAATCAATCAAAATATATCATTTACCTAGTTCAGGGGGAAAAAAGGTCAGCACCCCGAACTTCAAATTATACAGACAGAAGTTACAAAACAGAAACAGACATTTCACTCTTGACTGTAGTTATTTTATGCCTCTCAGGGCTCAATAATGAAATACTAACCCTTCAGTTTGTCATGTAAAGCTCTTTATCAAAGGGCAGAGCCAAGAAGGTACAGTATAGGCAAAGATTTAACCTAAGCTCATCCAAATTTCCCTCCAAATAGCTTTAAAGGAACTACTCAAAACAAAGAAAATTAGAACAAAATAAAAGGACAGGATAAAATAATTTCCAGCCCAAGACAACTTAGAAGGTCAGTACGAAAGGTGTGTCTCCCTGGGATGAGAGGAGAGCATAGCAATAACAGGCCTTGTTCGGGACTGAATTTGCAGTGGCTTCCAGAAACTTAAGCCAACTGCCTGGAAGGAGGTCAGAAGAAGATTACAGCAAATGTTTTGCTGGCACTATGTGCAAGATTCTGTTGCCTTACCCATCTGTGTTTCCAGAGTCAACCCCAAAGCATGGTGGATCACTAGTAGGAGCAAGAACCCTGGCTTGGTGTTGCAGCAAGCACCCCAACAAACCCAGGGTGGCTGCCAACACAGCTTCTTAGATCTGCTTTTCAAAATGAATTAGCAAGCTTACTTTAATCAATCAAAATATATCGTTAACCTAGTTCAGGGGGAAAAGGTCAGCACCCCGAACTTCAGAGTATACAGACAGTAATTTCAAAACAGAGAGACAGACAGATCAAAAAGACAGGTTTCCAAACTGTCCCAACATTACATCAATACCAAATCACAGTTACCAGAGAGGGAAGCATCAACATCTGGGTTTTCAAAGCCGGGGGTCTCTCAATGGCTGCCCAGAATCTCATCTGGTCAAATCACACACTTCCCAAAGTGAGCCCCAAAGCAAAGCCTCACATCAGCATTTATATAGCCTTCTCCTAGCTCAGAGAATGTCACAGCACTCTTGAGCCACTGCCCAAGCACAAAGTATCAAGGTGTGGGCTTTCCGGAAAAACAAGCCTCCCCCCACAGGCTCCAGATGCACTTAACCTAGGGGCAGGGAAGATCTTTAAATTTGCATTTCCATTACATTTGGTCACAATTCCAAAGTAGAAAAGTGTTTTGGTTACTCCCAGATCAGAGCACAGGCTAGGAAAGCATGGATTATGGCTCTTCTAAGAATATACCACCCTGGAAGAACAGAAAACTTATACACCTCCACAACTAATTCCGAAAATAAATGCAGAAAAAACAAAAACAAAAAACCTTGAAACTTGGGACAATGCCCCCTCCACTCTAGGAGCAAAGCCCAACTTTAACTTCAAGTTAAAAGTCAATAAATAGGCTGGAAAAAATGAGAAAACAGTTTAAAACAACTTGAAAACAGAAAGTTAATAGAGTGACAGGGAAGATCAAAACATAAACTCAGAAGACAAAGTCAAAACACCTGCATCTAAAGCCTCAGAGAAAAGTGAGAGTTGGTCTAAAGCCCAAAAAGAATTCCTGAAAGAGCTCAAAAAGTATTTTAAAAATAAATTAAGAAAGGTAGAAGAAAAATTGGGAAAAGAAATGACAATGACGTAAAAGATAATGAAAAAAGAGTCAATAACTTGGTAAAGCAGGCACAAAAAGTAGAAAATAACACCTCAAAAAAACAAAATAAACTGAATGATAAAAGAGGCATAAAAATACACTGAAGATAACTCTTTAAAAAGCAGAATTAATGAAATGAAAAAAAATAACATATATAAATTAATTGGGGAAAAATCTACTTTAAAAGTAGAATTGGCCAAATAGAAAAAGAATTATAAAAGCTGATTGGAGGAAATAAATAATTAAAAATTAAAATCAGATTAGTAGAGGCTGATGATTTTGTGAGTTATCAATAAACAATTAAAATAAAAAGAATGAAAGAACAGAAGAAAATGTGAGATATCTCCCTGGAACAAAAATTGACCTGGAAAATAGATTGAGGAAATAATTTAACAATCACTGGACTACCTGAAAAAAAAAAGAGCCAAGAGACCATGTTTCATGAAATTATCAAGAACAACTGCCCTGATATCCTAAAAGAAGGAGAAATAAAAATGGAAAGAATGCACCTATTACGACCTGAAAAAGATTCTAACGTGAAAACATATGGGATGTTATAGCCACATTCCATAGGTACTTGAGAAAATATTGTAACCAATTAGAAAGAAACAATTCAAATATCATGGAGCCACAGTCAAAATAACAGACGATTTAGCAGCTTCTAAATTAAAAGATCAGAGGACTGGGAATTTGATGTTCCAGAGGGCAAAAGAGCTAGGATTAAAATGAAGAATTACATACCCAGCAAACCTGAACATAATCCTTCAGGGAAGAAATAAGTACTTAATGAAACAGAGGACTTCCAAGCATTCCTGATTAAAAAGAGAACAGAGCCAAATAGAAAATTTCATTTTCAGATACAAGACTAAAGAAAAATATAAAAAGGTAAACATCAAAGAGATTTAATAGGGAATACAATAAGGTTAAACTGTTTACATTCTTGCATAACAATATGATACTTGTAATTTCTAAGATGTTTATTAAATAAATATTAATATTATTTATTAAATAAATCTATTTCTTTATTAGGGTCATATACAGACAGAGACCATAGCTATGAATTGAGCATGATGGGATGATACCTAAAAAATAAAATTAAGGTAAGGCTTATGAATGCACTTGGAGAAGTGGTACGAAAGAGATAGAATGGGGTATATTATCTCACATAAAAGAGGTGTGAAAAACTTTTTACAGTGAAGGTGAAATAGGAGGTGGCAGACTATACTTGTACCTTATTCTCATTGGAACTGTTTCAAAGAAGTAATAACATACATACACATTTGAGTATAGAAATCTGTTTTGTCACACAGGGAAGTAGGAGGGGAAGGGAATAAGAGGAGAGGATACAAATAGAAAAGAAGGCAGATTGGGGGCAGTGGTGATCAAAAGCAAAACACTTCTGAGGTGGGACAGAGTGAAAATAATGAGAGAGAAAGATAAATGGGCAGGGATAGGATGGAGAGAATACACAATAATCATAACTAAAGGTTTTATGGCAAGTTTCTCTGATAAAAGCCTCATTTCTCAAATATATAGAAAATTGAATCAAATTTATGAGTACTCAAGTCATTGATATTTATAAATGGTCAAAAGATATTTACAAGAAGTTTTCAGATGAAGAACTCAAAGCTATTTATAGTCATGGGAAAAAATAATTCTCTAAATCACCATTGATCAGAAAAATTAAAATTAAAATATCTCTGAGGTAGTGTCTCACAACTATTAGTTTGGCTAATGTGATAGAAAATGAAAATAACAAGATATTGAAGTGGAAGTAGAAGTGGAAATTGGGACACCAAAGCACTATTGGTAGAGTTGTGAACTGATCAAACCATTCTGGATATCTTTGTCTAGTTGCTATAAAACCATGCTAACCCTCTGACCCAGAAATACCACTGCTAGATCTGTATCCCACAAAGATAAAAAAAAAAGGAAGGAAAGAAGGAAGAAAGAAGGAAGGAAGAAAGGAAAGAAGGAAGGAAGGAAGGAAAGGAAGGAAGGGAGGAGAGGGAAAATAAAAAAAGAAAAAGATCTTTGTGTACAAAAATATTTATGTTGTTGTGAGTTGTTCCAGTCATGTTTAGATTTCTATTATCCCATTTGGGTTTTCTTTGGCAGATATTGGAGTGGCTTGTCATTTCCTTCTTATTTTACAGATGAGGAATTTATGCAAACAAGGATTATGTGACTTACCCAATGTCACACAGCTAGTTTCAAAGGCCAGATTTGAATTCAGGTCCTCCTAACTCCATGGTCAGCACTCTATCAACTGCACCACCTAGGTGATGCTAAAATATTTATAGTGGCTCTTTTTGTGGAAGCAAAGAATTGGAAATCAAAGGGAATCAGTTGGGGAATGGTTGAACAAGTTGTGGTATATAACTATGATGCAATACTCTAGTGTTATTAGAAATGATGAGCAGAATGCTTTCAGAAAAACCTGAAAAAACTTACATCAAATGATACAAAGTGAAGTGAGGAGAACCAAGAGAACAGTGTATATGGTAACAGTGATATTGTGCAATGAACAACTGTGAATGATTTAGCTATTCTAAGCAACACAATGATCTAAGACAATCCCAAAGAACTTATGATGAAAAATGGTATCTACCTCCAGAGAAAGAATTGGTAGAGAATGAAGGCAGATAAAGGCAAGCTGTTGGAGGGGAAAAAAAAACAAAAAAAAAAAAACAAAACCAAAACCAAAACAAACAAACAAAACTTTATTTTTCTTGTGGTTTTTTTTGTCTGTGTTTTCTTTCACAACATGACTAAAATGAAAATGTTTCATATGACTGCACAATTATAACACATTAAATTGCTTGTCTTCCCAGTGAGGAGGGAATGAGGAAAGAAGTCAGATAATATGAAACTCAAAATTTAAAAAAATGTTAAAAATTGTTTTTACATGTAATTGAAAATATTAAATCAAATTAAAACATAAAACTTTTTATTTCAAAAATAAAAGTAAAGCATTTCCCCCCAAACATCCATGAAATATCTGTGTACATATGTATGTGTGTAATTATAATGATCATTTGTAGGGTTTTCAGAGAGGTAATTTGGAAATAGTATTAGATTCTTCTTAAGTATAATAAAATATTATGCAAATTAAATTTCTCTATTAACAATTCCAAAGTATAATACTTTTTTTAAAAAACCATACATCCTTTTTATTGTTAAGTCATAAAGAGGTATCAAAATTAAAAGAGCAAAATTACAGGAGGCTTAATATAACTACTAGGAGAATTGAAGGAAGTGGCAAAGGGACTAGGCGCAGGGTAGAATTAATGAACATGGGAAGGATAAAGTTGGGTACAACAGTGAACATGTGTTGGAAGATACTAAGGGAGAGGATTTGGTGAAAAGTTTGATCAAAGACAAGCGCCTAGGTAAAGAAATAATGGGACGAGAGTTCTAAAACCCCAATATGTGCTTAAGAGTCGTCCTCGCCATTGGCGCTGTCTCTGTCATCCTCTCCTTCTTCCACTTCTTTTTCATCATCCTTATTCAACTCCAGCTGTTTGTTTGCTTTGTTCTTTCTCAATTTTTTCCAGGTTCTCCAATAAAGAATCCACTTTCTGCTTTATCTGGGTCAACTCCTTCTTAATTGTCTGAAGATCATCACCTTTCAATTTGCCAGATTTGGATGAAGAGCCCCGCTGCCCACTCTTGGAATTAAAGCCACTTTTGCCTCTGCGGGAAGTGTTTCCTGATACACGCTGGCATTTGGAGGGCACCACTGCACGAGCAATGGGAGGAGGAGGTGGTACACGTGCTGGGTAACTGTACATCCTGTCATAATAATCTCGTTGAAAATCATAATCCAGGTCAAAGGAAGAGCCGTACATCTCCGCTGCAGAACGCTTCACACCTGCTTTTCCTCGGTTCACTTTTGGCTCTGCAGCCAGATTAATATCTAGTACCTGGCCAGCAATCATTCTGCCATCCTCTCCTGCCACTGCAGCACGGGCATTTCGCTCATTAACATACTGAACAAAGGCAAAACCTTTATGCACAGAGCAGCCCACAATCTTCCTATACTTCGAGAAGATGGCTTCAACATCTGTCTTCTTAACAACCAGAGTGTTGAGATTCCCAATGAAGACAGGGGAATTCATGGAACGGGGGTCAGTCTTGTTGGTGACATTGCTGGCCATGGTGTTTGATGGCAAAGGTCAAACAGCCACAAGTGTAGCTGAAGATCAAAAAAATCTCACCGGTGGGGAGAGAGAAAAGGTTGGATTCTGAATCTCCGCCTCCCCGATCCGACAGCGGTAAAGAAACGGACTACTGCTCCAGATAGCCTCTTCAACCGTTACCAAAGTATAATACTTACAAATACAAAAGTTTTGACAAACAAAGAGATCAGGGGTGAAGCAAGGTTACCTATTGTTACCACTGTTATTTAGTATTGTTTTAGAAATATAGCTATAGCAATAAGAGGGGGGGAAAGCTAACTGGAAAGAATAAGAATAGGCAAAAAGGAAACAGAACTATTACTCTTTGCAGATAACATGGTGGTATACTTAGAGAATACTAGAGAATCAAATAAAAACAGGTGAAATAATTATCAATTTCAGGAAATTTGATGGATGTAAAAAAACCCATCATCAGCATTTCTATATTTTCCAACAAAATCCAGCAGAAAGAGACAGAAAGAGAAATAGCACTGTAAATTAAAAACAACAATGTTCTTTACAATATTGCTTCAGCACTACCTTCCCATATTAATGCCATATGACTTCCTTTCTCCTTTTCGGTATTCCATCTTAACTGGTTTACTCACTAATCCTCGAAATTTGTATTCCTCTCTTGCCTCTGTGCCATTTTACAGACCATTTTCCATGTCTGAAATGCATTCTTTCCTTACATCTTCCTCTTGAAATCCCTAGCTTCATGCAAAATTTAGCTCATGTACTACCTATTGGAAGCCTTTACCAATCTACATAGTTAAGTACTCTCTCCCTCTTCATATTATCTTGTATTTGCTTATATGTCAACATGTTGCATCCCCAAAAGACTATAAGGTCCTGGAGAGCCAGGATTCTTCATCATTTTGTCTTAATATCCCCAGTGCCAACCATAGTATCTTAAATAGAACTGACACCTAAATGCTTGTTAAGTTGTTCAACTGAATTGGCATTCCAGTGAAATCTAGTTTTGTTTTTTACACTGTCTAGCTTCTAGTTTACCAATTCCCTTACATTCTTAATTGGACCCTGTTCCTCCTTCCCCAGAGCAATTTCACTTTAGGTTAGTACACTGCTCTAATCAGTGGAATTTTTCACCTCTCTGTGGATGATATGACATCTCTACTAACTGTAACTATAGAATTGAACTTTGTTGACCTCTTAATCTGTTTTCTTTAGCCTCTGAGAATTTTCCTTTCTGCATCAACTAATTCATTTTAAGACCTTAACCTTGTCCGTGACTGCTAAAGTCGTTTAGGGACACTGTCCCAATTCTCTAACTTCCATGTCTTCACTTTGGCTCTGTCCTCAGAAAATACAAATGCCTTCCTCTATCTACCTAAATGCCATAGTTTTCAATTATCTTTACCTAGACTCCCTTTGGAGTTCACAAATTCATGTCAACCTACCCCTAATCCAGGCCATTGCCTGTGATTCCCAGCTCCGGTCCTATTTTTTTTTTTTTTACCACTTTTAATTTTCTATTATTCACATGCCATGGTAGCAAACTATGACCAAACTGAAGAGAACCATTCTTCATTTATTGTTCTTCAAATTAATTCAAATACTTTTTGAATGCTTATTTATTGAAAAGCATTTTACTAGGCACTTCAGAGAATACAAAAATGTCTCTGAAGTTAGATAGTGAAACTCGTAGTTCCATAAAATTCTAAAACTACTTAAGACTGTGTAATACAGCTGCCCTGCATGAGCATTCCTAGCCTTTTTAAATTTATTTGGGTGTTATTCTTAATAATAAAGTATGTCAACTGTCTGTTATGATTTTTTTATTCCATAAGATATGGCTTAAAGAACTATCTTCCTTGTAGGAATAAAACAATCCTTTAATTTTTCCTTTGCAAATAATTTCTAGTCCCAGTGCTATATTTGTAAGTCATGCCAAGCTGTTTCTCTGCCTTGAGTCTTTCTTTCTCCTTTCAGCTCTGCATTCTGCTGTAGCACCAAGCACCCCAACATCCCCAAGGTGGCTGCCAAAACAAGTTCTTAGATCTGCTTTTCTAAAGGAAAGCAATTCAAAATGGGGTTAACAAGCTTACTTTAATCAATCAAACATATCATTTACCTAGTTCAGGGGGAAAAGGTCAGTACTCCGAACTTCAAATTATACAGACAGAAGTTACAAGACAGAGAAACAAACAGATCAAGCAGACAGGCTTCCAAACTATCCAGCCATTACTTCAACACCAAATCACAGTTACCAGAGAAGAAGCATCAAAATCTGGGTTTTCTAAGCCGGGGGTCTCTCAATGGCTGCCCAGAGTCTCATCTGGTCAAATCACACAACACTTCTCAAAGTGAGCCCAAAGCAAAACCTCATATCAGGGATTATATAGCCTTCTCCAGGTTCAGAGAATGTAACCACCCTCTTGACCCACTGCCCAATCACACAGCATTAATATGTGGGCGTTCCTGAAAAGCAAGCCTCCTGCCACAGGCTCCATTTAGCCTATTAGGGGTCAGAGTATATTTTCAAATCAAGGAAGCTTCTCAGAGTCTCTTAAGCCTATCAAAGGGCCTAGGGGCAGGGAAGATCTTTAAATTTGCATTTCTGTTACATCTGCCCAAGAAAAGCAATCTTTCTAATGCAAAGTTTCGAACACATTTTCTTACATATCCATTGAAAAGTCTTCAGTTTCTCCAATTGACTATTAAAAAATCCAAAATCCTTGGCTTGGGATTCAAGAATGTCCATAATTTTACCTCATCCTAACTATCCAGACCTGTCTTTTACGTCCCCTTTATTAATCTTAAACTCCAAACAAATTTGAGTTATTGCATTCTCTATACATGTTTTGATACCTCTATGCCTTTGCCCATGCTGTTGTCTCCTCCCAGAACCCTGCTTTCATATTTTGATGTTATTAATTCCAGCAGTTTACCAACAGTTTCATATCCTACTTTCTCAATTAAAGCTTTTGGTTGATAAATTCTTCCTTAAGTGCTTCCCACACCCCCTTTCTCCAGTGAATCCCTAGAAGTTCCTGTTGATATTAATCTCAAGGAATTTACCAGGCCCATCCAGGAATTGCATGTTCTTGGTATATATTTATTTAATTGTTTTCTTCCCTCATAGGCTGTAAACTCCTCAAGATTAAGGACTATGGCTCACTTATTTGTATTTTACCCATGGAACATACTAGCACAATGCTTTGCTGATACAGCAGGTGCTCAAATGGTTGCTGAATGAATTATTATATATATAAAACAATTGAGATTTCCCCTTAACCTAATGTAAGCTCTTTGACTCTGACTATATGCTGAGGATTTTAAAATCAATTTACAAGTTGTTGAGTTCTCCTCTGTGTGAAAATGATCTCAATTAATTTCAGAGCTTAGAAAATGTCAGTCTGAATAATCCTGTTTTCTGCCATGTTTAGACAAGTATCCAAGCTTTTCAAAATCATTTGGCTCTCACTCTTCACATTTCTCTTGCTTTGACAAGCATCTTAGAGTTTGGGTTTAACTCTTCAACTCATGTGTTTCTATATTCATTTATTAAAATGGTATTTGCAAACTAAATGGATTTGTTACCATATGTTGAATACACTGATTTGTTTTACCTTATATAGTAAAATGCTCTTGTTAAATATGTGTGTGTGTACATAGACTTAAACAGAGTTTCCCATATGTTTTCCTATTTTTGCCTGTCCTTTTTTTCCTATTATATACACTTTACCTCAACCAAATCAAAGAAGTTTTAGAGCAAAAAGTAAACATAAAGTTATCTACTTCAAAGTTTTTCTTTTAGAAATAAAGTTAAAATTCAGAGAGGGTAAATAGGTAAATTTCACACAAAAAAATCAAATAATTGTTCATGAATCCATAAGCTTCTCCACTAATGCCCACATACACATGTGAGCATATATTTATTTAGCATTTGAAATATGTATGTATGACATAAGTTTTTGAAAAGGTTTCATGTAACATAAATTTGTAAATGAATCTTTTCAGTTTGCTTTCCATAGAGGCAACATCATGACAATGTGTACCTCAAACATTTAGGTTGTCTTTTATATAGTATGGAACCAAGTGTCATTAGCTCAATTTCTTCAGTAGCTATTAATATATCATGGATTCAAGGCCCTTCTCCAATCTGGTTGCCAGTCTCTGCACAATTTGCAGCTTACTAAAGTTGTTAGCAAACCATGATAACAAGGACTGAAGAAAATATTGCAGAGGAGGTCTGAAAAGAACAGAATATAATGGGACCTTCTTGATCCTGACCAACAGATCCTTCTTAATCAAGGCCAAGATAATTGTTGTATTGGTTGCCATATCACACTGATTATTGATATTGAGTTTGCAATATACTAAAACTACAAGATGGGGCTGAGTCAAGATGGTGGAGTAGAAACAGGACTTTCATGGGGCTGTGGCTTACACCTTGCCCAATTCATGTAAAAGGTGTCTCTGAAGAAACTTTGGAGCTATAGAATCCAAAAGTGACACAGAAAAGCTAACCTCCCACTGAGGACAGCCCAGCAGGCTGGCAGGTATTGGCCAGCTCAGCACCCTGGAGCTGACTGCAGCCCCCTACAAGCCAGAGGTTTTAGCCTCAGGGCAGGCCTGACCAGCTACTAGCTGGAAGGACTTCAGATCACCAGAAGCTGTGGTAGTGTCCAGAATTATGAAAACATAGATGCAAAGGAGAAAGTAAGAGGTCAGTGTAGGGTGCACTTTGGGATACAATAGTTGGGAGTATGATTGGCTTTTGCCCCCAGGGAGAGAAGTGGCTGAGGCACCCAGCCAGAGCCAAGTGGCAGCTTCAGCTCCTGACCTGCAGATTATAGGGGGACCAAGTAGCAAATCTGAGGGGTAATCCCTCTTCTTTAACTTTCATGGATCTGGACTGCAATCTAGGGCGCAGGTCCTGGGGTGTGCGACCACCTTGGCAGAGAGTGTGGAGGCTTCAGAGAGGGCACCCAACATTCAAGAGCTGAGAAAACCCCAGCATTTGGGCCAAAGCTCCCCAGTCTGGTGGTAGAGTACTACTGTGGCAAAAAGCCCAAAAATCAAGTAATTGAGTGGCAACATGAGAAGGCAAAGGAAGTAAAACAAACAGAGGAACCCAACTTTACACTCCTATTTTGGGGACAAAAAGGATCAAAGCATGGAACAGGAGGAAGACATTGAAGTCAGAACTCCTGCACCAGAAGCTTCCAAGAAAATGATAAGCTAGTTACAGCCACAGAGGAGCTTAAGAAGGATTTTGAAAATCAAATAAGAGAAGTAGAGGAAAAATTGGGAATAAAAATAAGAATGATGCAAGAAAATGATGAAATGTGCATCAACAACATGACTGAAGAAAATAAAACCTTAAAAATAGAGTAACAAATGGCAAAAGAGGCTCAAAAAGGCAATGAGAAGATGAGTGCCTTAAAAAGCTAAACTTGGCAGATCCAAACAAATGAAAGAATAGAAGGCAATGTGAAATATCTCATGGGAAAAACCACTGACCTGGAAAATAGATCCAGGAGAGACAATTTAAAAATTATTGGACTCCCGGAAAGCCATGATCAAAGAAAGGACCTAGAAATCACCCTTCAAGAAATTATCAAGGAAAATTGCCCTGATGTTTTAGATCCAGAGGGCAAAATGGAGGTTGAAAGAATCCACCTATCACCTCCTGAAAGAGATCCCAAAAAGAAAACTCCCAGGAATATTATAGCCAGGTTCCAGAATCCCCAGATCAAAGAGAAAATACTACAAGCAGCCAAGAAGAAACAATTTCAATATTGTGGAAACACAATCAGAATAGCATAGGACCTGGCAGCTTCCACACTGAGGGACTGAAGGGCATGGAATATGATATTCCAGAGGGCAAAAGAGCTGGAAGTGAACCCAAGGGTCACCTACCCAGAAAAACTGAGTATCTTGTTTCAGGCGAAAATATGGTCATTCAGTGGAATAAAGGACTTTCAAGCATTCTTGAGGAAAAAAACAGAGTTGAATAGAAAATTTGACATCCAGACACAAGAAGCAAGAGATGCCTGAGAAGATAATCAGGGAAAAGAAATCAAAAGGAACTTATCAAAGTTGAACTATTTACAGTCCTATATGGAAAAACAATAACTATGACTGATGAAACCTCTCTCAGTATGAAAATAATGGAAGTAGGGTGTATGGTCATTTGAAAACTTATGTGAATGTGTGTATATATGTTTACAATTATACATGGATAGAGGGCATAGGTTGAATTTGTTGGAAAGGGATGATATTTAAGGGATGAAATTATGAGGTTAGAGAGGAAAGTGGCAGGAGGAGATGGGGAGAGACAGGGTAGGGTAAACTATCTCATGTAGAAGAAGCAAGGGGAAGGGGCTGCAGGGGAGGGGAAGAATAGGAAGGCAAAAAGGCAAAACCACATTCTCATTGAATTTGGTTCAGGGAGAGAATGACATACATACTAAATGGAATATCTCAACCTGCAGCAGAATAGGGGGGAGGGGCATGAGAGGAGGGATGATGGATGGGAAGGCATTCTTGGACGGTGGGGAGGTTGGAAGTACCCACTATAGAAGAGGGACAGGATCAAGTAGGAATGGACCAGGTGGGGGTGGGATGGGTGGGAGGGAATTATAAGCAACCTTGTACAATATATCTACTATGGTAATGTTTTGCATAGGTAGACATGTACAACATATACTGAATTACTTATCTTCCCAGAGGGAATGGTGACAAGGGAGGAAGGGAATGGATCGGAAATTCAAGGTCTTAAAATTAAATGTTTCAAACATATATAAATACTATTATTAATACTCTTTTGCTTGTAATTTGGAGATAAGATGTGCAGGCATTGGGGCACAGAGATTCACCTTGGTCTAATGGAAAAGTTGAAGAGGGTATGGGAGAAGATATGGGAGAGAGCAGATAGGAGGAAAAGATTTCTTGTGGGACTGCTATTCTGGGATGGTGGGTAAGGGAAAAACGGGGGAAAATTGTAACCCAAATGCTGGAGGAAATGAATGATGTAAAACAGAAGTTAATAAAGCATTTGTTTAAAAAAAAAGCTGAACTTGCCAGATAGAAAAAGAATCTCCAAAAGCACAGTGAAGAGAATCATTCCTTCAGTATTAGATTGGAGAAAATGGAAGCTAGTGATTTTATGAGAAATCAAAATACTATTAAACAGATCCAAACAAATGAAAAAAAATAGAAGGCAATATGAAATATCTCATTGGGAAAATCACTGACCTGGAAAATAGATCCAGGAGAGATAATTTAAAAATTATTAGACTCCCTGAAAGCCATTAACAACAAAAGAACCTAGATACCATCCTTCAAGAAATTCTCAAGAAAAACTGCCCTGATATTTTAGAACCAGAGGGTAAAATAGAGGTGGAAACAATCCACTGATCACGTCCTGAAAAAGATCCCAAAAAGAAAACTCTTAGGAATATTATGGCCAAGGTATGGAGTTCCCAGATCAAGGAGAAAATATTACAAGCAGCCAGGAAAAAAACAATCTCAATATTGTGGAAACCTAATCAGGATAACACAGGATCTGGCAACTTTTACACTGAGGGATTGAAGGACTTGGAATATGGTATTCCAGAGGGCAATGGAGCTGGGATTAAAACCAAGAATCACCTACCCATCAAAAATGAGTATCATGTTTCAGGGGAAAATATGGCCATTCAGTGGAATAGAGGACTTTCAAGCAATCTTGATGAAAAAGCTAGAGTTGAATAGAAAATTTGACATTCAGATAAAAGAAGCAAGAGAGGCTTGAGAAGGTAAACAGGGAAAAGAAAATTATGAAAATTGAACTATTTATACCCCTACATGGAAAAACAATAATTGTCACTGATGAAATTTTTCTCAGTATGAGAATAGTTGAGTGGAATAGAAATATACACCCACACACACATACATATAATATGTCTATATAGTATGGTATATGTGTGTATGAATACAAATTTGAATGTGTGTCTATATGTTTACATGTATACATAGATAGAGGGCACAAGACCAATTGAATAGGATGATACTTAAAAGGTGTAATTAAAAAGTGAGAGAGGAATATAATGAGAGGAGATGGAGAGAGACAGGATAGTA